>VYZX01025144.1:78944-462042 GCA_013401335.1 Brachypteracias leptosomus | reverse complement strand
GGGGGGGGGGGGGGAAGACAAAAAAAAGGGAGGTGAGGTGCTACCAGTGTAGGTCGGTGCAGAAATGGGAGTGACCCAACAGATTTAATGGGAGGAGCACCGGCTCCTACACGTAAGGGATTTTCCCTGTGACAAGGAACTTCAAGCAAAGCCGTCTGGGGGATTCCCCAGTCTTCTTCCAGAAATATCCCTCCAAAAGCAGCAGCAGCTTCACTCTGCTCTCACAGCCTGTCCTGCAAAGAGGCACACTGCTGCTGCTCTGCCATTTGAAGCAGCAGAAGCCATGTCTCTGGTAACCCACGCTCTGCTTCTCATCCTGTGCAACGGTAAGTGGGGAGCCTGGTGGTTTTCTTTCTGATCTTCCATATCTATGTTGTGGGGATACGTTTGGGAAGACAATCTTAAGGCAATCTGTAGTAAAGGTGATGTGTACCTGTGCTTTGCAGTTTGGTGCTTGATCCGTGGGGCTTCTGTGGCTCTCCCAGACGTTGCTGTGGGATGTGCTGAAGAAGTGCTGCTGCCCTGTAAAGTTCTCCGGGACTCCTCGGCTGCCCACCAGACAGCGACTTGGTACAAAGTAAGAAAAAAGCTTAAGTTAGTCGAGCAGTCTCCTTTGCTTTCCTACCTGATACTGGCTGGTCTTGTGTGAAATGGGTTATTTTATGAAGAGGCATCCTCCTGTCAGAGCAGCAGAGATAAGGCAGCAATGAAAGCATTTGAGCTGATCACGGAGAACGGGCATTTTCCATGTCATTGTAGAAAGACTATTTGATCCCTGAATTGCTCTTGGCCTGATTTTCTATCTAACTTCCAGGGATCATAATTCAGGTGATGGATGCTCCATGTACAGTCTGATAAATACTACTCCTAAGAGGAGTCTTTCCAGGATTTATCTTCAGAGCAAAAAATGGTATTTAAACCTTGCAACATCAATGATGCCATCCCTTTGTTAATCTCTCTCCCAAAGAGGAGCTGATTTGTTTGAAATAGAAGAACTAAAACCAAGTATTTGCTATTCTTCAGGAAGATTTGGCTAGTGGGGGTGAGCAGAAGGGCAGGGTGGGCAGAAGGCAGATGGAGAGCTACAAATTCTGAGTCACTTCTTGCAGTCACAAAGTAAAAGTCACATCTTGACTGCCCTGATTCAGAATTCCCATCTCCAAAGCAGGAGAGCCCTGCTGACCACTTATTTGCAGGAGGGGCTATAAGGATCAACTGGCTATGAGGTTTTGTTCCCATTTCCCAGTCCCAGCCATGCACTCTTGCTGCTTATCACGGGCCAGTCCTGGTGGTCCTCTGGTTGCCTATTAAGTCAACTCTCTGTTGCTTGGGGTAATAGTAGAAAATAAACCTATAAATAAAGATATTTTGAGTTACAGAATTGAATCACTTTCCCATGTGATAGGAGAGCACTGGAAGGGAAACTCACCTCTTTTTGTTGGTAAAAACTGTTAATTTATCGCTGGCAGAACATAAAGCCACAACCTTGGCTTCCCCAGCAGATCTGGTCAGATATAGTTTTTAAATTATTCCCTACAGTAAACCAACAAACAGTGTGATTAGATAGGGCTTCTGTGGCTGAAACTTGCAACACATCTGAGTTTCAGTGTTGGTACAGCAATGAAAATATGCATGCTGACTAGATGACAACTGAAACCCAAAGGTATCTAACTCTGAAAGAGCTGTTTGGAACATCTGGTTACCAGCCCATCAACAAGTGAAGCATCTAGAGGCTCCTTTTTCCAAAATGCTGAACTAAGTGGGAGATAGAGAGAAAAGAGAAAAATCTACTTAGTTGGACATTACTGGAGATAATGGGATATTATGATGATTAATGTCATCATATTATTTTTTGGTTTTTTGCTTCAAAAGCTGGATAAGGACAAGTATTTTCCATACAGATACATGCTAATTATTTAAGGCCCTGTGTTTCCTCCAGAGTCCAGGCAGGGCAGGGAGGTCACTGCAGGCAAACTGGGCAGTCTGGAGGACCTGGGAGATCGAGCAGAAGTGGTAAGGGGTAGGGGAGGAATAAACAGAGAGGTTCATTGGATTCCTGAAAATTCTCCTCCAAACCAGTGTTGGAAGTCAACAAAAATGAAAACAGTTGCAGCAGGCTGAAGTGTGGGGATGTTCTAGAAGCATGTCCTCCTGAGTTCAGTGGCAAACAGGAGCCAAAAGCCATTGCCCTGATGAAGGAGTGTAAGGAAACCCTGCAGACCCAATTCTGTGTTGCCTCGTGGCTCTTTACAGGTCCACTTGGGCACAAAATGACTGCTCAAGCAGGGGAGGGTGATATTTGATGATGCCCTTTGTGCGTGCCCCATCCTCAGCAGCCCTCACTAGTGCTGCTTCCCTTTGCAGCAGTCAGGCTGTTATAGTCCAGACTGCCCCTGCAACCCTCCTCCCATCCCACCAATCTTCTCTCCAAGGTCTCCTTGCTCTTCCTACTTGGTCTGTTTCACTCAGGAAAAAACTGTTTTTCCAGTGCCCAGCATGAGAGGTCCTCATGCTTTTTTTTCCTCTGCTGGCACTGCAGAAGCTACAAGAAATAACAAAATCTATCTTCAGCTCTTGCCTCCATCCTCAGGGGCTAATGGCACCAATCATGGTCCTGCATTCTTCTGGTTACTCATCCCAGGAGAGAAGGGGGAAGTGGGGACAGGCAGTGAACATCACTCTTGGCGTTGCTGGCCCAAGCCACGTTCACAGCCATATTAGGAAAAGCACAGCACCAAAGCTAAAAAGCCTGACTCTCGGCTGGAAAAACAATTCAGGCTCAGTGTTTTGTGCTGAAGAAGTAATATTTCTGCTTGTGGGGTTTAGCTGAACAGGCAGCAGCTTGAGGCCCTCTCCTCTCCTCCTGCAAAAGGAGGGTGCTGGAATGGTGGATTGTGACTGGGCCACCCAACATAGAGAATTAATCTGTTATTTAAAAAAACAACTACTGAAGGATTAATCAATAAACACCACATATATCCCCAAAGGGCTAATTAAAAGGTAGTTCCAATAAACGATATGAAATTTCAGACTGTAAAGTTCAAGCAGCTGTTAGGCTAAATCTTTTGTTTGAGGTCACTTTGAACCGTGCAGTAAATGCAAGCAATTAACCTTTGCTTCTGCTGCTTTAAAATATGATGGGGATGTTACGGTGCTGCCTGTGCAGCTGTTTGGGCAGGGTGAATGCTTGGTGAGCAAACCCCTCCTTCTTGCTGTCACCTCTGCATGCTCTGACCAGTTAAGGGATACTTAAAATAGTTTGTTACAGTCTGCTTTAAAAAAAGAGGTAATATTTAAAAGTACTTTCTTTTTCAGTTCTATATGGAGAGAGAACTGTTTAAAGGAGTTAATGTCCTGATGTCAAAATCCAACTGGATGTAAAATAGAATCATAGATTCATTTAGGTTGGAAAAGACCTCTAGGATCATCAAGTCCAACCTTCATCCAACATCTTCCTGACCCCTAGACTATGTCTCAAAGTGCCACATCTACTCATTTTTTGAACCCCTCCAGGGATGGTGACTTCACCAGTTCCCTGAGCAGCCTGGTCCAGTGCCTGACCACTCTCTCAGTAAAGAACTTCTTCCTAACATCCAATCTAAACCTCCCCTGGCACAACTTAAGGCCGTTACCTCTTGTCCTGTCATTAGTTACTTGGGAGAAGAGACCAACACTAGCCTCACTAAAACCTCCTTTTAGGTAGTTGTAGAAAGCAATGAAGTCTCCTCTCAGCCTCTTCTTCTCCAAACTAAACAATCCCAGTTCCCTCAGGTGCTCCTCATAAGACATATTCTCCAGACCTCTCACCAGCTTTGTTGCCCTTCTCTGTACCCACTCCAGGACCTCAGTCTCCTCCTTATATTGTGAGGACTGCACTCAACAGTTCCTTCACTTTTGCTAAAATCTTGTACTGCTGGAAGACATGAGGAGAAGGTAGAGCACCAAGCCCACTTCCAGCTTGGTACAGCCCTCATCCCATTCACTATGTGGCCACGAGAAAGTCTGACAGTTCCTAATGGTGATACCCCTTAAGTGTAGCTCATTTTTAGGATGCTGGGCAACCTACATGCCATAAAACCATATATGAACAGCATGGAAGTTTGCCAAATGAGAACTCAAAACCAGGTCATTTTTGCATAAGCACCCATGCACTGGGAATTGTGTATGGAAATACTGGTTTGAATCTCTAAGGCCCACCTATGGAACTTTACTGACCTTTCTGCCTCATAGAGCTGTTGAAAACTGAACAGTTTCTCTTTGTGTAGCACATTAGAAACAGGAACCACTTCATAAAAGCTCATAATTATCACTTTATATCCAGTTTGAAAACCAGGTTTAAACACACACAAATGAAGTCCCAGTGGATATTTTGCTATTTTGTTCATGTGACAGCCAGGAAAGTCTTAATCTAAAACAAATCTTGAGGAAGACGAAAAAAAGGCTGTTCCTTCAGTGGAGAGAAGTCTGTGGACTTTGTAACACTGTGCTGAAAAAGATAAAATTGTGGCAGAATTAGAGGGAGAAGTCATATTACAAAATAAGAATAAACCTCACAAACATTTAATATTAATCACACCTTCCTTCAAAGGAAATGACTTTTGCCAAACACGCCGAGCTATCATCTATTAGCGTAGTTGCTAAATCACTTCAGCCTAATTTCTAACATACCCAAAGAGATGCAGTCAAATGCTCCTTGGGCACCTATTCAGCTCCTCGGAGCTCCAACCCATGGATGATTTAGATGGGAAGGAAGCCGTGGAAATGATTTCACGACCAAAACAATTCTCTTGCCTGACAGGAGCGAGCGCTGGACGCCCTGAGCTGAAAACCCCCGTGGCTGAGTCAGAGCCTCCTCCTGCTGGCTCGTGTGTCACACGCAGCTCCTTTGCTGCTGTTTTGGGGCTGAGTTTTGGGTTTCCTTTCCCTCTTTTTTGTCTCCTAAAGCACAGTCAGCGTTCCCTCACATGTGCCCACAATTTACCTCTGTTTTTTTCAGGTTTAGCGTTGGTAGCTCTACACGACGCTGTATAGGAACCATATGGATGCACCTTCAGCACTAATCAAATGTGAAAGTGCTTTTGTGCTGAAAAATACACCTATTAAGCGGTTTCAGCTCAGTTGTGATTCATTATATGTTGGCTGTCGGGCACTGCCAGAATTCTAGATATTTTGCTTCAGAAAATAAATTCCTTCTGGCTGTATGTACTTTTTAGATCTCTTTAGCAGTCAGAAATTTCAACTTGGCCATTATTCCTGGTGTAATTTTAAACAAAACCATTTTTACAACCATCCCACCCTCAGAAGAAAATAATGTTAATACATTCCACCTTTAAACCCACATCAGTTTTGGACCTGAACCACTTTGTTTGAAATAAATTTGCTTTTATGGGAAAAGTGGATTATAGTGGCACTTTGATTTACCTGGGAGCCAACGTACCACCTAAGTCTGGGAAAAGGTATTTAATGAGAGCAGAGAACACGTGTTAACAACTGCTTGCTCTCACATGTACATGATAAAATTAAGTTTTAATTGATTAGTTGGGTGTAATTGCTACAGGATGGGTGAATTGCCTTTGTTTAGTGGCACTATCATGTAATGCTGCAGCAGTTTTCAAAAACTGCAGCTAAAACCCAGCCAGCCAAGATCAAGAAAAGCATTCCTCCTCCTCCTCCTCCTTCTTACACTTTGTTTTCAGTTATCTGAAAAAGAAATACTTGCTGAAGAGCACTTAAATTATGGAGGCCTAATTATCATACCTATTTCTCATAATTCATCCAGCCAGAGAACAAAAATGTGTCAGCTCAGCAGAATTTTCAATCAAGCCTATCCCATTTTAATACCCATTCTATCACTACCACTGTTCTTACTAAAAAGCTCCAGGCCAGGATTCCAACAGGAATCAGTCAATTGATTAGAGAATACATGTGGGAAAACTGCAGCCTCTTTAGACCAAGTGTTTCCAAGCTTTTGGGAGCTAGAGTAACTTTCAATTAAACTCACTAAAATAAGGCAACCGGAGCTGGTTGCTCAGGGCTGTGTCCAGCCAAGTTTTGAATACCTCTAAGGATGGAGACTTTCTGCCCTTTCTGGGCAGCCCATTCCACTGTTCAACCACCCCCACAGTAAAAAGGTTTTTCTTCTATTTAAATGGAATTTCCTGAATTTCAGTTTGTGCCAATTGCCTGTTGTCCCTGGAGGCCACTGAGAATAGTCTGGCTTCAGCTTATCTCCCTGGCAATCAGGTACATTTTGATAAGATGTCCCTGAGCCTGGTCTCCTCCAGGCTGAGCAATCCCAGCTCTCTCAGCTTCTCCTTATATATCAGATGCTCTTTAATCATCTTTATGATGCTTTGCTGAACTCTCTCCAGTATGTCCATCTCTCTCATGTACTGGAGAGCCCAGTACCAGCCCCAGCCCTCAAGGTGTGTCTCACCAGTGCTGAGCAGAGAAGAAGGATCTCCTTAACCTGCTGGAGATGCCACAAGGGTTATTGCTAGCTCACAGTCAACTTAGTGTCCACCAGGATAGCAGGACCTTTTGAGTAGGCGGGCCCTAGCTTGTGCTGGTGCCTGAGGCTATTCCTCCTCACTTCACATTTCCATTTGCTGGACTTTATGAGGTCCCTGTCAGCCCATGTCCCCAGCCTGTTGAGGTCCCTCTGGACGGCAGCATGACCCTGTGGTGTACCAGCCACTGCTCCCAGTTTTGTATCATCTGCAAGCTTGCTGAGCACATGCTCTGTCCCAGTGTGCAGGTCCTTAATGAAGATGTTGGACAATATCAGCCCCTGGGGGTAACATTTCCTCTTATTGCTATGGAGGTGATGGGAAACAACAGGCTTAGCCCCCCAGCTGGTTTCTGAAATAGCCTGTCACAGACATCGCTGCTGGCCAATGTCTATGTGACAATGAACATAAACTCACATTTCTTTTGTTATTTAGTTTTCCTAATGGGTAGTTTCACGCAGAAAGGCAGAATGATGCTGCCAGTCTGCAGATCCCTGTTTCCCAGCAAAATTCTTGCTTCAGTGACTCCCAGCAGCCAGCACAGCAACGAGACCCTTCTTATGCAAATAGATTCAGCAACATTTCTACTGGTCCCTGCACAGGCCATGATTTGCCTTTTGGATTTTGGGAAAGCCATTAACAGCAAACACGGGAGCAGGAAAAAAACCACCTCCCTTTCCTCCTCCCCTTGGCAGAAGGGAAATGAAATGCAAACGAAAGGCGGGTGAAAAAAATATTTTGTTGCTGATGAAAGGAGAGGATGGTTCCTACACAAGTGGATTGCTGCCACGAGCAGCATTCCCTTCAATCCCTCTAAGCTTGTGTGGAATTAATTAGGTAAAGCCCCCAGCATTTACCTTGGGCTGTGATATCACCTGGAGGACACTTGGCATGAATTAGTGCTGGATTATCATAGGAGCTCGAGCTGCAAAACGATCTGTCTGGTGAGAGTCTGCCAAGAAATTCACAGGAGGTGGCAAACAAAGTGGCATTTTCGTAATTTTAATTAGGTTTGGGGGGGAAGAGAGGTTAGCTTGATTAGAGCAAGAGGGAGAATGATGATCTTACTGAACATCTCATGGACTTCCTCTAACAGAGCTGGGAGATAGGGACACACTGAAAATTTGCTCAGATGTTTCCTCACTACTTAGAGAATTTAAAGAGGGAGGAGTTGAGGGTTTTTTGATATGATAACAGGAGATAAAAATTGCAGTGGAAAAGGCTTGGTTCAGGCACCAGAGAAAGGGTTGCTGTGACCTCTGAGCAGGGATGGCTGCGCTGCATGCAGAGGCTGGAAAAATGCCACCAGATGGCTCTGTAGACTAAAAAATGTGGGGAGGCTGCTGGGCGCACCAGCACCACCATGGACTGCCTTCGATTTCCAGTAAAGAGGAGATTTAATGGAGAAAGAGGCATGCAAACCCCAAATTAAACCCACGCATACGAACCAGTCCTCCTCCTCCCCAAAAGCAAGGGTTCACAACCCCCATCCAGATCATGGCTGGTTTCTCCACGAGTGAGGGAGACAGATTAGGCCACAAAAGGACTTTTTCTTCTATTTTGGAGACAGGCACGTTGTTAGTGCAGCTTCATGGACACTGCTTTGCCTTAGAGAGCAGGTTTGCATAAGGCAAAGTTCTGACTTGCTTGTTTCTGGGGGCGACTGAGCACCTCAAAAAGCTTTGGAGCCAACAATCAATCCTATCCCTCAGCATCCCCATAAAAGCAGAAAGTTAAATCATTTACCAAAAATCTCAGTGGGATCCTACACATGGTCAGGCATAGGGCACATGGACTTAATTGACTTCTCCCTTATACTACCAGTGGTGATTACAACTGCATACAACAAGATCAAAGCATTTTCTGATTCCCAGGTCTCAGCCACAAGAATCACAGCACCATTTACTGCCCAAGATAGCAGTTCTTTATGCTACCAGTGAATTAAAGAATAGGAAAAAACCCAAACCTAATCTTCTCTGTAGCTCAGACCTCCTATCCACATTTTAGGGCAAGGTGAAGGGCTTGGAGCCAGGCTGGTTCTCCTTATTGCCCTGTGGGCAGTTTTAAATTTCACTGAGAAAGGGGGTGGTGAAGGAAGGGAGAGTGGCAAAAATTAGATCTGAAGGAGGTTGGCTCTATCCACTTAGCTGCTATTGACCCACTTGTAACCAGAGCTGAGCCCAGCCTGGGTATTGGAATTCCTCTGGCCACATCTCCAGCAGTGTGCAGGGCCTGAAACAATCTAAATCCCTCTAGCACAGCAAAGTCCCTACAGCCTTAAAACCACCACAGCTTGTCTCATAGCTGCTTGGGGCTGAGCAGAATAAGAAAAAGAAGCTGGGGTACATTTGGGGGGGATTAAGAGGAAGAAGGTACTTTCTTCCCTCTTGCTGGGTAAAGTGTGGAAAGTCCCAGGGAATTACTGCTCTATTTTAGTTGATGTGCTAAAAAACCCCCAACCTTTCTGAGAAAGTATCTTTACAGGGCTGAAAACCTTGTCCTTTAGTCCGATTCCCCAGTTCCTGAAAAGTTCCCTAACCCGCAGCTTCTTTTACACCATTTTAGGGCTGCAGAAGTAGCAAAGTATAATGGGATATCAGGCCTGTATTTCTCTCCAGACTCCTGAGCACACTTTATTCATTCAAATACATGAAAGGGAAACCAGATACTCCTACCCTCAGCATGAGAAAATTGTGTTAATTTTAATAATTTAGTGTAACTGTTATACCCTGGTGCAGTAGCTGTACTGATAGAAAGTAAGCACCAACACACAACCCAAAAAATGCGTCCATTACAATAATAATAATAAAAAAGCCTTGGCTTACATTAGTTATAGGTTTGGCTGAAAAGCTGAGCCTTGGACTGTATGAGCTGGCTCAGGCTCTGCAGGTCCACAAGAAGACTTGAACTCATTACTTGGGAAACCTTCATGGAGGGCACACTGCCTTGAATCCCAGGGAGCAACACTGATGAATAAGAATGGACATGGGCTAATTCAAACCCTTCTCCCATCTTTCAAATCAAGTTAGTGATTGCTCTCTTCTTTGTGGTTCCCAGCCAGTTGCCATTTTCAGTGCATCCTATCGCCCCACAGTACAAACTGTTCTGGGAATACACTTCACTCCTCCAGCAGCCTCTCAGCAATGCCAAGGAATGTAGCTCTTCTGGTTACAATTAAGAAATTCAACATACAAACGCTCCCCAAGTGCACCAGAACCTGCTTGTGACCTTCATACAACTGAATCTGAAGGACTCAAGCAACTTTTTGTTCTTTGGTTCCAATAAAGAGTGGAGGGGAGGGGGGAAACCCCCATTCCTCCAGAGAGGCACCGTGGTTTCAGGGGTCAGCTGCACAGAAACTGGCACGGGGAAGCGCAGTTTCCAGGGCTGCATTCCCACAAGGAGCTCCGGGCTGTGGGGTCTCTGGGAAGATGCCAGCCTGTGCTGGCAGAGCCCTTGTGCTGTGGCATGCCTGGTGGGTAGGCAGGTTTAATTCCCACCACATGGCACAAAGTGTGCTGGCGGGGTGAACGAAGGCAGTGGTGGAACCTACCTGCCTGTTGCCACTCTCTTTTGGGGACATCTGGTCCCCAGAGCCACCACTGAGCAGCTGGGTAGGATTGACTCAGCTCCATCCCCCTGCACTGTCTCTAAACTCTTTTGGGGCCTCTGCATAGACATTTTGAGAGCAAACTCTACCCCTGCCTTTTATCATGTTACATCTCCCCCAGGATTGTGTCCATGTGAGGCAGATTAAGAAGCTATTACAGAACAGCTCCATAGTATCTATTTACAAATATAGTGTCTATTTAAGCAAAAAAGCAAATACTTTGATTGTGAACATGAACCTATATTAGCTCATACTGGGAGCTAAACACTAGCAATTGCTCTACCACCCAATGACCCCTCCCCAGCAGAGAAGGGGGATTGGGAAAGGAGAGCAGACCCACAGGTTGAAATGAAAATGGGTTTAGAAATAGCAGAAGTAATACCAATGCCAATACAAAGTTATACTCAGCCCAGTGAGCATACAGCAGTCACAATAGATGGGAAAACATCCTCAGGAGCAGAATGATAAGCAAGCCCCTCCAGGAATTGATAGGAGGAGAAGAAAGCACAAGATCAGGAGGAGCCCCCACCCTCAGCAAACTTCCCCTTTTATACTGAGCATGGTGTTTATGGGATGGGACATACCTGTAGCCACCTAGGGTCAGCTGCCCTGGCTGACTCCAATCTAATGGCTTGCAGACCATGGCTGGCCTGGGATCCTGTCCCAGCAAAACCAGGACAATGTATTAGATGCTCTTGAGGTGTGCCCCCACCACCACCTCTCTCCAGCCTCTGCATTTTCAGCCATAAGCTGACCTTAAAACTCTTTTCCCTGAAACTCGAGATGACACTGTTACCAAACATGAGAAATATATTTATGTTTTCCAGATGGATGGAGATGGTAAAGGAATAACATGGAAAGCCCTCGACATGGAACCTCATCACCCAAAAGAGCTTGGGGGGTCCCTGGAGCTCTCCAATGACACCTTCTTTTCACTGATCATCAAAAATGCAACCAGACAAAACAGTGGGACATATAAATGCACTTTGGGGGAACAGAATGGAGGACACAATCTGAGCAGCACAGTCACACTGAGAGTAACAGGTACTGTAGAGGCTCTTGCCTGTCCCATGCTCCACATGGTATTTCATGAAAGCAACAGTTTGAAAATATTTTACAGACACCAGAACAACGTAACACTTTGCTTTCCATTTTAGGTTGCCCTGGAATAGAAGATGAAAAATTAAAGAAATACAAAGCTGAGCTTTTTATGCTGACTTGCCTTGGGATTTTTTACTTGCTGCTCATCTTTTTCACCTGTGTAAGTAATTCCTTTTGTCATAAACAAACCAACCAAAATCAACAACAAAACACCCCCACATAACAAAACCCAAACCCACCCATTTTCTCTGCTAGCACCACCTTAGCACAGCTGGTTAGAAGTTGGTGTTCATTCTTAATTTATGATCAAATCCTTTAAATACACGGTATTTTCAAAGCCAGAGGAAACTCAAGTGCTCAAGGAACACAGGATGGAGCCCCAAAGAGATAAAACATTTCACTTCACCCTGACCTAACTCAAAGCAGAGAGTTATTTTCCTGCACCCTGTTGCTCATTTCTGCTTCCAGTTACTTTGGGTGCAAGCTGCACTCCTCAGTTTAAGGGCACATCAACAGCTCTTCTGGGTTGGTACCTGGGAACAGCATTTACCCAAGATAGAGGCATAGGCCCCTGAGATCCCCTTCTCCAACTCTACCATTGCTTTGTGTGGCAGCATGATGGACAAGTTCAAGTCCACCTATTTTTTTGCCCCAGTTTCTGTACCTGTAAATTGGTGACAACCCCATTTCAAATGGGCATTTTTGTGAAGCTCCAACTCTGGGTTTTATCTGTGCCCATAATGCTAGCTGATAACTCCAAGAAAGGTGAGGAGAGGAGGTATTTGGGAAGCACACTTCAGAGAAGCAAACCCATGCTTTGTCTGTGGTAGTGGTGAAGTCAACTCCTCTTGCAGAGATCTGAGCCTCCTGGCTCAGAGGCATCATAAACCTTTGGCACTGGTACAGTGAAACATCATCTGCATTTCCAATTTAAAAGGAAACAAAAGCAACCCCAGCATTTTGGGAGGTGTCCATGTTTAGCCCATATCCACAGCTAAACTCTAGCAGTTGCTCTATCATCTGATGACTCCTCCCTAGCAGAGAGGGGATCAGGAAAAGGAGAAGAGACCCACGGGTTGAAATCAAAACAGAATTAATGAAGCAGCCCAACTAATACCAGTACCAATATAAAGTAAATAAAGTTATACTCAGCCCAGCAAATGTACAGCAATCACAATAAGTAGAACAGCATCCTCCAGAGCAGGAAGAAGATCAGAAGAGCACCATGTTCTCAGCAAACTTCCCCTTTTATACTGAGCATGGTGTTTATGGGATGGGACACACCTGTAGACAACTGGGGTCAGCTGCCCTGGCTGACTCCAAACTGCTAATGGGCTACAGACCACAGCTGGCCTGGGATTCTGTCCCAGTGAAACCAGGACAAGAGGTCACATTTAACTTTTGCTGCCTATTTCATATTTGCCTTCTTGTTTTGTTCCTCAGCAGATGAATCATAACTGTTGATTGGAGAATATCTAATTAGCTGCAGCTAAATGTAGCTCTTCATGTATCTTCAGGGAGCAATTAAATTTATGCCTGTCTCTTTTTAGATTGACAATCCTGGCAGTAATTTGTGCCGTTCAGGCTAAAGTTTGACAAGATAAGTCTTGTAGGAATTTGTTAGGATGAAAGTATGAAAGCAAGGATATCACTCAGAAGAGGCAGATGCCCCTGTTCTGCTCAGTGTCCTGAAAGAATTTCAGATCTCTAAAGAAACCTCTCCTTCCCATATGTAAGAAGAAGTGCCTGTTGTAGTGGTGCAGTTTAAAAAAAGCAGAGCTGTGTGGTGACTACAACCACCCTGGTGGAATTACGTGTATCTTACTCTTGGGTGGGGTCCAGTCTCAGGTATCAACCAAGCTTTCATCAAAGTTTAATATTGCCCTGATCTCACAAGTGAGCTTCACTCTTTAAAATGGCTGTTAAATTCTTACAGGTTGCTTTGTCCTCTCCTCTAGTGGAGATTGTGCCTGATCTCCATTAAATTCAACGGTGACTTTAAGTTTAAGACTGGTGTCAGGACTGGAGCTTTACTTTGACAACTTGATGAAATCTCTTGGGCACTGACCTGTATTGAAGGCAGGTGGAAACACACTTGCTTAATGCAAAGCCTGTTCATATGGAAACTTGAATTAAACATAAATTTCCTTTTGTGACTAAGGCTTTTGTCCCATAAAGCTCCTTGATCAAGCAAGAAACAGCAGCTTTTCTTTGTATTGGGTCCTTCTGGTGACAAACAAGAAGGTGTAGGGTATGGTTAGCAAGGAGAAAAAGCAGCACTTTCAAACTTTAAAAAGTTCCCTTTCATAGGAACCCTCAGTTTTAAGCTTTCCTTTCTGTTTTCTATTTTAGACGTGCCTAAGAAAAGAAAGTATGTCTCCCAATTGTGAAAAAAACAGACCAGATACAAATTACATGCTCAACCTCATCAGTGTACGTGAAATGACAACCTTCCAGGACCTAAACAGTGACAGCACTTGCAAAAATGGACCTACTTCAAGTTCTGTCTAAGCTGATGTTGCTGGCACCGTGGGCTCATCAGTAAACATGACTGGAGCTGGATGGCAGAGTGGTATGGAGAGGAAATACATGATGTTATATGGCCTCTTCAGAGCAGCCTGAAAGTATAGGTAACCTGTCAATGAGCTGCTTGTGCTGGACAAGCCTTTGAAAAGCACTGCTATTGCACCACAGTCATTTTGGGGAGTCAAGTGGCTAAGAAACACCATTACAGCTACACAGCAGTGTTACGATGCTGTTATGAAATTGGTATCAACTTTATTGCACTCTGCTGTGCAGCCCTCCAAGTGGTCTGAGCAAGAAAGCTCCTGTGATATGAAGACCAGGTGATAAGGAGGCAGTAGCAGCACAAAGCTGGGTAATTAATCACTGAACTACAGCTCTCATCGTTCAATAGCAAACACAAGAGGTGCTGCAGAATGGAAAGATGAGTGTGTGGGGCTGTCTCTGCTCTGAGCCTGATTCTGGCTGGAGTTCCTTCACTGCAAACATGATGCAACTCGTCCTGTGATGTTCAAGTAAGCTGAAGAGGTAACTTCATGCTCTTGTCCTGGGTGGATCAAATCAACATTCACTTTTAAATCTCAGAGTGACAGGCTGAAATGTAAGAAGGAAGAAAATATTCTGGAAGACTTTCTGGACCGAGAGGAACTTTCTATCTCTGTAAAAGAAGTAAGGACACATTTCCCAGGGGCATCTCTAGACAGGTCAACCCATAGACTGTTAATATTAAAGCAACAAAAATGAGAATGAAGCAGCCAGTGATATTAAGGACAAGTAAAGATTACTTATTTTGTGGTTTATAAAACATGAAGCCAAATGTAGGTGACACCTACATCAGTCAAGTTACATGAGTGATAATCAAAGCCATGGCTTGGAAGAAATCAATCGTTTGCCTCTTTGGGATGTACTGAGTCAGCTGTGAGATATAGGAATGGGAGATGAGTCATATGAGCATCTGCTTTTGGTGCTGACAGTGTGCAGTGTGTATGAAACAAGGACATGAGAAATGGTGAACTCAGGCACACAGCATAAGGGAGAGAAGACTTGTCCTCTTGGACCAAAGAAAGCAAGAGAGATTCTGGAGTCTGCAAGCAACTTGCCTTATTGGGCTGCTGGTGCAGAAGGTGAAGCAAGAGGAGTCAAGAGTGACTCTGTAGGTGTTTATGCCACACCATGTGTGAACTTGCAACATAATCTTAAAAAAAAATAAAATCTTTCAAGAGTTAAATGGCAACATTCCAATTTAATGCAGTCTGGAATTCCAGGCTGTGACGAAGAGGTTCTTTCTACAATCCTTTGGCTAATCTTGAAGCACTGATGGAAGGAAAGCACCATGTGTCACTCAGCAGTGCCTATGTGAGCTGGGTAGATGTCTCCAGCGGTGGAGTCTAAGGGGCTCCTGACCCTCTTGAATGGTTACAAGGGAGATGCAATTTACTTAAAGCATGGAAAATTAAGGCCACATTTTCTTTTTTATTATCAATTTTTACATATAAATGTGTGTCATATTTGGAATAAAAATTCAGAGATAACCTACCATTTGTCTTTGTGTGTCACGTATGGCAAATAAACCCATAAACACTCCATATCCAGTGTATTTTATTTTTCAACCAACATAATGTAGTTGCCTGATCCAGCCTCCTCTGTGGGAGAGGACATGGGTTTGTGTATAATTGATTAAACAATGCAATTTTATGCATTTCTAAGGAGCTAAGATAACTGAGATTTTCCTCGAAATTTCACTTTGTGTCCAAAGTACATTCTAGCACCTGTTCCCTACTGTCAGGCACATCATTAAGGAAAACTCAAGGGTGTTTCAGTCTACCCACTTTTAAACTTGATGCACCACCCTGGGTGACAGGTATGTCTGGATGGCAGCAATACAAACTGAACGTGCATGTGTAATAACTGACCTGGGGTACATCAAGTTTCTCCATTTGGTCAGAAAGGCTTAATATCTGAGTCATAGTAGTTTGTTTTTATTACTATTACTTAGGAGAGAGGACAAGAAGAAGGGAAAATTCAGTTGAAAGCAGTTGATAATTAATCAGCAGCAAAGGCTGAAACACTTTTAAAATTATTTTTTCAGATGTAAAAATAGCATCAGATCAGATAGGACAGAATAAGAAAAAAAAAAAAGGACTTTGTGTAAGCAACTCTACCCATTATTTTTTCCCTGAGCCAAACTGTCTGCAATACAGAAGATGGGGCCTGAGGCAACAACACTGGGAGTCAAGTTTCAGGCTCAGAAGTTTCAGGCTGGTTGATTCTGGGGATTTGCTGGAGGCCCAGCTGTGCAGCAGGAGTGATCACGTTCAAGGCCACTGAAATGTGTTCAGGAGTTTAGGAAGTGTGAGCAGAGAGAAAATCTTGGGCTGAGATGCTCGAGTGAATCAGAGAGCTGGAGAGAAACGGGCAACGTCCTGGAGCTAGGAAGGTGCCTGCACATGTGGGGTGTAAAGGATGTAGAGAAACTGTTGTGGCATCGTAGGACAAAAATTAACATCACCTAGAAATATTATGAATGAGAACCAGACAACTGAAGGATGAGAGCTAATATATTACAGCAACTTTGGCACTAATAGGGAAGAAGAAAAAAAAATTGCATTGGCTGAAAATCTTACAGAATGAGCTACACATTTTTCAACATAGTATTTCAGAAGAGCCAGTCCTTTCCTTGCAATATGGACCTAGTTATGTTTCAGAATATGTGCAGAGATACACAAAATATATCCTCTCATACAGGGGATGAGCACATTCACACGTTCTTTGGACTTCAACACTTCATTAGTAAAAGAAGTGTGCTGTGGATTGCACAACTGAAAAGCTGTTTTGATTACACAGATTAATTGCTTTGCTGCACAGAAAAAATGGTTTTATTTTCTACCACTCTTCTTATTATCAATGCCTTTATAAGAGAATATAAAAGCATACGTGTACGCTAGAGCTGTTCTTTGCAATACTTTCTTACAATAGGTATTAGAATGAGGAATTCAGTTAATCTCCATAAATCCATGAGGTGGGAAATACCATAATCTTTGTTTTATAAATAAAAGCTGAGATGCCTGAAAATCAAAAAGCTCCTGAAAAAGTCTGGATCAGAATTGGGAAGAGATCTGAGATTTCCTGACTCTTCTCTGAATGCCTTAGCCCCAGGAGCTTCCTTATTAATGTTTCTTGTGGGCCTCGTAATTTTCTCATTGGTTTTGCTGGTTTGTTTTTTTCTTCTCTGTAACCTGCACTTTTCTGTTGTTTTGTCTAAAGGTGAACCATCTGCATTCAAAGATAACAATAAGCATTATACATAAAATTACTCTCACAGAGCAAGTTTGTAGCTGTGTGATTAAGGAATATGCAGCAAAACACAGCACCACGTGAGGGAACTACCCCAAAGAGAAATTACCACAGTGGCTAAATGAATATCCAAACCAGCAATGAAGGAAAAGCTAAAGGGCATAACCCAGAAAATGCTGAGTGTATGAATTATAGCCCTTGACTAAGCCTGATTTGTGTGGCGAGCACTTACACAGCAGATAACCCAGGCTGACAGTGACCTTGACAGCACCACAACAGTAATAATTCCTGTGAAGGCTGAACAGTTCTCAACCTATTTCTCCTGAGCAGGAGCTGCAGACACGCTGCATTCAACAACGTGGACCAAAGGAACCCTCAGTACGTGCCTGTGAGTGGCACAAACAGAATATGGCTCTTTGAGTGGGTCTCCCTTCTTTCTTCTGCCCTTGATAAGACTGTTTTGGAGAGCACGAAGAACACAAAGAGCATCTCCCTGGTGCCCGTGGAGGAGCAGCCATGCAGCACAGAAGGGATCTGGTTCCAAGTCCATTGAGCAACTGCAAGTATTTAGTGACCTTTTTCTCAACTGATACATCTGCCCCTCAGGAACTGCCATTGATTCTCCTCATCTCTGTACGTGAGGACAACACTTCTACACTATGTTACAGCTACCTAGTTAAAGGTAAATTGGAAGTGATCCCCCCACACCCCCTTTTTAAGTAAATGTCAGCAAAACACTAATTTGTAGTAATTTGTGGGACAAGCTGCTGGGGAGATTAAAGCATTACAAATAAACACAATACCAAATTTTGTAGCTGATGGGCTGTTCTCTCTTTGCTTTGCTGCCAAGACCTATGTTTGCAGTACTCTGCTTTTCGCTGACTGCAGCTGATAATACTTCTGTGCAAAGCTGGGAGAAGAATGCTATTAACTCTCTGGAGCAGTGATGTAAATCCTGAAAAATCCACCAAGGGAATGGGTGCTGGCAAGACCGACACGGGTCACTGCAAAGAGTGATGGGTCCTTTGAAGGCTTCATCTTACATCCAGGCCATACAAGTCTTCTCACCCTCTGATGGAAAAGCTTGTTATGTCCCGTGGCTGAATTACAAGTGCATCTGTTAAGCTGCAAATGGACAGCCCGGGCTGATTTAAAGCATTTACTCAGTTACGAGGCAGACGTCACAGATGGTGTAAACAAAAAACCCACAAACCAACCCCATGGACAGATTGAAGACAAGGGGCAACAACTAAGAGAAAAGACAAGTCCTGGGTGAGATGCAGCTTGAGTGAGCCTCGCACAGACATGGGCTTTACTCTCTGCAGAGTCTTTCAGTTGCTTCTGTGAAGGGAGTAAGAACAGCCTGTAGTAGTTGGGTTTTTTCTCCTTGTTTGGTTGTTTTTAAAAACATTTCCACCATGTGCCTCAGTTTCCCTATCTATAAATGGGGGTGAATGAGTCCAAGTGTTGTCTTGTGTGAGAGGTGGGGAAACTGGCAATAATTGACCTTGCTGCCTATTTGGAGCTGGAAGGAGCTTTTTACTCCCCCAGTTGTCCTTCAGTGGAGAGAACAGGAGGCTTGGACTGCTGGACATTAATGTTAAGGGAAAAAGGCCCTGATGACAAGAGAAACTGGATTAGTAAGAATTGGTAAGAGGAAAAATACAGGAATGTCTGCAAATGCTGGGGTCTAGACCAAGCACCTGTAACACAAATGTGTGACAGTTTCCACCCACTCTCTTTTGCTATTTTCATCCCATCTGAATTCCAGCTCTGCCAATTCACTCTCACATCTGTTCTCAGACTTGGTATCAACATCGATTTAATCACATTCCTTCCATCTACCAAGCTGGAAGTGTAGGGTGATGTACAAGCCAGGAGAAATTAACTCCTTCCCTTCATTAGCACCAGCTAGAATGTCTCTCCTGCGATGTGGCTGCTGGTGTTCAAGTGGGTAGCAGAGCTGCAGATTGTGCTGGAGACATTACTGATTAAGAAACCTTGCACATACCTACTGAGCACAAGAGGTCTGGAAGACCAGCAGCATCTGTGGGCAGGAGCACAGCCAGCAGATCAAGAAGATCCATCTACTGAGCTCAGCACTCCTTAGATCACACCAAGATACTTTGTCCAGTTCTGGGCCCCCAAAACTGCCACCAAGGCAGTTAGACCTGGGGTGCAAGTGCTGTAAGGAGAGCCTGAGGGATGGGGTCTTGTTCATCCTGGAGAAGAGAAGGGTTTGGGAAGCAATCCCCCCACTATCCATGAGGAAGTTATCAAGAAGACAGACCCAGGCTCTTCACCGTGATGCATGGTGGGGAGACGAAAGGCAATAAGCTTAAGTTGAAACAAGTGTAGTTAGGACAGGAATATCATTTTTCCTGTGAGAACTGCCAAGCAGTGGAAGTGATTGTTCACAGACCCTGTAGAGTCTTCGTACTTGAAGGTTTGCAAGACCTTCTGGAGAAACCCTTAAGCAACCTAGTCTGATCCCATAGTTCACCTTGCTTTGAGCAGGAGATTGAACTAGAGACCTCCTGAGGTCCCTTCCCACCTCAATCACTCTATGAACCGACACTCTTCATGGCCAGAGAACAATTATTTACCACTAATCTTCAAGATATTCATTGCAGTATGAATGGACCACTCCAAGACATCCACCCTCTGCCAGTAACAACCAAAGGTATCTCACACAAGATTTGCAGGCTACAGTATGAAAAGTAGCTGTGGGATAGAAGAAAACAAACTATGGAAAATTTCTGCCTCAAAAATGACAAGTTCTTGTCTATTGGTTAAATGCTAATGAAAATGCAGGCAAAAAATGCAGCATTTTTTACAACAAACTTGATTTTTTTTTAACTTTACCTCTTCACTCAAGGACAAATGCACAAGGACACATGTGAGGCACCATCAGAGACCTTCCTCTGGCTTCTGTCTTTTCTCAATATGAAACACTGCTGCTGGCAGCCCTTGCAGAAATTCATGGCCTCCAACACATCTTGCACTTGAATTTTGGAAGTGTTCATAATACGTGACGTTTAATAAAGACAATTTTTGTCTGCATCCCATCCCTGGATCTCAGAACTCTATGACAGCAATGGGCAAGTGACTACACACGCACACACTGGCTCGTAGAGCCAAGCACATGGTCTCATCATTTTCTGGTCTGTGCAACATGCAGTCACACTGTGCTTTACATGTTGATAAAAAAAAGCAATAGAAAATTCCTAACTTATGGCACACTGGTGGAAAAGCCATTCTCCTGTTTACAAGGCAATGGGATGCTCTATGCAATCTTTGTCCTTGCAGACATCAGGGCTCAGGAGGTGCTGCCTCTTGGGGCAGTTCAGTGAGAGGGTCACTGCTGGTGGAGCTGAGGCCAAAATTCTTTCCTAGCTAGGAGAGGCAGCTCCCCCTTCTCTACACTGTTTCATATAGTACTCATCCTTGAACTTGCAACTGTACCCTTAATTTGCTAACAATTGTCATCCTGGATCAGACACTGGTCCTGAGGATATGTCCTTTAGCTAAGCCCCTCTAGACCTGCATTTTGCAGGACCTAGGTTATTGGAGCCCCTTATCACTGTCTACTTTCTAAGGATAGTAGCACAAAGCCTCTATTAAGGACTATGAAGTGCCCCTATATTATGATAAGTGCCCAGGGTAATCAGATGACCTGTGTGGGACTTTCTGGAGACTGCCTGGTGCCCAAGCAGAAATGAGAGATTTGCATATCATAGTAGCACTTTTGTTAAGTGCACAGAGCAGTAACCACACAAAAATCAGGTTCCAGGCCCTCTGTCCTACTTACTGTACAAACACTGTTAAATGGATTAAAATCCAGGCAATTGTGACCAGCTCACTGCTCTCTGCATAGAAGAGGGACTAGTTAAAGTGCTCCTTTCCTTGGAAAACCATAAAAACCACTCCCTCCAACATCAACAAAAAAGACAAGCAGCACTCCTACAACATTTGCAACAGTTCCTAAACAGCTGAAGTTAGCCAAGTTTGCAAGGACTCTAGAATAAGGGATTCTCCCCTCAGCCCATGATTCCTGTCACCTAAGCAGGTGTCAGATCTCCCGTGTTTGTCTTCTCACAGCTTCTTTCCCTTTCACTCCATCTTAACAGCTGTAAATGTCACGAGTAAATGGTGATAGTACATTTCCATTAACATTAGCAAAGGAGGAAAAAAGTCAACTCCACTGACAACTACCAGTGTATGAAGATTAATCTTTATATAGCGTGCAGAACACGGATCTGTTCTACATCTTCCAGGACAGCCTATACTTGCTTTCTACTCCTTCTCAACAATAGCTTTCATGTGAAAAAGATGCTATTCTCTCAGCTTTCACAATTTATGCTGTAGTTGGCAAACTATTTCTCTTTCTGCTAGCAGCACAGGAGGCAAGTGGAGTCAAAGAGTCGCCTAGATTGGAAAAGACTTGTAAGATCATCAAGCCACCCCAGATTCCTAGAAAAGATGAAATACAGCTTTGCTCCACTTTGAAGAAATACTCCAGGCTTATCTTATTTACAGCTTATAGTGTAGAAAGTGTTAAAGCTTTTGCCATGTTAAATAGCAACACACAACTGAATGTATGGGAGGCCTACGCTGACATAAACACGATGGCATGGCAAGTGTTAAAGCTTTCTGTATGGCAGATTAGGGCTTTGAAAAACATCTCAGTTGGGAGCAATTTTGGAAAATTTTGACACATGAATTACTGACTCTCCTTCTCCCTCCTCCCCCCTCCAAAGTGGTCTTTGAGGATTGGTCACTTTGGAGGAAAAAAGTAAAATAAAGTATCAACACTTGACATACTCGATCCATCCATAAACGTAAACATGCCTGAACTGCAGTTGGATTTCTCTGTTACTAAAGAGCATGTGGAAGCAATTACCTGAATGTAAATGTGATAAAGAATGGGTGAAATGCAAACCAAATGATGCCTTATTACTTAATATAAAGAGACTGTTCTGCGAGATCAAAGTCGTGCAGCACAAAATGTAATGGGCTTCACTGGAGAGACAGGCTTCAGAGATTTGTTTAAAACATGGCTGCATTTTGATGAAATGCTAAGTAAGCAAAATTGGGGTAAGTTTCAAGAGTTTCCCAGAACCTGACCTATGATCTTCAACATCTTTCCTCTCCTCTCATCTTCTCCTGCTCTGTGCCATTCCCAGATGCTGCGAGATTGGCAACAAGAAACTTCCTTGGCTTCATCATGGCAGGGGATGAGAATTTCCCTATCCCAAAGTGTGAAAGAATTGTCACCACTGGCACCTTCTGTGGTCACCAGAGGAGGAAAGATGTTCTCAGTACACCTACTCACATCTTTCACTGGGGTCCCTGTATGCCCCAGCCATTGCTGTTACCTCAGCACACATTTGTCCTTTGAATAAATAAAATCAGAAAAGGCAACAAGACAGCTTCTCTCAGAACAAAGGAACTGAAATGAAGGAGAAACCTTAAGAGTAATTTCCAAATGTTTTCCTACCACAAGGCCATTGAATAAAACACATCAAGGGTCTTTTTTATCCTCCACCACCTTCTCCAGTTTTTCTTCTCTAACACTTTATAGCTATTTGTATTTTTAAGACAAGGAGAAGGTATATTGGGAAAATGGAGTAGTGGTTTCTGCAAAACTCCACAACAATATCTGAACTTGTCCTCGTGGCCTTGACTTCCCTCCCACATATCCCCCCCTGTGCCTGGGGGCTGCTGTTTATTGCTTTTGCCAAACTGTTATTTCTGAACATCTAGAATGGGCTGTAGAGTATCTGGCGCAATGATTGACAGCCCTGGGTCCCACCATAACATAAATCAATGAGCAACAAAGTCAAGCATCCAAGTCATGCGTAGAGAAAGCAACATGACATTGGACTGCAAGCATTAATTAAAAAAAAAAGTGCATTTAACCAAGCACGTTGGGTCTTGAGTTATTGAAAGGATTAAAAAAAATAATGAAAGTTAAAAAGAGCATGCACAGCATTAATGCTGCCTATCTCCCACAGCATTAGCTCTTTAAAAGAAATCATATATGTTACACTCCCAAAGAGACTATTTTCTTTTGTTTTTCAATTACGTGCAATAATGGGGAGCATTTTGTGAATGAGTCTGATGCTTATGCCTCCAATAAAACCCAGGGTACTGTACCTCATTCATGCTTATTTAACAAGCTTATAAAGAAAAAAACCCCAACATAACCAAATTATGGTTGAATCAGACATTTTCCACTCTCATCAGTGAAGAATTGTTAAATATTGTTACTGAAAACTCATTGTTATGCATTATTTTCGTAGTGGCCACAGCGTTCAAAGCAGCTTAGGGAGCAAATATAAAACACACTTGCCACCTCAGAGAACACAGAGTTTACAGTGGCTTTGATCAGGCAAACACTAGTTCTTTCATTTTAGAGGGGTTATTCACAGAATAAATACTAAAATAATATGAAGCATTTGAACTGTCAGACCATAATGAGATGTGAACCGGACAGATTGCAAGACAAAAGAAAGATGGGAAAATGTAATGATGGAATACAGCTCACCTGGGTGAGCTGCAGGTTCATCCTGGTGATGTGGCAGCTTTGCTGGTTTCCCTTCTTCTCCTTCTCCAGTCCAGCTTGCTTGGAGTCAGGAACTGGATGCCTAGAGAGAGACAGGAATGATGGGCTGGGGTCAGCATTAAATGGGCAGCACTGACAGAGCAATTCAGAGTAATGGCAATGTGGCAAAACAACCATCAGCTGGGAGATCCCCTTTCTTACCGCAGTAATTCAGCTTGCAAACATGACCTTAAAGTCGTGCTTAGTCATTCCTTCCCATCATTATTTGCACCCCCCATAAAATTTAACTCCAAACCAGAACAAATGAAGAATTTGAGGCTGCACCCATGCTAACAGCCAAGCAACTCGTCATTCCCTGCAACAGCAGCAGGTTCAGGCCAACATCTCCCACTTGAGACCAACACTGGGTTGGCAGCTCCTCGTTAGCTCATTAGCTTCATTACCTGTGGGTAACGGTCAAGTCAGAATAATTTGCTGTTATGTGGGTTGGATGCTTTGGAGCTCATTTTGTGCCCTGCAGAACATCAGCAGTCCATCATTTCACTGACTGCTTGGTTTGGAAAATAAAACCTACTGCTGCTGGCACTCAGGCTCACTCTGAGAGACATGTCTCACTCAAAACATGCTGTGTGGACACTCGTGCTAGCATGGCCTGGCCTATTCCTTGCTACAGAACCATACAAAAGTGGATCATCATCCCTAAAGATTTCAAAATATATATATATTTTGGCATTTCCTTTAAGATTTAGGATTTTTTTCTGAGTTAGTACTTGGGCTGTGAGGTTTTTGTTACTCCTCCAGGACTGAGATGGCAGTGATTTCAGTGAAAGGGTAAGATATCAGTTATGGGGATGTTTAGGATGCTGGTTGTAAGCTTAGTGGGTTTGTATCAATGGATAGTGTAGGGCAGGACACACACTTGTCACTAAACAAGCCCAAATACAGAGAGCCAGTTTTTTTAGGCCGTTCCCCTTAAACTCTCAATGATGTAAATGTTTCCTCCTGTGGGATTAATTCACAGCTCCAAATCCATAAGGCTGGAGCCAGCTCCGTGCATGCAGCACCGAGGAACTGCCTTGGCTTCACACAGATGTAACCATCAGCAGAATCTGGCTCCAACCTCTGCATTTCTTAAGAAAATAAGGGGTTTAATTAGGAAGATGAGAAGCTGAAAAGCTCCTAATGACAGAAGCTGAAAGACCCTAAATTTGCAAAATGTACCAGGTGATCCTCAGTACGTCTATTTTAGCTGCCTGAATTCACTGACCCAAGTGACAGATTCCAAGTGTTTTCTCCTGACAACACTCAGCACCTCCTCATGGGGGGGACCCATGTCACCTCATGGACAGTTTCCATGTCATGTTCATGGTTGTGCTGACAGCCTGGGAGCCAAACCAAGGTCTGTCTGTGCTGGAGATGAGCACTGTGCTGGCAGCAGATCCACTCCTCCAGTCCCCAGATCATGTTAATTAGAAATCCTGGTGCCTTCCCTGGCTCCAGTGAACTGATCAAAGAGTGGTCTGGGTGGCCTTGTTGATACCTGTGTTTAATTACTGAGCCTGGATCTGGGGGTGTGCTGGCAAGGATGTGTGCAGATGGGAAGGGACCATGGCTGGGCACCACTCAGGAGACAGGATTTGGAGCCTCTGCTCCCAGCTAAATAAAAAGCAGCAGGTTGCTGAGGCAGCTGGAGGAGGTGCTCCATCATCCTCTGCAATGGGATCCTTATTGCTGCTCTCAAAACAACTCCCATGCCTGCCAACTGCAGTTGAGTCAAATATTAGACCAACTTCTGCAACCAATTGCTTGTCAGTCCCACATGTGCCAAGGGCAGCTGCAGTATCGGGGGTTGGAGCTAGAAGATCTTTGAGGTCCTTTCCAACCCAAACCATTCTATGATTCTATCTTTTGTTCACAGCCATGGAAATGCAGTTGTATCATGAACTGGAAATTCACCGTTTTGTTTCTTTTTGGAACAGGCTGCCCAGGGAGGTGGTGGAGTCACCATCCCTGGAGGTGTTTAAAAAACGAGGAGATGTAGCACTTGAGGCTATGGTCTAGTGGTTAGGGAGATGTTGGGATGAATGTTGGACTTGGTGACCCTAGAGGTCCTTTCCAACCATAATGATTCTATGATTCTTTTAAAAGCATTTTCAGGATTTTTTTTTTCCCTGAGTGCCGAGAGCTTTCTTTAAAATAAAATAAAGTAAAACAGGTTCATCTCCAAGGAGATGTGGGAAGCAGTTTGGGGGAAAACTGACGCTGAAAAGAAGTCTCAGCTAACACATGAACATGCTACAGAAGGCTGTGATGACACATGTGCCATTTTGACCATGTGCAGGGTGCCCAGGGCTGCCCCAGGCTCCAGAACAGCTCCGAGTGTCCTTTTGGGCCACTTCAGCTGCTTCTTATGGCCACATGACTGCTTCAGAAAGCAGACTTCACCCTCTTTTACACATGACCTGTGCTGCCTAATGGTGTGAGGACACAGCCCCGTGTCTGCAACATCGCAGCCACTTCCATGATGAATTGGGTTTGTCAGTCTCTGGGCTGTGGTCTTATAATGTGCTATATTATTAAGTTTCTTTGCCTTAAGTTGCCAGCTAATGGAATAAACTCTTTGTCTATTAGAAAGAGTCCCCAGCTTTATTAAGTTACATACTTTACAACCAATAGTGTAATCAATAAAACATTAACAAACATGTAACCTGAGACAAACCTCACGTATTGATTTCCTTCAGCATTCTCACAAAGCCTGCCTTTGGCCAAAAAAAGCCTTTGGCCCCAGTGGCAGCTCCAAAAAACACTTAAAGCATTAAGGTGAGGGCACTGGAGGACAAATTGAATTGGCTTCCTTGGAAATAAAGCTGGATCCCCACTGTGGATCCACCTCAGCATGGTTATTTTTGGCTTTTTGGAAGGAAGCTCCAATTTTCTCTTTTGTGCCTCATCTTTGCAAGGAAAATACAACGTGTGGCAAAATACAGTAGTTGCCACACAGTTCAAAATGAACAGAAATTATCTATCCATTGTGATGGATACTGCAAAATTAGCTGCTGCTGCTGAACCCTGGGGTTTCTCAGCTGAACTGTAACTAAGTCGTGGTAGCATCAAGCTTGACCTAGCCCTGTGTCTGCATTAGGTAGGAAGTTGTGTTTAACATCAGGTAAGCAACTCGTTTTTCTAATGCAACACCTCATGTAAATGTATTTTCCAACCGTATAAAATGCTTCTGATGTCTCTTGAGTGCAGTTTAGTGGATGATACTGATATACCTGCAGTTATGCTTTTGATGCAATCACGAGAGCTGGTATTTTATTATCCCTACCTCTCTATTTTCAAGACTGTGGAAAAAAAAAACCCATCAGACACTGTCTGCCAGGGAATCTAGGTGCATTATCACACGACAGAATTGCACCAATGATAATTTCACAGGTAATTTAGAACTAGACTGGAGGATGTGGCAGAAAAAGCATCGCAGGGAACATTCCTGCACAAGCAAGGAAGCAGAGCAGACATGCAACTGCTCCATTTCCAGCTGCAGTGATTTGGTGAAGGTATACACATAACTTCTGGAACAATTAAGTGCTTAATCTTTTTGTAACCTATATCCTCGAGCGGTGCATTTATGGAAGGACATTTTATGGACTTTGCTTTTCTTTAAAAACAGAATCATCCATTCATTTTGCAAGCCTTTGAAAGGTTTCCTTTTCAAAAGGGATGCGGGTGAGATGGAGGAATAAAACTTCCCAGCAAATGTTGGGGGCTAGCGTGCAGAGTTCCCACGTCCCCTTTGGAGACTTTATCATTTAACAGCCACAATCCCCTTTATTAGATCACTATAAAACAAGTGCCTGGAGGGAGTCAGAAATGAATTGAATTTTGTAGATTTAAATGATTGTGTGGGACCTTTTTGGTTTAATATATACCCTGGAGAGGTTTGCTACTAGAACTTGGGAACTTTATAATAAGAATAATTCCTTAGCTAGAGATCTTTATCTTGTTACATTAATGATTCACTGGGGGGTTATACTGGAAAATGAAGGGAAATTTTTAAAAAGGCTATTAGATCAAATGTTCTTATGGAGACACGTACAGAGATGGTCAACAAAGATTTAGAGGCTGGTGAGATAAGGGGTTTACTGCCTTTGTGCTGTATGTACAGGGCAGCTGGCTGTTCCAGAGTGAGCTCCTCCCTGCACTGAAGGGAATTCACATAAGAGTGGCTGTAACTACCTTAGCTTCAATGGCACGGGCCACACTCGGCATCAAGACCTATTTTTTTACATCTCTGCCTTGATCCCAGAGGTTCTGCAGCACTATTGCTCAGCTCCAGTGCTGCCATGTCAGTCCCAGCACGTGCTATTTATAGGGCCCACAGCTCCTGCTGGATTTGGTGACCGTTCAAGGTCTCTAAATAGCAACTGTGTGGTCTCCAAGGGTGTGCCATTTGGAGAAGGCAGATTCTGCTCGTGCTTTGCCCATGCAAAAAGATTTACCACGTTTCTGCTATTTGTAGCTGCCACTGCAAAGGGCTTTAAAAGCCTGTTTCCTACATCACATGATTTTACCTGTGATCACAACCCATCAGTTTCAATGGTAATACCAGGGAGGATCAACTACAATCCCTGTGGCTGAAGCTGAGCATCCAAAAATAACAAGGCAATTAGGAACATGCAGAGTGGCATTTTAGGCCTGAGGAGGGTGATTTTTTCACCCAGCTAGGATGAATTCCCATTGACAGTCAACAGAAATGAAGATTGAGCAGCCTGGTAGCCTTGGATTTGCAAAATCCAAGCAAAAATGGGAAGAAAGGGGGAATGTAGGAACATGCACTACCAAGTGTCCATCAGGATCTGAGAAGAAATTGCTGGTAATGGATATATTTATGGTCATAGCCAGCTCCTGGAGCTTAACCAGGACAGTGGGAAGAGAGAAAGCGTGCTGGCTTTTGCTTGACAGGGGCTGCAGAGCGTGTGGTAGGTACCAGAGATGTCCAGGAAGCCCAGTTAGGCCCATTTACTAAAAGCATCTGCTCCTACTTCTGTAGAAGTGTGGGTGTTGTCCCAAGGGCCGTACACCAAGCACCCTTTGGTCCCTTCTCTGCTATTGTTACCTCATCCCTGTGCCCACGATGGGTAAAAAGTTCCTTTGGCCACTTCCTCTCTCCTGTGCACAAATATCCCAAGGTAGCTGTAAAGAACCCCAAGGAGACTTGTGGAGGAGAAGAGCCCAAGGCTAAAAACTCTGCTGCAACAGATATGAGGAAAAGAAAATCTCTAGTGGTGCTCAGTGGGAGCTGAGGAAATCCCACACCTCCTGGGATCAGGTCTCCTGAGAATGATTTTGGGATAATCCTGGACAAAGAGCCCCCCATGCTCAAGGGTTTTATGAAGGCAGAATGAAAGCCTTGTGAGGAGTGTAATGTGCACTTTACTCAGTATAGATCTGGAAAAAAATGTCAAAGGAAGTGAATTTAAATTCCTCTAAATGCAATTAGAGGTGACAAGATTTCTCATGGTGAGAGAGTGCGTTAAAGCAAAAGCTAAAAGTTCCCATCCAGTTCATAAAGCCTTAGGTAGCTATTGGTAATATGAATTAAATTAATCAAAATGGGTAAAAGCTAATGATCCTCTTGGGAACAAAATTAGCTCCTTAATGAAAGAAATGGAGTTCAGAAATTATAATAGAATATTAGCAGATGTGCCCTTTGGAAATTATAAATTTGCAAAATCCCCTTATGTAGATATTAGTTTGAGTCAAATTATCACTAAATCTGACCCTGGAGATGTGATGTGAATATGTGCACTACAATCTGTTCAGGAGGACCTGGAATCCTCTGTCAGCTCTTCTACTGGGCTGGGCTGGGCGCCACAAAGGTCTTGCTCAAGTTAGCAACAGGGCACAGCCAAAACCCAAACCTTCTACTTTTAATCTGCTAAATTCTTGCTAAGGAGCCCTGCTGCCCCTTGTGGCCTCAAGGTTGCAGAGAATAATTATCCTACAGGAGAGATTTTTAGGAATACTCACATTTCAGTAGGACATAGGTGGTCCTTGTCCTTGTGGCCATCCCAGGCAATGGATGTTGTGTTCTGGATGTGGGTCACTACCTTGAAATGAAATCACAAAGGACAGTTTATCAGTGAGGACCAGCATTTAGTGAGGAGCAAGAGACTCATCAGAGATCCAAGACATGTCAAAGTCACAGAAAGCAAACAAATTCCCAGAAAACAAACAAACAAAAATATGATGAATTGCTCATGTTAAGACTACAAAGAATTTATTACATGTTTTTATGGCTTTTTCCAGCCAAGAACTTTTCTCAGCCATTTATGGAAAACATAAAAGCCACTGGGAGTTAAATAGGATAAAAACTAGATTTAAATCATCCTTACACATGCTGCTCACATCAGCATACAGCTGTTTTTCAGCATTTGGAGTCCTTGAAACTTTTAAGCCATTTAGAACAGCGTGTGATTGGTATGAAAAATAGCCCAGGCTTTCTTTTTATAAAAAGGAATCACGCTCCGGGGTGCTGGATGCAGGGACTCCAGAAGCCAAGAAAGATGTTTGAAGTGCTTATTGGCATTCCAGGACCCAGAGAAGTCTTCCTGCCTCACGCTATCTCAGAGAGATCCTTATGCCTCCGTCCTGGGAACGAAATGAGGGAGACATTCCCTCTGGTGCAGATGGTTAATGTTCAGCACAAAGCATGCTTGAGACCCCAGTTTGAGGATGTAATGTGCATAGTTCAGGGAATGAGGTCTTCCTTTTGTTTTTTATTTATAGCACAAGTGGCAGCACTGTAAGCTTCCTCATACTGTCCTGCCAAAGCTGATCCAGCTCTGCTCGGACTCTCAGAACTTTGCCTGCTCCACTCAATGAGCCACTAAGCATAAAAAGGTCTTGGACATGGGAAAATTCAGTAGCCCCCAGGAAAGTGACTCCTCTCCCCATCCCAAAAAGGAACAACTCCCAGTTTGCACAAATAAAAAAATATCAGACGGGATAGGAAGAAAAGAAGAGGGGGGGAAAAAGGCCCAAAATACATCATGGGCTGTTCTCAGAGAAGAAACATGCTGTACATTGTACCCTTGAAATCTGTGAAAAAATGACTGGGGGGAAGGGGAGACAGCTGAAAGCAGTGGGGTTGGGATGGTGCTTGAGTTTGCATCAGACACAGAACGTGTGACTCTCTGGTGCTCAGTCTGAAAGGGCTTTGCCAAGATGGATTCACGACATTATCAGCACTTTTCAGACAAGCTAACTGAAAGAGAAAGCAAATAGAGTGATTTTGCCCACATTTTAAAGAACAAGAGTCTTGTTTTTCAAAGGTCTTTCAGGATTCAAAAGTTGACTTTGTTTTGAATTGCAATGAAACCCTTAAAGTCTGAAATTCTCAGCAATTTAAAAATCCTCAAAGCATTTCAAGTTGATTGACAGGTTTTGTTGTAATGGAAACTGAAACATTTTGCTTTGACTTTGACTTTTTAGAGTTAATATTATATTGGAGCAAAAAAAGCTAGCACAAAGTAAAAACCCAAAAAATCGAGGCAGAAAATTGTTTCAAAATAAAAAATAGAATGGGATGTTTCACCACTACATTGTCAGTACCTTTTCCACTGATTTTCTTCCACGAGTCTGCTGAAAGCAATCCTCTTTTGCAAAGTGTTTTGATTTCTGATGGCAATGCAGTTCTTTTGCCATTTTTCTGACCAACTGTGCCAAGAACAGAATTCTGACAGCTCACTTCACCATCTAAGGACACATTCTGAATATCAGAATACTCTAATACAAGAAGTACCATTTTATACCATCAGCAACGTGAGGTTTTTTTCCACAGGGTTTTGAAACTGTCATACTGAGTCTGACCTGAAATCTGTTCAGGCCAGTGTGTCTTAGTCACTGATAGCCCTGAGTTGCCTTGTCTGTTTTTGAACCTGTTTTTAGTTGACATCTGCAATGTTCCATGGCAATGAGTACCACAGTTTAAAAGTTTATACATATTATGGCAAAAAAACCCTGGTTTTGTTTATTTCAGTCTTGCTGCTTCATAGTTTTCATTGGGTCCCTCATGGGTCTTGTACTGACAAAATAATGAAGCATCATTCCCCATCCACCTGCTCCACATCACTCCCAAACTTGTAGACTTCGATATTCTCCCTCAAAAGTTGTCTCATATTTTATTATCCTGAGTAATTTTATCTTTTTTGCGGAATTTATCCCTTCAAGATTCTTCAGCCTTGCTGGAAAACACATAAATACATAAATCAAGAACTTTGCTGCCTGGTAACTCCTCTCCCTGCCTTGTCCCCTGCTCTGAGGACTCCATGAGAGCCTCCTTTCCTTAAAAACTGGAGGTGGGAGATCTTGTCCAAAGCACTGTGAACTATAAGTACATTATTTATCAGCTGGATTGTATTTATTCAGGTAGTTTCTAGCTCCTCCAAGTCTCTCTGATACGTTTTAAAGACTTTGCAAAATCTGTGAAGTTCTTCTCCAGAAATGTGCATGTATTTTTGTGTCTGAGAATTCTGTTTATGATTGTTTCTACAAGTCTGACTGGTCTTTAATGGAGATTTACTGATCTGTAGTTCCCACTGATGCCTACAGTCATCACTAAAGCCTGGTGACACATTTATCACTGCAAGTTATTCTGGGGAAAAATGATAGGTTGCATACCACAATTAGCTGTTGAATAATTCCACATCTGAATTCTGTTATAACTCTTCAGTGACCTCTGTCTTGTTCTTGTGATTTGTCCAGCAATGTCTTCTATCGACACTTCTGGTTTAGGTAGCTCCTTAGGCTCCTCAGCATCAAATACAGCTCTGGTGTGAGACCCTATCTCACAGGCAGTGAATAGTGAGACCAACAATTAATTTCCTCTTTCCACAGTGACCTTGCCTCTCTTGAATACTTCTTATGCTTCTTGATAATCTACTGGTTTCATTGACTCTTTTCCTGTACCAAAAGTGGTTGCATCTGTTATTGCTGATTTTGCTGCCATTATAATCCCTGGGACCTTTTATGTCCTTGGCAAAGATCTCCTGAAAAATCTTTTTTTCCCTGCTTCATTTAGCTTTACATTTAGCAATGCAAGAACTTATATTTTCTAGATCTCTCATTTTATTGCTTATTTTATTTCTAATAGTTTTCTTTTGCTAATAACCAGAGTGGTTTTCTGAAGGGCTGGTTTTGTATTTAGCATGGCATCTCTAGTCTTGCTGTCTGAAAACATTACTTGCTCCTTCTATTCTTCTGTGCATGGGTAGCTTTAGTATTAAAGCACATTTGATGACAAATACCAAAACTTACTGATGGTGTTCAGCATGTGAACCACTCAAGGGTTATTTTGTGACTAGTGCCACCTGAGAGGTATAAAATGTTAATAGCTTTAACATTATTAAAATGTTAAAACCAAAACTAAACAGTTTAATTTCTTTGTCAATCATTGACATTTTTACTTCACCACTGCAAGATGAATAAGAGTAAATGCCATAAATCCCTGTTAAAGCACACTCTGGTCTCCTAGTCTGGTGACTTCTCTAATCCATAATACTTTTTAACCACATAACTTGCTTTTCCAAGTCCAGAACTCATGAAATCCAGATTATTTCCTAGATTTCTTACAGATTTCCCATCTGTCCATCATCAAACAACCCCATGTATCCAGTGAGAATGACAGCACTTGCTCACTTCAGGGACATAGTTTGAGGAGAAGTACAGAAACACAAGCCATGGAGATACCACCACAGTGTGCTATATGTGAGAAGGTTTTTCATCTCCCCCTCATCATGTGATACTTATTTTCTTTGGAGGTTTCCAAACCTCAACCCCTTTCCCTACTTATTCTGTGAAAAGGGAGTCTACATCTCAGCAAGTAAGAGATGATACCTGTGAAAATGGATTCATATCTACTGTTAAGGATTGCCTACAGTTTGCTGTACTGGAGAAGAGAAATACATTTTGTTGAAATGAACAAACTTGCCCTGGAGCCCAAAGAAACACTGGAGACAAGTTCATACATAATAGGAGGGGCTGAGCCTCCTTCCAGCAGTTCAGGATTTTATGATTCCTATGAACTGCCTTGCAGGGAATTAGAGAGTTTGTGATCCTGAACTAAACCCATAAATGTGTCTTCCCATCTCTGAAACATGGGAGGCCATAGATGAGGAGCACCCAGACAACTCCAGAAGAGCCAGCTGCATATGGGTCAGAAGTTCTCAGACAGAGCTCAAAAGCAGCCTACAGACAACTTTCATTTATGGGCACCTGCCAGTATCTAAGGGGCTTTGTGGCAGCAAAAGGGGGACCTTTGGAGGACCTAGCCCAAAATGCTCATTGTGGAGCACTTGTCTTCACGAGCCTGAAACCTTTTAGAAGTTCAATTTAATGCTCATCCTTGCAGCAGTACTTAAAGTGCTGCCTCCAAGGAGCTCTGGGTTCCTATTCCAGACTTGCAGCCCCCTACAAGTTGTTGGGGTCTGAGGGAAGTTATCAAGGCTGAGAGGAACAGCAAGAAAGAGTCACTTGCATTGGGAAATGCTTGTTGCCTATTCCCATTAGAAAAAACACTGCATATATATATATAAAAATAAGCAAAACCTGTTTTTAAAAGGGTCAATAACTCACAGATACAAAGAGAATAATCTACTAAAGTATGTGCTGCTTTGTTCATCTGGAGACCCTCTGGGCGAAAAACCCATCAAGGATAACAAGCCCACTAAATACTAATAGTCACAATCATAAAAAATTACATGCATGATTAAAATATCTGTTTCAAGGCACTCTTACATTTGCTAATAAAAATCTCCTTATGAATATCAAAATACAATTTTCCCTATGAAGAGGGCGAGCAGAAATCAAAAGGCATCTTAGCTTTATTTGCAGTGACCTTGCAAGACTTCTAAAAATCTGACCTCCCTATCTTTTAAATGCATTGAATGTATGTAAATGATTTAGATAAGGATGTCAGATGAGAGATACTAACGTATGCTGATAGTGCCAGAAATGGAGGGAGAAAAAATTAATGCTGAACAACACCACGACTGGATTCAGGGTGAAGCAGAACTTTCAGGCAACTGGGCCAGTGAACAGAAAATGCAATTTAAATTAGACAAATGTTACATAATAAATCTAGAGGCAGTGAGCCAGGACAGCAAGAGTACGTTTTAAGCAGAGGTGTAACTCAGAGTGAGCTGACCAGGAAAGGAATTTTCTCCAGGGGTTACTTGAGCAAAGCCCTCTGAGCCATCCGGCCCGAGTTCAGCTCCAGCACAAAAGGCAAGGGGGGACAGGATGAATCAGAGAAGAGGCCATAAATCAGGAGAAGGGATAACATTTCTGCAGGAGGCAAGGCATTTTTTCATTCGAGGCACTGTGCTCGGTCACATCTTCACTCAAAAAAGGGCATTGCCACCCTGGAGGGAGAACAGCCTCAGCCAGCCAGGCTGGCGGCAGATTTGGGGGAGATGACTTATGAAAGGTGCCCGGAGCAGGGGATGTGCTCAGGGGAGAAGCAAGCCCTTTCCAGCAACCAAGTGAATCACCCAGATGAAGGAAGAGCCAGGCTGTCCTAGCTGCCCTATGGCGAGCAACCTGTAACCAGAGCTGAGGAACTTCTGCTCCAGGCACCGTCCAGCTTGCTGCAAAGCAGCTCTCCAGGGGAGGATTTGCAACCTCCAATTTCTAGGATCTGGTGAGGCACCTCCAGAAACTGGAGGCTGCAAATCCCTTGGAGCCTTTGTGCTCCTCTGAAATCAATGATAAACTATGCCCTCTGAGTCCTTCAGCTTGGGGGCTTCACCAGTCGATCCCAGAAGCAGATAGCTGAAAAAGGGGAGACCAAGACACCCGGACAACCTCAGTCTTTGTTTTTCTCTCAAGCCAGTCAGAAAAGCACCAATTTGACAGTCTGACTGTAATGCAGGCACCACCATCCTCCTCTGGATGCACCATCAGACATTTTAACAAGTGTTTGATTGCAGCACAATCTGACGATGGGATGTAAAGGAGGGATCCAAGCTCCTAGATGGTACAAGCTAATTGCTCATCCCCTTTAGCCCAGGCAGCAGAGACCCCTGCTAGGCAGCCAGGGTGCAGCTGAGCATTATACTTTCAGCATATGGACCATTTAAATTCCTAGCAAAAAGAGCAGTTTAAACCGCTTGGTGCTAGGGTAGGATTTCTGCCATCTGGTACCCAGGATCTTCTGCTGGCAGAAGCTGAGGTTGGATGCAGCTCTAGGTTAGTAATTGTAGTGTTATTTCCATACAAATGGCTTGTGACTGGTAAGTTTGGGGCAGGCCATCAGAAAGCATTTGATTTGATTTCCCCTGCCTCTTGTTTTGTATCAGGGGTCCAAAGGAAACAAAGGACCCTCTCAAGAGTATTACTGATGCATCCACAATATGGACCTGGAAGGGACAAGCCAAAGATGTTGATGCTTATTTTGTTCATTCTTGCTGAAGAGTGAACCAGGGATGCTGAAAATATCCCTTGTCCCTGGTGGAAGGAGCAGCCAGCAAGACATGAGAGCAGGTTATTTATCTGGTCACTGGGGGGGTTTAAGGCTCAGAAGCTGGCTCGGATACCAGCTCATTTTGTAATGACCACCAAGAAACAAGCCTTTAAGACAATCATGTGTCTACATTTAGCCCATAGCCACAGCTAAACTCTAGCAGTTGCTCCATCATCTAATGGCCCCTCCCCAGCCAAGAAGGGGAATCAGGAAAAGGAGAGGAGACCCGTGGGCTGAAATCAAAACAACTCTAATGAAACAGCCAAACTAATACCAGTGCCAATATGAAGTAAAAACAAAGTTATACTCAGCCCAGCAAATGTACAGTGGTCACAATAAACAGGAAGGCAGTCCTCAGGAGCAGGACAGCAGATCCCAGCAGGAAACTCCCTTGTCCTCAGCAAACTTCCCCCTTTATACTGAGCATGGTGTTTATGGGATGGGACACACCTGTAGCCAACTGGGGTCAGCTGCTCTGGTGACTCCAAACTGCTAATGGGCTGCAGACCACGGCTGGCCTGGGATTCTGTCCCAGTGAAACCAGGACATCAAGAAATCACAGATGAAATATCATAGCTGATATGCTGCTTTAACAAGCAGATGAAACCTTTGCTTTGTAATAGGAGCTCCTGCCTGCTCTAGACTAAAGCCTCTAGATATGGTCCAAAGCCACCCTCAGACAGTGATCCCCGCTTGATGGGAAACTATGTCCCAGCACACATGCTCACATATTCATGCTCTGGTGTCCTTCTTGAACAGGGGTGCTTTACTTCTTTGGGGCTATAGGCAAAAGAAAGGTTTATTTTCCTGATAGCAGTGAGGCTACCCATGTAACCTGGTCCTCCCATAATTTACACAGCTAAAACAGAGCTTAGAATTTTTCATCTTTTTAGGCTCCAAAGTACATACATCATTCCCTCCTCCCCATTCCAGAAAGGACCTCTGGCGAGGGAAGGTCTATTCAAAAGGGTTTGTATTGATAGGACCAGGAGTAATGGTTTTAAGCTAGGAAAGGAGAGATTTAGACTGGATATTAGAAAAAAGTTCCTTAATAGGAAGGTGATTGATAGATCAGTGGAATGGGCTGCCCAGAGAGGTGGTGGAGGCCCCATCCCTGGAGTCATTCAAGATCAGGCTTGATGGGGCTCTGAGCAGCCTGACCTAGTTAGAGATGTCCCTACTTGTGTAGGGAGGTTGGACAAGATGATCTCTGGAGGTCCCTTCCAGCCTAAAACATTCTATGATAAGGCTGATGTTACTAACTACTTAAGAGCAGCATTTCACAGGAACTATGCTGAGGATGCCAGGCCAGCACAAGAGATGTCCTCTCATAGAACAAGGGCAGTGCTATGCTCTGCACTGTTTCACAAAGCCCCTGCATCCTCCTTCAGACACATCCAGGGCCTCAATGAGATGTGTCCTCGAGTGATGCCTGTCTAAAAGCTGCTCTGTGGAAGGCTACATATACACCCAAGGGCAATTCTGATCTCATATCCCCCATCAGCTGGAGGAGGCACACCACCTTATGGGACATCCACACTTACATCACACCTAAACACATCCTGTTCAAAGTGCAGATTGCTCCAATGTCTAACTTTAACTTAGTAACTGCTGAATCCAATTATCAAGCTTATTTTGTAGTGGTACCTCCTTCTGAAGTCCTACGTTAATTAAGCATTGTGCTACCTGTGTTTTTTGTCAGGAAGACTAAGGGAAGCTTGTTGCTGGAGCCTGTTTGGACCACAGGACTTGCTAGAAAGCCAGCATGACAAAAATCACCATTGTCTAACGAGTGATTGTTGCTTTGGCTGCTCAGAAACCAGAGATGGGATTGATCCTGCTGTCTACAACTTCATCCACTTCAAAATTAAGCAACTAGTCAGTGCCAGCCGATTAGGCTGGCACAATATCCAGGGTGAGGGAGTCACACTGCCCTGAGGTGCCTGTTTAACAGAAGAGGGACATGTGTTTATGTCAGGATGAGCAGCTCCTTTACACAGACTGGCTGGAGCCAGGTCACTAGTTTGGTCTTGATGCCTCATGGATTGAATTCGATAGAATCATAGACTCGTTCTGGTTGAAAAAGACCTTCAAGATCATCAAATCCAACTGTTAACGGACCAAACTGGGTGCAATGAATGCCATCCCCAATCACTACTACCTTTCTACAGACAGTTATAGAGATGGAGGCCACTGCACAAGCACATTTCCACACCACAACCCCAGAAATCCCAGCTTGCTCTGTTGCCAAAGGCTTTTTTGATGCAGGTAGACAGACAGAACCACTGTGCTGTCTACAGCACTCTCACAGCAAAAGATGTATTGAGGAGCATCTCCCCTATTCTGTTAAAATCTTCCATCTATTCTAATATCTATACAGTTATTAAAAGCTCCAGGGTTTTGTGATGTATTTTTTATTAACAGATATGAGAGAAAAGAGCCTTTGTTCAAGAGCTAAAACACCCAGGTAAAACCTGAAGGACCTTTACTGTCAATGCCTGCAAGAAGTTTTCCATCAGAGACATCTGAACAACAAAATTGACACAGGGTAGAGAGGTGGGAAGAAAATAGAGCCTTGAAAAATCCCCTTTTATTATTCTTTACACCTAACCCTCAAACAAGTGGCAAAAAGCACAGAAACTACTTTTTTTCCCCCCACTTTTCTTTTGTGTCCCATATAAGGTGTAAACCCATATTAGGTGTAAACCCATACTAGGTGTAAACCTGGCACCTGAACAACAACAGGTATAAGGCAAATGATTATCTCATGCTTTTCCCCTCCAGTGAGATACCAGCAGATCTGCAGGAAGAAAGCAGAAAGGGCTGAAGCTGTAAGAGAAGCTGCAGCTCTTATAAAACCATCCACCAGGTTTTTCTGTTTACTTTTTCAACTTCTGCTGCCTTTCCACTGAGGTACAGCAGTGTCACTTAGAACTCTCTGAGGATATGTTAGATAAATACACAGCTTATTTAAGCAGCCCTACCATCCATTTGGAGCAGATGAAAGCCTCCTACCAGCTGGAAGGTGTTTGCTGTAACCCCCTGTCCACTCTCTCTCTCTGCCCTTCAGAGGCTGAAGCAGGAGTGGTGTCTGCCAGCACAAAGAGGGTTTTTGCAAGACATCTGGTGTGGTCCTTGCGTGACAGGCTGGTTCAAGGAAAAGCCCCATATCTTGGGTGGTGGTTGCACTAAGAGCAGCTGTGGTTCTGTACTTCCCTAATGTACACTTTAAACCAACAGTTTGTCTCTCTGTTTCCAATGAATTTCTTGATTCGTGGCTTTTGCAGATTTAAAAATCACATTAACGGTCCCTAGATGCTTTTCTTTTTCCGTGATAAGTCTAAATAAATGAAATGAAATGATCCTCAAGCCTCCCTATCTCAAGCTCTTTGATTCGAATGACCTTAGATATCTTCCCTCATCTTCAAAAATCCTGGAATAATGTGTTATTCTGACCTGAATCTTGTTATATTTGGTGTTTTTCCTTAGAACTCAAGCTACTGGAGAATCTCAGGTTACATTAAAAATATTTTTGAAGTAGATAAGTGGTTTTGGAGAACAGCTTGAAAGCACAATTTGAGTGCAAGCTACAAGATCAGCAGCCAGGTCTTACAGTGAAGTCACACACAGCTTTTAGCTATTAAGGTGCTCTTTGCAGCAGTCTCTCCACTTCTGAACACTCATTGTGGGATCAGCTGCAACTCTCCTCATGCTTTGAGAGTGGCTGTGACCCCCTGCTCCCACTCCAGCGTTCACGGGGCACAGGCAGTCCCTCCTCTGTGCTTCCCTTTGCTGGGGGAGCTGCCAGCTCCAAGCTCAAGCTGTGGAGGCTGAGAAGATATTTGCAGCCATCTGTGGACAAAGAAGGACATTTTTGCTCTGTGCTGATGATGCCCAGCTAATTCACTGGTGCTGGAGAAGTCCATGAGAGCTGGGCAGCCTAACCTGTGCTGCTAATAATAAAGGACTTTTTGCAGATTGGGTAATGACATGGGTCTGTCAACTCCCATGTGCAAAGCACAGAGGCAGAGGGAAACCACTTGATTTTCCAGAATAATTTGGAGAGGGAGCCTCTTATTTGTGGGAGCTAACAGCCTTCTCCAGGAGATGAAGTTTGTCAGGGAGGAGGTGGCAAAAGTCCTGGCCTAAGGAGACAAAGAAGTTTGTCTCAAGAGCAGAGGCAGCTTTGGCAAACTGGCTATCGTAGCATCACTTGTATAACAAAGTCTATGGGCATAAACAAAGGTGTTATCAAAGCATTTCTGATTACGAATTTTTCTTTTCTAGAAATCAATACATGTCTTCCACCTGGATTTAACAGGAAGAAAAAGAGAAACCCAGCCCTGGTCTTGGCTAGACTGCCTGAGTTCAGGCTCCCTATTGAATGCCATACGTTCAGAGCCATTTCTGTGGAGCTCTGCTGACTTTACCCTCCAAGGCCTTCAGCCCAGCCCTGATTTGTTCTGCAGAGGCACACAGCTCATTCCAGTGAGCACCAGTGCTCATTCCCCCAAAATACTGCAACTCAATCTGGGCTTGACAGCAAGCTTATTACGGGGTTGTGTTGAGTTTGGTTGTCTGGGGATTTTTCCCCCCATCTTTTCTATCTCTCTCTTTCCCCTTATTCTCTCTCCCTCTGTCAGAGTGACAGTCACCATCTCGGGGATCTGGCACGAAAGGCTGGAGCAGCATGATGTGGCTGATACGGGCAAGAAGCCAGAACATTTTGTGTAGGTTAACTGTCCTCCTAGGCAGAGAGCATCCCTCAGCTCAGACATATGCCAGCAGCCAGCCATTCCACTGCTCCTCCTCCCCTCCCCAGCTATTCCTCCCACTCAGGCTTTCGTGCTCAGCCCAAGTTGATTAAAACATTGTTGTCATTAAAAAAAAAAAAGGGGGGGGGAGGAGGGTGGAAGGGGGGAAATTTCTTTGCAGCTGCTGCTTCTGTCAGCCAGCAAGTTGCTTTTAAACTCTCCCTGATAGAAAGCAGCAGTGAGCTCTGGCTTTCCTTTCCTCGCTGCCAAAGGGCTCCTGCATGCAGACGTTGCCACGCCAGAGCCTTCCAGAGGAGCCTGCTGGTGATGATGAGGAGGATGCCCACCAGCATCCTTCCTGCTGCCTACTGGCAGCTGCCCGTGGCTGGGTGCGTGGGGTGTAAGGTCCTGGTGCCCCAGCAGAGCCCAGCGCACAGACGCTGGGGCAAATCGTGGTGGGATCCACCAAGACGTTGTGTCCCTATGCAGGCCATCTGGCAGGGAAAGATGAGGTGGTGATGTCCTACCTCTTCACACTATTCCCACAGCAAAACTGTGCATGGAAGGGGTGATAACATCGAGATGGGCACAAGCAAAGCCTGCAGTGGGGAAGATCCCTGAGCTCCAAGAGGGGCTTTTCTGGGGAATGTGGACTTGAATCCAGATGTGGAGCACACAGCTGGGATGCATCCTTGGAGCAGGCCAAGCCCAAACCACAGATCTATACCGTACCTCACCATTCTCAGGGCCTGCAGAGCTCAAGTTGAGCTTTACAGCTGAGACATCTGCTCTTGAGTTGTTATAATGTACACATGAAAACCATTCAGCTTATCATCTCTGCTTGGGTGCAAATGCCAGCCCTCCACTCAACAGTCTGCATGAGCAGCTAGTGACCTCCAAAGAATGCAAACAAGGGAAGGGAAGGTACCATTGTTTTGACAGTAAATTATTATGCTTTACAAATAACAACAAAATATGTCCCCCCCCAAAAAAAAGAAGAAAGAAAACCACAGGCATGTTAGGCCATTTTCCCAATTCTGCAAATGCTTTCATCCTTCTCGTTCCTTTTCTGCTTCTCACAAAGCCCTTCTTGCTTTGTGCTGTCTCCATAGCCCTGGTTCCCTTCATGCTGAAGACTTGGCAAGATTTGTTTTCATAAGGCAGGAAAGCCCTGGTATACTCCCAAAGTCATTAATTAAGTGGTCTTTCAGCCCTCCACAACTTAAAAGGTTCAAAAAAGATGACATAAAACCAAACAGCAGGTTGAAAAGTCACATGCTAACCCTTAAATCTTTGGGTTTGTTTATACTTCTACAGCTCAAGGCACAGCAAAGCCACATTTAAGTCATTCCAAGATTTAAGCTTGGTACCTTATGCATGGTGACCCACGTTTCCAAAAATCAATGAAAGAACAATGATTGTCCAGGTATCTCAGAGAGAGCCTCTTTTTTGTAGACCACACAGCTGATTTTCCTAAAAAGGAGAAAACTTAATTTAAGAGATAATGGGCCATTTAATAAGCCAGGCTGATTAGTTTTTTCATTATTAGTCACTGCAGTGTTTAAGACCAGAAATTTTACAGGACGCAGCAGATAAGAAAAGGAATGAGCCATTTGGTTGCTGGAACAAGATTAACAAAACTTTTGCTATTTCTTCATTAATCTGCTAATAAAACCTGGGTTCCAATATATCTGCTGCACAGCTTGCTAACTTAAAGATGAAATTCTCAACTTTCCAAACCACAGGAATTCCTCTTATTTCAATTTAATTTCTATCCTCCACCAAATATACTCAAAATTTCTCCCAAGAAAAATTTCCAAGGGAGAAAAGTTCAAATCGAGTGACAAATTTCTTCTGCTAAAAGTATGTTTCATTTTCCTTTCAACTCTAAAAACAAAATAAAAATACCTTCTAAAGGACAAGAGAATGAAAGCCAAGAGTACTTTATTCTATAATACTTTGAAATAAGTGTTCTTACATCTTCAGTGCATTTTTCCTTCAGTTATTTTTCAAAACAAAGTATTGCCAACCTGTGCTGATGAAAACTCACAGGACATTTTTGGGGTTTTGATACAGCAGCTCCTTCCAGCCAAGGAATGTTACTTTGGGCAACACTGGGCTAGTTGAAACTGTTTGTGTATGGGCAAGGATAGGCAGGTGCCTCTTGGCTAACAGGTCACAGGCCAAACTTTGACCTTGTAGGATCTAAAGGGATAGAGATGTATGACCACCGGAAAAATGGTTAATGCAATTACCAGCTGACCCATTCCAGCAGCGAGCATGTTGATGCTGGAATTATCCAAATGACTGCCTGATGAAAGGATGCATTTGTTCAAAGCACATTTGCCCAGCTCGCTAATCTCTGCAGATATCCTGTTGGGAAATCCTTTGAATCCAATACCTGATAAATGAATTTGGCAAGTGAATAAACATCCCCCAAGCCTATTACTGGAATATTATGCACCTGTTAGAAGAATGCTGCCATGCATTCATTTTCACGCACTACTGTCGCTCTTTAAAAATGTTTTTTTGATGATGGAGTGAGAAAAGCTGTTACCAAAACTAACGTTACCTTGAGCACAGAATTACAACCCCCACGTTTGGACGCATGTCAAGAAAAGCCATGGGTCAGGCTCACCTTGCATCCCTCTCAGGGCAGCACGAATCCACTGGAGGCAATGACCCAGCCCTAAGCCTGGACAGATATATGAATTCAGTTGCCATTACCTGAGGTCTGTGTGAATATAATTTACCCGAGGTGTGGAAGTCAGACAAAGGGAAATGCTGCAAGGTTAGGGAGCAGGGATGTTTGCTGCTCGGTACTGGAGGGGCATTGCAGGTACAATTTTGGGTTTTGTGCTGCTTGTGAAGTGTTCTGTAATCTTTACTGTGAAAACCAGTAAGCATCATGAATGCTTTCTGGTGAATAAATACCCACCTTACTGCCAAGGACTTCAGCAAGTAGGCATCAGACTATTGGCAATGAATTTTATGACTTTGACTTTAACAACTGTGCTTCATGGCTGCTTTGATCAGACAATTGATATTCCAGGGAGGCTGCCTCAACATGGAGATAAGCTTAAGCAAAGGACTCTGCACAGGTCTGGTGAAGGAGAACGAGTGGAAAATCCCTGAGCACCCCAGAAGGGAAGGCTCACAAAGACACACCATGTCGGACACAGGAGGGGAAGTGCTGGACACACTTTCCAGATCATTGTTCTAGCAAATGGGTTTGTCGGCAGAGCTATTTCTATATCATGGTTAATAACATTTGTGGAAGGTCACCTCTACATTTGTAACAATGAACATCAGTTTTTCAAAGCACATACTAAAAGTCAGTTGTTTAATCAAGGAAGGACACCAACTCCTGCACCTCTGTCCACTGAAAAACTAAAAGCCAGGGATTATATTTCAAACCACATGAGGGTCAACTACATGCAGAAAAATAATTCCCTGTCTACCAGCTGAATGCAATAAAATTGTTAACTTTTCATAGATAATTTGCAAAAGAAAGAGAGGCTAAATTAATTGAATAAATTATTTCCTATGAATCATTCACTCTGCTCTAATTAACAGGAGCTTGTGTACTCAGCTCCTTCTGCAGTATCTCCATGGCTGCCCCTAAGGGTCAGAGTCCCTGAGAAATCCATCATTTTACTTTCAAATGTGTTTTCATTAAGTTATAGTTGGAAATAACAACAAGATAGTCTGAGGAAGAAAGGAGGAGAAATTATCAAGGGGACTTAGTAGCCGTTGAACTTCAATTAGAGATGGCATTCCAGCTCTTCACAGAAATATTTGGGTGCTTATCTGAACTCCTGCTCACACCACCTGGATGAAGGGCTTCTCAAAAGCTCCCCCCTTCCAGATGCCACAATTCCCCTAATTAATCCTCTTTTGGACCCTGTAAACCCATAGGTAGCCTGCACACTGACGTCTCCCAGGATTGCTGCAAACATTATTAGCCTGTACATTAGACCAGTTGCCAGGAAATTAGAGGGCAGGCACAGATTAGCTGGCGGTGGAGGGATGGGGGAATAAGGGAACATTAGTTCCCTCGTGGGCACCAGCAGATGAGCGGCTGCTTATGCAGCACGTAACAGAGTCATTGCAATGCAGCACCTTCCCTGTTCCCACTTCCAGTTAGGATACACAAGCCTCTGCCTCGGTGCCATCCTTGTAAAGGTTCTAGCTACAGGGGTTTTGGTTCATCTTTGTTTTGTTTTTAAAAGGTTGCATCCAATATGGGGATCACTGACACTACAATAAAGCAAAAGAAAGCTGGGGAGGGACTTTTTAGGATGTTGGGTAGTGGTAGGACTGGGGGGAATGGATCAAAACTAGAGGTGGGGAGATTCAGATTAGATGTTAGGAAGAAGTTCTTCCCCATGAGGGTGGTGAGACACTGGCACAGGTTGCCCAGAGAGGTGATGGAAGTCCCATCCCTGGACATTTTGAAGGCCAGGCTGGATGGGGCTCTGAGTAACTTGATCTAGTGGGAGGTGTCCCTGCCCATGGCAGGGGGGTTGGAACTAGATGATCTTTAAGGTCCCTTCCAACCCTGACGATTCTATGATAAACACTTTATTGACAAAATAAAGCATTTGCACCACTGTAATCCTCTAGGCTGGTAGACCAGAGGATTGCAGTGCAGTGGACAGCCCAGTGCCCTTGCTGGAGATGAGACTTTTCCCCTGCAAGCCAAACCTCTGTCCCATCCAGAGGATCTGTCAATGGATACAGAGAGGTGAAGAGAAGAGGGAAGCAGAGGGGCTGGCCAAAACTGATCCCCAGTCAGAAAAAAGAAGCCACATCAAAGAGTTAAGCCAAGATCTTAGGTATCAAAGAACAGTTTGCTCCATGCTCAGGCCAGTAAACATTCGGGAATTTTCAGGGTTTTGCTCATTCTCCATCCTTACCACGTGCTTCAACAATTTTTTCTTGACCTATTAATGACTTCCACTGCATTTAGTGCCCCAGGGCCCTAACCCACATCAGAGTTCCATGGTGCTGGGCACACAGCAGCAGAGACTGCCCTGAAGAGCTCTCACAGTAATTAGGCAAGGCAAAACCAAGGTGGGAAGGGGAATGGCAATGCAGGGGAGGCTCAGGGTTTCATCGAGGCAGCTGCCTCTCTGACCTGCTGCAGAAGCAGCAGAAGTGGGTCTCCTGACATGGTGTGAACTGGCCTCCTCTGCAGTCACACTTAGATGTGGACGCTGCATTAAATGTTGACACACGTTGAGTGCCAGTAGTGGTTCAATCCTCTGCAGAAAGAGGCACCATGCAACCTTCTTCCCCTGCCTGCCCTGAGGTAAAGCCAGGCAGGCGTGTTTTTCAGTGGCTGATCACAGCTTGGCAGGGTACCTGCAGAAACTTGGGGTTTTGCTGTTTTCCAGCATGCCAGAGTTTATTGTCTGTTGATAGAGAGGAAGTCTGAGGGGAGATTTAGGGAAAAAAAAGCTCACACAGATCATTTCCTCTTATAAAAGGACCCTGGGAACAAGACAAGTGTTGCAGTGATTGGAGAGAAATAAAATTAAACCAAAATTCCTTTCTCCGGAAAAATGAGAAGGATTATGTTCCTGGAAAAAGTCCCCTGTCCCTTTACCCAGCAGTCAAACAGAGGTCAAAGTAATTAATATTAAAGTATCCATGTAATAGGATGCGTAGAATCCAGTTATAAATACAGATTGCATTACAAAAGCATCTTCTGACAAGAGACAAAATTAGAGGTACAGGATTCAGAGCCACTCTTCCAGAGAGTATACACAATTACATCTGATCTGGGCAAGCTGTTGAAGGAATATATTGGTAGCAGAGCAATTATAAATAGTCCAGTTTGTTTCCTTGCTTCCTCTGGCATTGTTCTGTTTTCTATGGAGACTTCTCATACCTACATAGGCATGAGACAAGAATCAGGCCATATGTTTTGCAACAAATACATGAACAAACAGGCAAAACAGAACTAACTTTGCTCATTGACTCTCTGTCTATAGTTTGTGTTGCTCTGACCCCATTCTGAATTGTGACCTCACCATACTCAGTGCCACATAAACACACAGGATGACCTGCTTCTTTATTGACCTTAAAAGTTTGGTGTTTAAGCTGGAGGGTGGGGTTTTTTTAACCAAAAAGAGTGACTCAGCAGTGTACCCAAATTTTCCCCTTTTCAAGGGGGGCTTAAAAGGTTTGTATGTGTACACACACATTTTCAACACTGAAAAATAATTTAGGGGGAACCAAGAAAGCTTGGGCCAACTCCTTCAATTGATGGTTTTATAGCAAGGGCAGTCTGAGCTCTCTGCTTTGTAAATAAGATCAAGTGCATATATTTTGCCTTTGCTTAGACAGCTCTCTACATTCTCAGGTCTCCACTTTCCTCCAGGCTAGTCAGTGCTGATATTGAAGTTCATGTTCTTTAGAATAACACCCTAGCAGGTATTATTCTGCATGACTCAAGACATGCAGGAGAATCATGCCCTGCATCTGTCAAAGGGCATCGTTTTACATGAATATTTTCCCTCGAAAACTGGAGTGAAAGCTGCAAAGATCAAAATCAAGGAGTATGTAGAAATGCCTCGACTCACATTACAAATAACACTTGTCCCACAGGATAGAGAACTGCTTGAGAGGGAGAGGATCTGAGTTTCTGAAGTGCCAGGCTTAGTGGCCCTTTGTTATTGGAGATGATACTGCCACATTCCAAGTCTTCCTTCAAGCTGCACAAAGGTGCACCAAAGATTGGATGGAAGCCTGATTTAAGACATTTTTCAGATAGCTAACTGGATAACCAACTAAAGCTTCCCAAGACAAAGGTTTAAAAAAAGCCCCACAGTTTTCTCTTCCATATTAGTTTCCCATTTCTTGGTGTAATAAGTACATCAGACTATCCTGTTCTACTTATTGCCCGTAATCCCCTTTTCTGGGCCCAAAAGCTGCTAATATGCTACAGTGGACTGTTTTTATTCTCTTTCTAACTGTTCTTTCTTTCTCTATCATGCAATTGAATACAAGAGTCATGGAAATATTTCTAGTTCACATTTGGTTTTAGAGAACTCAAGCTGCGTGTATATGAAAATGGCTTTTCATACCATTTACTAATAAACACTGAGTTTGAGTCAGGAAATACTCTAGAGACCTGGGATGTTTTTAATACCTGCATAAAGTTATATAATGTGCATAAGTGCTTTCCCCATTGCAAATGACCTAAAGATATTTAAGTACTTTCTTCAGTACTAATCTAAATGCACAATGTAAAAATAACAACATGATAATGTTCTTCCTAACTTAAAGTTTTTGTGCATGCTTCTTCTCAGCTGTGGAACAACCTATTTCAACTGAAGTGCTGCTTATTACCTTCTTTTCAGAGTCAAAACATATTTCTGGGCTTGATAATTAAACCTATATGAAAAGGCTTTTGTGGTTGTCCACAACATTTGATGTTTATTCTTGACACCCAGCGAGATGAAACTCAGACTTGTTAGATGAAGATGATTGAAGGGAGATGCAAACCAAAACTCCTGTGACTGTATTAACATGCTCCTCCTTACTTTTTAATCTCATCAGCTTGATGAAATTGAGGATTTCATTATTCTGCCTTTGACTTGTGTGATTTTTGTACTCAGGCATATAACATTTCCAATGCTGGCCACATTAAAGAGAAAAAAAAAAAAAGAACAATCAAACAAAAACTTACCACATTAGTGAGAAGGTCTGGAAAAGATTTTTCAGATTCATATCACAAATTTTTTCATCTCGACTTCACAGACTGAGGCCAGGGGCAAATCTGACCCTCCCACTTGGAAATGATGCAGAAAGAGTAACCAGGTTTCAGGACTGTTCAATATTTCCTTGCCTTCATTACTATCCTAATGCTTGCTACACCTAAAGATCTATTCATCCTGTGGCATCTTTGGACTAGGAGCCCAGATAAGACATTATTTAACACTAAAAAAAAATCATTGCTTAGTTAGGAAAAAGATTATTCTGCCCAGAAAATATGTATCTGCACAAGAAAAAGAATACCAAACTCAGCATTTTTAAGTTCTGGAAGCTGAAGCTCAGTTTCCATGTTGTGTGGTACCAGCTTCAGCCTGCATAGATGGAGACCATGGTGCTTCTGGGCCAAGGTCCTTACTGGCCTCAGCACCACCAACCATGCAACTTGCTCTGCATCCATTTGGCAAACTCCCAACTGCAGCCCTTCCTCTCCTTTTCAGTCCCAGTTTCCCTTATCATTTTATACTTTTTTTTCCCTCTCTTTTTGGGTGCTTTTGTCTGTCTTACCATTTCTGGTGTCCCAGGACACAAAGTTCTGCTCCTACCAGCCCTCTGCTAATACTGGCAACCCCTGTCTTAATTCTCTGCCTGTCCCTCTCAAACTCATCCTCTGCTAATCCCACCAAAACTCCTTCTTGGCTGGAGGTCCTACCAAATCAGAAGCTACTGTAAATAAGGAAGGGAGATGGCAGAAGAGCAGTCGAGGAGCTGCCTTAAGATGGCACCACCAGCTACAAGCTGCAAACAGCAAGATGCTGGTGTGTACTATGTGCTGCTTCAAACCCAGCAGAAGAAGAAAAGAGCTGATGGTCAGAGACACCATGGGACATAGTCAGGCCAAAATATATGGCCCTTTGCACTGCCAGTTGTCCTGAATCAGCAAAATACAGAAAACCGGCTTATTTTCCACACCACTGAAGACACCTGGATAAAATATACTACAAGTAAATCCTCCAGTTAGATGATTATACAAGATTTGGTGAAGCAGAAAAGTTGCCAAAAATACCCCAAACAATACTTAGGAGTTGTATCAAGTCCTGCACAGAAATTACAGACTCACTCATGTTGATTTGTAACCAAGAATTCAACAATTTTTGTACCATCATCCAGCAAGAGCAATTACATAGCACAAGCAAAAAATCATAGGAAATCATCCCCTTTTTTCTGAGGTTGTCTTTTTCCACCTCTCCTCAGTTGAGCAAGTAAAACAGCAGTAATGTTGTATCTACTGGTATGGTCTAGCTTGACAAAATATTTGGAGTACAGCACCACAATGTAGAACTGTCTCTTAGAGCTACAAGAGGCAACAGCAAGAGCCTGATAAGCTAATTCCTACCATAAGGAGTAGAAGTAGGTAGCTATGGTTTCAGCCATAAGAATTTCTACTTAAGAAGAAAAGATCTACAGACTTACCAAAGGTAGGAAGTGTTAGGAAACAGGGCTGCCCTTTAGGAGTCATGAATTCCAGTTCAGTACAAAACCATATCTATATGTTCAGATACACGGTTGGACATGAAATAGGGGAGTACTGCTGCTCATTTAAAACCCAAATTTTACACACACACTTAATGAGATGTGAACAGATTGATAGAAGAGGAATTAGAGATGATATTCCTCACCTTGAGCAAAGCTGATCCCTTCAGGCACAAAACCCAAACCCAAGGTCTTTCATTTGAACCCACAGGGTGGCAGAGCAGTCCCAGCCTTGCTGCAACCAGGTCCTAGGGATTCTGCCTCTGAGAACCTCAGGAGCACCTTGCTTTCTGGAGGACCATTCTGTGCAGAGCCAGCTGCAGGGAGAAGCCTCACTTAGGACATCACCAACCCATAAAGCCCTAACACAGACATCCCCTACAAAACCATTCTTTGCTAATGAGTGAATCCCTTTATACTGACAAGGTTTATTCACCCCAGCTGCATGGAGCCCTGAGGGGTTTTTCCCCCCTTTACCTGCAAAGTACAAATTCTGGGCCATTTTTGTGGAATATTTGCATGCCAACTTTAGCAGAACTAAAGTCACTCATTCTTAGATTGGTTTTTTTTTCTCAGCCTTGGTGTGGAAACAAATCTGGCAATCATCTTCTGCTCCTAGTCACCTTTTCCTTGCAAAAGAAGAGCTGAGCCACTTCCATAGAGCTGTTCTCTCTTCCCCCAGCCCCTCTCAGCACTTTTCCCCCCCTTCTATTTAATGTCTGCCCTGCTAATGTGATTATAGGAAACTCTGAAAGATAAACTTTACTGAAACAGAAACGCTTGACAACCAGGCAAAAAGCACCACTGATACCCAAACGTGGAGAGGAACAAACCATATTAACATACTTGCTGGATTGCATAAAACCCATCTCTTTGACAGGCACACATGGCATGCTAAGAAGATTAAAACGAGAGATGAAAATAAAAGACAGGGAGTAGAGAAAACAAAGTGGAAGGAGCCTGCGTGTCTCAGGGGGTGTATAATGGGATAGAGAGATTTTCACCTCGAGGTCAGCTGCCTGAATCCTACGTAGGCTCCCAGCAGCAGAGCTCTCACAGCCCCTCAGATGCTGCGAGTGATTGACACTAACTGATATGAAATAAGTTGTTAGCTTGGGTTTATCCCCAAAGGAATAATGGTCAGACCTCTTCATCCAGAAACACAGCCTCCCGTGCCTCCTTCCCTACCTTCCAGGATGAGAGGAGCCTGGCTGTGCCAGCTGCCCACACTGGTCTAACCCCTCTCCTTGTCACTGCATTTGGTTGGTGTATCATCAAAGGGTGAGCACCAGCCTGGCAGTTTATGGGAGGAGAGTCCAGAGCCAGCCAGGAACCAGGTAGAACGGAGAGAGGATCTTGCAAGGATGATCCTTTGCTGGATAGGGACACAGAGAAAAACAGAAAATCTGGAAGAAGGTGAAAAAATGTGATTTGGAATTTCATTGCCTCCCAAATAGGAGCACAGAAATACTGAGAATTTCTTGTGGTACAGAAAAGTCTGAATGATTTCACTGCGGATATAGTAAAGTTGAGTATTTCACACTGAAAAGCTGAGGTGATGGATTTTTCTTCTGACCTTTTCAACTCAATTGTCCTCACATTCACTCAGGAAAATAAGGGGAAGTTCAGGTGTTTCTTACAATAACAATGTGGCATAGGTTTCAGAAAAACAGATTTAAACAAAAAATCTCATAGCAAAGTGTAACAAAATGTGCACTTCTGAGTTGTTCTTGAAGAAATATCATAGAATCATTTTGATTGGAAAAGAACTTTAAGATCATCAGGTCCAACTGTTAACCCATCACTGACAGGTCACCACTAAACCATGTCCCTCAGTACCACATCTATAAGTCTTTTAAATACCTCCAGGGATGGGGACTCCAGCACTGCCCTGGGCAGCCTGTTCCAGTGTTTAATAGGTTGACAAATTACCACCAAAATTAGGATGAGACCAAAAAGCTTTTTATTTCTGCAAAACATGTATTTTTTCAAAGATGACAAACGTTTTAAACAGGCTCTTTTCCCCAAAGCAGTGTTTAATCCCATAATATGCCACAGCCTTTCTGCGTGATACATCACACAAGTCATTTTAGGTGAAATCTCAACCCTGCCAAGGTCAGGCCTGGGAGTTCATCTGTGGATTTCAGTGTAGCCTGGATTCCTCTTTCAATCCGTGCATTGTAAATCCCTGGCCGTGAAGAAAGGATAATGGTACATTCCGTAATGGGCAGGGAGCTGCTATACAGCAGTTAAGGAAAATAAACAAATTTGAAACTATGCTTTTAGCTTATATTGTCTGTACAGGCTGGTATTGCCCATAATATTATAGAGGGGAAAAAAGGCACAGATTCGCCAGGATTGCTCTTTCCAGACATGGGGCATTTCAGTGGTAAAATAACATCCATCCTATACTGCTGAGCTTCCCCACCTACTGTTGAGAGGGACAGAGAAGGTGTTTCTTTCACTGCAAATTTAGGGGGCTGGCAGCAAGCAGGAGCAGTTCCATGGCATGCCAGAGGCTGAGAGGCAGCAGATATCACCACATTTTGGTCTAGGAGGATGCCTGGTCAATTGTAACAAGGTGAACCTTGAAAATTATTACCTGATGACTAAAGCAGCCAGACAGGAAAGACAAAGAATGAAGCAGGGACCTGAAATTTGCCTCAGAGCTTTGCCTGTTGATGGATGCTGGGAACAGTCTGGACCCGCAAGTGAACTTGTGTCCTTCTGGAGAGCTTGGCTGTGGGCTGCTTGTTGAGATGGTGGGGATTGAAGCTGAAGTAACCAGGGTATCCCTGCAGAACCATCAGTGCCAGCTAAGATAATGCAGGAGGAAACCTTGCCTTGGCCTGGGGAACCTCCAGAAGTGGAGTACAAGTACTAGTGGAGTACTGGAGACTAGTCCTAGTTTTAGTTTCACTCATGCACAGCTGTGGGGTGGGCTGGCTTAGACCAGCATTTTAACAGCCACTGCTGGAAATTACATCATGGTTAGTTTTGTATGTGGTTTGGATTTTGGTTTACTGGGACACATGAGAAACCACAAAGGAAAGAAAAGCAGATTTCTTTGTCATGGGCAAGCTGTGTTATCGTATAACTGTTTTATAAGTGGTCTATATGTGTGATACAAATCAGAAAAATGTCATATTGATGTCAAAAAACTATGGCTGGCTCTGCTCATGCATGTATGTGCATATATGTGTGTATGTACTTGATTTTATGTGTTTACATGTGGCTGTGAGACCAAGCTGTGATACTGCATAGAATCATAGAATGGTTTGAGTTGGAAGGGACCATCTGAGGTCATCTAGTCCAACCCCCCTGCAGTCAGCAGGGACATCTCTAACTAGAGCAGGTTGCTCAGGACCCATCTCTTAATTCACGTTTGTTGGGGTACTGTAAAATCAGTTCAGCATAATCTAAGCTTGTGTGTTGAAATCTTCCAAGATTTCTGGAAGTAAATGGACTGATGTCAAGATTGTGGTGCCTGAGCCACCAGGAGCCGTGCATGGGACTTGAACTCCCTGTCATCACATAGAAGAAACTGCTACTTGCTGGAAAGACAGCAGGACCCCCGTAACAAAAAGGTTACATTAAACACTATGATGTGAAAATCTGACCAAAACCAGGTGATCTACCAGAATTTGTCAACTCTCACTGTGGTTACATCACCAGTGTTACCCATGATGGAAACCTACACAAGGCAGAGCTCACTGGGGCTTTCAGTGGGTTTTCCAGAAGCTCATCTACATGCTGCAGCCAGAATGTTCACAAAATGTTGTCAAGTTTTTCTGGAAAATTCCTTTGCTCTTTTCATTTTTGTTCTAATTCAAAGTGACAGTAAAAAGGACTTAAGCCAATGGTATAAAACAAATCAAGTTTTCACCAGGTAACATAGTTTGACGATACCGCTGAGAAATGAAGCCCAAACCAGGCCCAATTTGTATCGTTTAAGACAGGACACTTCATATAGAACTAGTTCAGGATTTATCAAATGGCAAATCTATGCTATATTTGGTATCCATGTAACCATCAATGTGTCACACACAATTTTAGCAAGATGATAAAAACAACTACTTGTTCCATTTACTTAGGGATTTTTCAGGACTGTAAGCAATTTTAGTCAAGATTCAGTGTTTCTGAGTAGAGCATAGTCCTGTGTAAGGAAGGACAAGGATGGTATCAGTGGCTCCGTGTCCCCATCTGAGTTCACAGATCATAACCTAAAGCTGGCTGGAAACTGACAGCTCCATTTCCCAGTAACTTTCAAGGCCTTGAAATTGGTTTTCACCCTTCCTGGGAACAAAAATTAAAAGGTTTCAACTTCTTTTATGGAAATGTAACAGCACCAGGACAGCCATTTGGGGGTCAGAATTTTCATCTTCTCTTTCAGAAAAGGAGGAGGTCAGGACAAGGAGGAAGGTCGTGAGAAACTGGGTTCTTGTGCTCCTATGTTGAGAGCAAACCTTTTCCTCACTAATGCAGTGGGGAACCCAACTTCCCACGTCCACAGCTATTACCCAGAGCTCCAGGATAACAACAAAGTTACTCACTCTCTTTGGTCTGTTTCTTTTCCTCCAGCCACTAAACGAGAAATTTAATCAAATCCAGTTAATTGCAGGAAAATTTCACTTGGCTGCATGTGTTTGGAGCTTTGCTGTCAGCCCGGTCCCGGATGATGGGATTATCCGTGCTTATTAATATGATTCCATTTAATTCTGCCGCTGCTTAATATTCTGAGGCACAAAAATTTGTGCAGCAAAGCCTGTTTATGGGTGAAAAAAAATGCCTCTCTTCCATAAAGCCTTTTGCATGCTCTGAGCTTTATTACCCTTAAGTGCAGATCTAAGCCCTTGTAGGATTGGAGCCAAAATGTGCCAAATTCCTGTGCCTTCTGTCGATGCTGCTGACACAAAACATGCTCCAGGCTAATGTGAGCCCGTGGATTCCCAGCTGCTGTTCTCCATGTCCCCACTTGCCCCGTTGTTAAGACCCCATGGACTCAAGAGTCTCTGGGTCTTTGCCAGTTAGGAATTGTACCTCCAGTTCAGCACCAGATGGGTATTTTTTTTCCCTTATTTGAGCCATAACATTAATCTAGCTGATTTCTTACCATTCACTACCCAGAGATAGAAAAAAAATGTAATAAAATTTGCCTAGGAAATGAAATACTCCTGAAAAGATAATCAGATGGATTAGGAAACAAGGATAAGCTTCAAACCAGTAAGTCTAGAGCCTAAACTTTCATGTCTATGAGGACCTGGGACCAGCTGGTGTCCCATGGAGACTCCCAATTCCCCAGGGAAAGAGCTGTCCGAGTGCTTTTTTCCTCCTTTTTCTGTCATGTGCTGCTCTTCACTGAGCTGGACATGGTGTGTGGGTTGGCTGCCTCTAGCCCCTCAAAATTAATGCCCATTAATGCCAGTAACTGCATTCCTACAAACTCCATTTCATGTCTAATTTTAATAGAATCTGCTTCAGATACAGCAAAGCCTCCGATTAGCCCAGGTACTTTGGGGAAGGTAATGGGATGGGAAGGCAGGAGGGATGCTTGCAAGAGATGAAGAACAGCCCTAGAGGGAACAGAATTAGTAGCTTTTTAAATTTAGTAAAGGATTGCCCTGATCACTTCTAGCCTATAGCTATATAAGGAATTATGGGGACATGTCAATGCAACAGAGAGGATAGAGGAGTTGAGGAGCTTGAGATCTGAAACATTCCCATGCCCCCTGCTCTCTGACCAGGAGAAAGTCACATTTAATATCTCACTCTTCCTATTTATATAATAAAGAGAGTAACACAGGCTCATATCTGCTAAACTCTGAGATTAGAAAGGAAGGGCAGTAAATATGAGCAATTTATTTTGACTTAAATTGAGCTTTTAATAAAAACCTTTTAAATAACAATCTACTGCTTATTTTATGTCTATATATATTTCATAATAGCTTTTAGATGTATGTCATGGCCTTTATTTATGATTTAATTGTATTGGTGTCACTGCAACATGATTTCATCTGAATTATAACTCCAATGGGAAATGGGCACGTCACCTCCAAGACAGGCAAAGTCTTCCAGGGACAGTGTAAGGGAGAGGCACTCTGGGAAGGAGACTACAGAGCTGTAGTAAAATTCATGATTTGATATAGTGGCTGGAGCTCAGTGACACATTTGTCTTCCTGCACTGGTCAATAATGATCCATAGTAGCCCAGGTTTCAAATTTTCTTTTTTCTTGTCTCATGTGTTGTGGCTTGACCTCCAACTGCCTCCTCCTTTATCCCATGGGAATCTCCAATCTAATTTTCAATAGCAGTACTTTTATTGTACAGTTCACTAACCTCTTAGCTGAAAAATTAAGCTCACACAAAGTAAGTTAAGTAAGTGGGTTTGTGTGTCTCAGAGAAAGAGTAAAAAAGGGGCAGAAAGAGGCAAAGTCAGTCTGCTGTTAGTCAACTCACAGGAGTAGACAATGGAAATAAAATATCATCTATACTACAGCAAGATTCTCAAAACATACAGAAACTTGTCTTTTTTTTCCATTTCTTTTTCTTATTTACATTTTTCCTTTCTAGGCACCCAAGAAAGATTTAAGAAAAAAAAATAAAATATTAGAGAGAGCTCAAAGACATTATATAGTCAACATTTTTGGTAGCACTGTACTGCCACATATAGCTATTGTATTATTCTCCTTCTTACTGCTGTTTCTTTGTCTATAAATTTTGAAAGAATTAAAACCTTCAGAAAGAGCCTAAATATAGTTAAAATGCCAAATGGCTGGAAGTGAGCCCAGGAAAAGGAGCCTTTGCTCCATTTCTCCTTGAATGGGTCACTCAAGACAAAGGCTGGCAAAGCACACAGCTGCCACATGCAATGCTTTTTTTTGTTCATAATTCCATTATTTATTCTAGCATTTATAAAATGTATTCTTTACAGCATGTCTGGGGACATATTAAAAAAATGTAAATCTACAAGCATTATAGACTTGAGATCTTTAGACTACTTCCTTGGAAGAAAACTCTTTACATGCCTCACAATAGCTGTTCTATATGGAAGAAATGGAGGAAACAGGCAGGCTTCATATCATGGGCTCAAACATTCTTCAGACCAATGGAAAAAGGAAACTCCAACAACTGGGGCCACCACACCCCATCAATGCCTCTTTCACAGCTCCAGATTTTAAGTCTAAGCCGTAACACTCATGGTTATAATAATTGTTCTAGGCACTTCCAGCTCTTGCCATTGTCCACTGCCAAAGCAACATGGCTCACAGAGAGCCACCACCCACAGCCTGAACTCATCCTGTAGAGGTAAGGAGCCCAATGCAGGTAGTGGTGTGCTCGTTTAATAGACCTTCTTCAATCAACACTTACCCAGAGCCAAACAAGCTGCTGCAATCAACTTTCTCAATGTATATTTGTTTGCACAGCTAATTTTTCCAATTATCATCAGTTTCAACAATTTGATAAATCACTGCAAATATATTCCATATTTAGCGTCAGTTTTGTATTTGTAAATATCTTAGATGTTAGAATTTTAAGAAAACAGTTTTAATAAAATGATACAGTATCTCAAAAATCAACAGAGGACTACGTTGACATCTTTGGATGACAGTGTTTTTTAAACAAGCTATAATATGCTTCTTATGCCTGTAATATCCTGATGTCTATTAATAATTTATTAAACTTTTTAGCCCTCTCCCTTGTTTAAAAAATATGAGCTAAATATGTCCATGGATATTACGAGGAGTAGAGAGAAAGGGGAGAGGAAACTCACTGATTTAATGAAGTAGTATTCTTAATGTCTCCAACAATTTCTCACAATAGTAAAAGTATTAAAAGAAGAATCAAGACCAGGAATTTGTTGGCTTACTGAGGGCAGTGCCACATACCAACAACATAAAATTTATATTAAAAATATTTTAATTTTTTTTTTTTTTTTACAGGGTAACTTGATAACCCAGGGAGAGACTGATGTGCTGCTTAATGCTGGATAGTTTGAAGATACGTGTGTTTTCTGAAAAGCACAAGTTTTTGACAAATATTTGTCACCTGGAAAATAGCACTACTTAATCCATCAGCCAAGGTGCTGGTGGGTGAAGCACAATGAGCTGCTCCTGCAGAGAACAGGAGTTACCACATCAAGCTCAGCTCTCTCACACTGTAGCCCAAGGACATGACTAATAGGTCGGGTCAAAATATTTACATTTAAAAATATTAATTTGCTTCTTCCCAAGAGGTTCTCTGAGCCCTAATGCATTGCTATTTTTATTTCTTTGATTCATAGCCTGGTAACTGTAAACAAACACGGGTTTGTACATTTACAGCCAATCTAAACATCCATTAAAAGCACATATCGTGTAACCCCCTGCTTCCTTTTCCTACCCACCTTATCATTTGGATCTATGAGCTGGGGGCACATCTGACCTACTTGATGGTGAAGCATCACCTAATTCCACCTCTGGAGCATTCAAACCTGAGGAATAACCCAGTACTTCTCTTAAATACTATTTCTGCAAATGATTTCACCCCGAGCAGGATGGCACATGGTGAGACTTGGAGGCACATGTTGCTGTTTTCAGGTAGCTCATGGAGAAAGAGGTAATGTGGAGGAAAACAAACTCCCCTTGTATGTTTTCTGGTGATCCTAAATTAAGATACCTGAGGTTGTCTCCTCATGAATAGTTTGTAGACTTCTCAGTGGTTTATCTGGATAGAGCTGCAAGCAAACTCCTGAGCCTGGCTGCTTCAGGGAGGTGCCAACTACGGATTGAATTTGGGTTATTTCAAGGAGCTCATTGATCCTCCATCACTGTGTCTGCCCTCTTTTCAGTCAGCTAAAGCTTGGCATCTCTGCCTGCCAACTCAGAGTCATCCAATAGACAGGAGCTGTCCTAAAAGTGACCTTTTTAGTCTCTGATACTGCTCTGAATGATATCTTTGCAAAAGACATCAAACCCAGAGGGTAATGGTGTAAAACGTACTTTGAGATTTTTAAATCCCCTCTTTCAAATTAAAAGTGGATTAAGTACCATCCTGGGTAGTAACTAATCTGGTGGATATAAATTCTATCATTATTCCTAGAATTATCACAAAATAAATGCAATTAGATCATATAAAAGATACCAGCTCCAAATCAAGTGGCATGTTAAAATCAAATCCCATCACAACCTAACTCTAAACATTTCTACAGCAGGGAATCTTGTGAGGGGAAACCAGCAGCTCAGCTTTATATCAGTTTATGAGCACTTTTGTGAAAGACTCACACAGAAAATTGTCACCAAGAGGCCCCAGAAAAACTCTGGAAGCTTAGGAAAGGTTTCTGACTTCATGTCTGTGGGATCAAATCCATCCCACGAGTGACAGAGATGCACGACGAGCTGAAGAACACCGCAAAATTATTTACATACCAGGTCTGAGAGTTGTTTTTTGTCTACTGCACCCTGAAACCTCGCACGTGGTGATTTGATTTTTTCACTCAAACCACAATCTGTCTGCTACGAAGGGAAAAAATATTTTAATGCATTAAGACAACTCTTCTGCTGCATCCCCAAACAGTCATGAGATTTACATGAATCTTATCACACGCTTATTTTATCTTCCTTTTTTGGGAACTGCTCCTGAGAGGGTTACTTTGGAAAAGTGCAGCCTCTTCCTATGGGCTCCACTTTTCAGGGCAGTGAGAACAAACAGTCTCTCTGCAGTTTCGAGGTGTTCCACAACACTGGTGTGGCCAAGGGTTGCTAGCAGGAGCAACGATGCACAACCAGCCCTCCTGGATGGAGGTTTGCAGAGGATTTTTCCCCCCCCTCCCTGAAGCTGAGTGGCAGAATGATGGAAAGGTGTGATGGCCCTGCTCTGCATCACACCTCACTCACCGAGCTGGGGGGACAACCAACAGTGAAGGCTTCAAAAACTGCCTTTTTCCCTTCAATTGCTTCCTCCCCCTTGCTCTCAACCCTACCCCAAGCCCTCTCAGAGGTCTACACCACCAAACAGAGGGGTGTGCCATGACTGCGCCCACCCTCCTCACTCACAGAAGAGACCTAAAAAAAAAATCTATTAAAAGTCTATACTTACATATAAAAATATAAAAATAATAAATTGCATGTGTGAGATCCTTGTGCATCTTTATAAGGTATAAAGACACACGAAAGGGCTTGTTTCTGATCTGCTAGGTTAGAAGAATTTAATAAATATATTTAGAGCCAGTGCCTTTTGCTCTCTGTGAGGGCATTTTGGGTTTTTTTGTTAGAGGATTAGTGGGGTTAAAGATACCACAAATACAGTTAACCCTCTACTGTCAGAGGACATGACAGCTTGCAAGGGGGCCTGCGAACACATCTGCTTGATTTCCTGGGTAAGAGCTCTACTGCTGATATTATTGGAGGTTTTCCATTACCTGGGTTATCCCCCCACCTTGGGGGACCAGGGAAACTCCAGAAATGAGGATATAAAATGGGAAAGCAGTGCTACACAAACTGTTACAATTTTGGGGGGTTGCTTTTATGCTAAAGCAGCCAGCAGAAGCTCATGCCCATGAGACGTGGCAGGGAGGAGAGGAAGAGTAAGAGGAGCAGGTTCCTCCTGCATGGCCACCTTGCTGCACATGCTGCTGCTGCAACATGGGCAGACACCTCCATGGCTTGAGGAGGCATCAACGAGGAACAGAAAGGAAACTAAACTAAACACATTAGCTAGTCTGACAAAAACCTGTGGACCTGGCTTAGCTGCCCAGGGTGAAAAAGGTGCAGTGTCACTAACAGATGTTGATCTCACCAACATGAGGTTGGTGTAAGTGTCAAGGTCATGAAGCAGAAAAACCTCTAGAACTGCAGTGTATTAATAGTATACCTAGAAATATCAGGAGAGATTGGGTTAACTATGAAAGTACTTAAAGCTGTCTCCACCTTGCAAAAATTTAGCCCTTATTTTTATGACAAAAGACTTCCTCAGCTGCAAGTGTCAGCAACGCGTTCCTCACCCCAGGTATTTATCTAGTATAATTAAGTGTGGAGTTAGGTATAACACTGCTGAAATGCAGTATAAATTAATTCCACATTCATAATGTATAGTCACAGGAACCTATATTCATTACTCCTCAATTTTTTAAGCATATTTTGGCACTTTTCTGCAACAATCTCTTATTTCCCTGGTTCTTTGCCTGAAGAGTAACACCCAACTAGCCATTTATAAATGTTTTCTATCTATAGCGTCGTTACCCCCCTATATATCTTCTCCATTTCCATGATGCATGCAGTATATATTTTCCACTTGGTAGGAAAACAGATGAGCAATGCTTTTGCTCCTGCAGCTGCTGATTATGCAGCGGGGAGGCTGCTGCAATTTACCCAAAGGGAGCTCAGCAAGGTTTCTTTTCATTTCTTTTCTGTGGCCTGCCTCTTCAGCCAGCAATTCACTCAGCACCTTGACCATGAATCCCTTGTAAATTGGTATTTGCTCAGCCTGTTCTTAGGCACAGTACTTAACGCTGGTCTTAGGACATTTCTAATTACTGAACGAGGGGCACCACGTGACAGGTTTATGGTTTATTATACTGGGGTGGGCCGAGTTGTAACAACATTTTGGGTCAGGCCAAGGTCTCAAGAGATCATTAAAATCTGAAGTAGGCCACTTGACGGTAAATACCAGGGCAGCACCAAATTTGATTCCTGAAAGAAAAGAAAGCCAACTCATTAGCTAGCTGCCCAGGCTGATTTCATACCATATTATTACCTTGTTCTTTTATCTGGCACAATGATGTGTGTGGATATTTACTGGTTGTTAGAAAAGACCAAGGCAAAAAAGCCTCCATGTGCTGGTGGAAATCATGCTCTGGCTGGTGATAAAGCATCTATTTTATATTTCACATTTTTAACAACAACGACCAGAAAAAAAAGAACAAAAAGGGAGATCTGGTTCATGAAAGATAAGGATTGATGAGCTGGCTGCCATAAAAACAGAATCTTTGATCCTTTGCCCAAATTTGTACCAGATTTGCAGAGATCAGCATTTTCACTTCCCCTTTCCACACAGCTCCTCTGAGTTACAGGAGACACTAGCAGACATGGATTTACAGCATCTCCAAAGAGCTTGAGCAAACACACCTTGGGGCTCATCACTGTTTCTTCTCTGTCACTGGGTTTAAAATCAGAGCAGTTAGAAAACTACATCTCTTATGGGTATAAAGAGGCTGGTTTAGAGGTATGTGGAGAAATGAGGTTTATTTTCATTAATGGATTCATGTTTGCTAACTTATTTCTGTAAGTTTCTAAACCGAAACAAGTATGTACAAAAATGTATTTGAAGACTGTTCTACAGGAAGACAGCTAAATTAAGCCTAAGTTAACAAAACAACTTTGCCTTATCCCTTGCCCACATCTGAAAGCTATAAATTTCAAACTAAATGAATGGATAGAGAGGCAGAAAGGACCGGACCAAGCCATGAAGTTTGCATCCAGATATGAATTCTCTTCAAGCTGCTGAAAGCAAATCAAGAATGGATTTTTTAATTCAATTTAGAGAAATAAGGCTAGGAGCTCTTGCCAGGGTCATATACTGGAAAGCTACTTACTCAAAATAGAAGTGCCACTTCTAATACAACTTGGATGGTATTAAGGTCATTAACTCCTCCTTCCCTCCTGAGTCTTCCCTTTCTGCATTTTCTTTTGATCTGTACCCTCACCTCCTGGCTGCCCTGGTTGTGTTACAGTGCATCCTCTGGCAGCCACTTCTCCCATGGATGATTTCTACCCATTGGTGAGCCTGTGGCCACCCCTCACCCCCTGATGTCAGCTCTCTGGAACAAGGATCTTCTTCATCACCCTGTACAACAGTGACTTCATTCAGTGACTGCAAATGATTACTCAGTGATCAATCACTAACATAGCAGTGGATGGCTCCAATGGGATGACCCAACACATCTCACCAGTACCACATGGGGACACCCATCCCCCTCTCCCACCTCTCCATCCCTGCTCCCACCACTTGGCTGGTGCCTCCAGTACCCACGTTCTATCTGAGAAGGGGAACAAGAGTAAGTGGCTGGAGGCAGGTGAGAGGGAAGAGGAGGAGAGGGGAGAGCAAGCCAGCAGCACTGACCCGTGAGATGGCTGGAATTGTAACCTTGCAGAGAAAAAGAGACACTAGGAAATCAGAGAGTTGTTTTTTGTTTTGTTTTTTTTTTCTCAGAGGCCTAAAATGAAAGGATCCAGAAACACATGAAGCTATGCCTAGGTGAGAAACCAAGTCAACGGAACAAAGCCAATTTAAAATAAGTAAGTAGGTTTGGTCCCTAAAGCTCACAAGCTATCGGCACAAAGTCTCTCTCTCCATCCTTTTGATTTTCCTGAGGATCACTTCCACTGCCTCGTTCTGCATCACTTTTGCACCGGTGCACTCCAAAGGTCCCCTTGCAGAGTAAGACCTGACAGACACCGAGGCTGAGAAACATGCTCTTTGCTCTCACAGTTTATCTTCCAAGTGGAGCAGTGGGCTCCTTTAGTGCCAAAAAGGGAATATCAAATTAATCCAGGAATGCTCTGAAGCACTTGGCACGTCTACCACAAACCTGGCTGAGCTCAGTCGCAAATCACAGCCCTGCCTGTTTAGCTTGTCTGCAAGTACAATAGAGTGATTTAGACACTGTCTATTTTTCTGTTAGGGCTGACAAAGCATCCAACATTTCCTAAGCCTGTAAAGAGTTAACCATGGCCAGCAACAGAAGGAGGGGGAGAAAGCAAAAGACAGATCATAGGGTGGAATTAAACCCCTGTGCTATTAAAACTAGTGAGGTCAGTATCACTGCTTGTTGAGCTCATAACAAGCCCTAGAGCTTCCAAGCATTTTCCATGACCTTGTCTAATCCAAGCAAGGTGCTCCTGTAGTTGGTCACTCTTGTATAGAAAGAGATGGGGAGTGAAAGGGAGGAGAGGGAGGGAGGGAGGAGAGGGAGCGAGAGCTTGAGCCTCACCCTGAAAAGGATTACAGCACGTGCAGTTTTATTTCATGGTCTGCCAAATGCCCCTTGCTGTGTGTCTGAATGGAAAATGGGATAGAAGAGTGAGCTGGAATTTACAGAGCCTTTGAAAAGCAACTGGTGTCAGCATGTGCTCCAATATGCCAAGTACTTCTTTCAATAGAGAGAAGGCCTCTTTTGGCTTTTATGGGGCACATGACAGTAGGCAGAAGACAACAAACACTGCACTGCTGTGACCCCAGCAGAGAGAGAAATCTTCCCACATCTCCCCACCTATGAGGCAAACAGGAGGAACTATGATCACAGCTATTTTTGTCCTGTGTCCATCTCACTGCAGCGCTGCAGCCAACATCTGCTAAATACAGCTTATAAAATGCACCTTTCCTAGACATGATGGGAACGTGCTGTAGCTCTCTGGGCTGGGATTTTGGCTCCTCCAAGGCAGGGGGTCTGAGTTGTGATTTTTTCTTTTTTTTTCCCAAAACTGGGAGGGACAGAAACTTTTCTGTTTCTTAAGAGTAAACATTTGACTTACAACCCTCCACCTGGGGTTTCCAGTACTAACCCCAAGAGGTGAGAGCTGGCAGCAGAAACATCACATCCATTGTATGGGCATCCTACATGGCATGACCATGACCTTAGCTGGACCACGTGGGTAAAAAGTGTCCCAGTGTTTTTAAAAATGCTTTCAGCCAAACGAAGTCCTGTACAAGGTCATGCACAACAACATATAAAAGCACCCACTGGTTCCTACTGGGCAACAAAGCCCAATCCAATGGAAGAACCATGAGCTATGAGAGGAGGTGAGCTCTGGGGTGACCTAGGCAGGAGAGGAATTCAGGCAGAACGATACCCATCTGTTTATAGGGAGGTTAGATGTTAGTATTCCTTCTCCTCACAAGCTTTGTTTATTGTTTTTGGAATGGGATAAAAAGAAGAAAATTTGCACTTAAAAATATCTTGCGCAGTCTGATGTACAAAGATAATATACATGACAGCCTAAGACACAGATTACGGGAACACACAAATGTATATTTACTTATGTATTATTTTTAAACACATCAGGAGCATGGAGAGCCTGCTCCTCCGAGCAGGGGAGGAACTGTGCTCAGGAGTGATTTACCCAACTTCAGTAAAAACAAAGTGATGCTCACGAGGACCCTTCACACGAGGATTTGAGCACTCCCTTTTCTTGCTTGAAGGAAAATCAAGCATAAGCTCACAATCTTTGCCTGGATGGTGGCCCAGCCCTTTTTAAGGTCTAGCCCTGAGCAAAGCGTGTGCTCCTTCCTACAGACCTAAGAGGCGCACGCGGTCGGAAACTCTCCTCTTTGTGGCAGCTCCCTGTTTCTATGGCAGTTGCTGAGCTGTTAAGGTCTTTCAAGAATGTCACTTCAGATGATTCACTTTCAATCACAGTGGGTCTAAATGCAAAGTTAAAAGGGGCGTGCGTGTGTGTGTCTGTATGCACCTATTTGTGATCCATGGCAGCCTTGATGAACGCATTTTTTCACAGAACAAAAAAAGTTTGGATGCTTCTCTTTGAAGCAGATGCACTAAATGCAAAAGCACTGGTGATGTTCCTAAAATTAAATGTACTTCAGCAAATGAAAAGGCTGAGATTCTCCTGGCAGTTGCAGCTTCCTTGCACTATTTGTAGTGTAACTGTTAAGGCAATATTGGTGTGCAATATATTAGTGTGCAAAATATATATGTGTTAAGGCAATATATTAGTGTGCAAAAAAAAGTTCCCGATGGAAAAAGAGAGGGAGGGTGAGCAGAGGAGACAAATAAGTGAGAGAGGAAAAAATCCACCCCGATTGGCATGATTTTTCCAACCTTTTTCTTGCAAAAACCAGAACGTTTTGGATCAACACAAAAGAGTTTCTGTCAAAAGCAAAATGTTTACCAAAAGATTCAAATGATTGAAAATAATGTCCTGAAATGTAAACTGCAAGGCCACCTTCATTCTAGCATTGGGCAGGCCTGTGTCAGCCACCCTCCCTTGTGAGGATCCTGCTCTGTAACCATCCTCCCAGCAAACCACCATGTGCAAGGACAGAAAAATGCTACGTTGCTAGAGTTGGGAGTCAGAAAGGGAAGGAAGTAACACTTCAAACTAACAGGGAGTTGCAGTATTTTTCACATTGAAAATCACCTATAAATAAGGCATTATTTTCTATTCACATTAAGGCATTAAAAATAGCTTCACTGAGAAACAATGCTAGGGCAGTATGTTTGATAGAGCAGCTATGGTGTTGTAATTGGAAACAAATACTGGTGAAAACGGATCTAAAGAGGCTTGTGGTTCATCTGGCAAAACTTTTGACTTCAGTGATACCACATTACCTGGCAACAGGCAGGACTAGAGTTCTAGTGTGAAGGTGTGGAATAGGAGGGTGGGTGTGCCTGAAGGTGGTCCTCACACTTTATATACTAACATTTTCCTTGTCTGTCCGCTGCTGCATTTAAAAGAGAGTTTCAGCTATGAAATGTGACTATGACAAAATGGCACCGACACTCTTGTGCTGCTTGTTGGTAACATAGAGCACAAAGGGACAAAATTTCAAGTAAATGATGATGATGATGACAGACAGACTCGGCAGCTAAATGTGCAACAGCATCCTACGAGGACTTCACTGTCTAGTCTTCCAGAGCCAGGCGCTGTCAGCATACTTTAAATGTTGAGCTTCTCCACCCAGTGTGTGGTTGCTCTGATCAGGTATAGGAAAGTGCTCACTGTGCCATCTGCATTGCTGACACATTTTACAGCACATCCCTTACGTTTAACTCTGCTCCATGTGGGCAAGGATGTTACATAGGTAGCATATTGTGTACACGGCTATGCAAATATGCAGGTATATTATATTAATTTCACATCTATTTCTCCCACTGTTATATGGAGCTGGACACAGGCAGAACACCAATATGGGCTCAAAGAGAAAACATGTTTTTCTTACAGCTGTGTCCCTGCTCTTCACCTTCATGCAGCCTTGAAACTCTTGGGTCTGGAGAAGAAAATCAAATTCTAGTGTGTTTTAGTATCTGGCTACCAGCAGCCCACGTGCATTCAGGTTATGAGCTTCCCAGAGCCCACTAGAAGGCAGCTCTCCAGTTATTTCCAGCAGCTTTAGTGGGGGCCTGATGCCAGGCTTGCACTTCAGACATGCCCAGGGTCCTTCCACGACAGCACCGCTGTGCAGAGCAATCCCACAGTCCCCTTTGTGACTTTCTTTCCATAACAAACCCTGGTCTAGACAGGACCAGGCTAGAAACTCCCACCTCTCCACACCAGCCAGACAGCATTTATGAGCATCTTGAATGTAATGCTAGCTTGAGACCTCCCAATAAATGAATTGGTGCAGCTAAAGCTCTGCTGAGAGCTTGCTCTGCTCCAGTCAGGCTCTGTCAGCTTATGGAAAACCCCTCATTTTCCAGAAAGTCTTTGTTTGTCAACAGAAAAAAATCTACGCCATAAACCACATCAGGCAGGGGTTATGATGGAGGATGCTCAATGGGGCACAGGAGAACTGCCCGCCTGCTAGCATCCCTCCTGCCAGGCTTTTTGCTGAGCCTGCTTGAATTTGGAAGGGGAGGGACAGGGAAGAAGGGGGCAAACGTTTCACCCTGGGTGGCTTGGAGGGCACGATGGAGTCACACTGCCTGAATGGGAAACCCAGCCTGAGCAAACCAAAACCACAACCAGGCAGCTTTTCCTCACTGAAAGGGGCTCAGCTTCTTTTGTAACAAGAACTAGTTTTTCTTGTAAAACCCAGACACGGGTGGTTTTTCTCTCTGCTAGCCGATCCCATACCCTGTGTTGGTCAGGGAACTGTTGCTCTGCCTTGTTGCTCTATCCTTATGAGGCATAAATGTGTAACCCAGGCCTGTTGTTTCAGCATCCCGAGGGGACTATTCCAGTTGCACAGCCTCAGTCAGAAGATGAAAGCTTGACCGATCAGATTTAACAAGTGGGAGCCCAAATTCTCCCACCTTCTCTTCTTCCCCCCCCCCTCATTTCTTTCTAGAGGCTTCCAGCAAGCAGGTATTATTACAGTAGGATTTGGGGAGGCACCTGAAATACAAGAACATCTCCAGCACAAGCCTGGGCTAACAACCAGCACCCCCTCACTGCCCGGGCTCCCCAAACACCACCAAATTAAAGTAAACCACTCATGCCAATAAACAGCTTGATCTTTATGAGTTTTCAGAGCCATTCCCCATAAACCCGAGGGCTCTCTGGGACTAAGGGAGAGCTGGATGGCATGAGGTTGAGAAGTCAGCTGGGGCTGGAGGACACTTGGCATGTCGTGGGGTCGGACCCTTCCCACCCCAGGCACAGCCAAGTTGGGTGCTTTGCCATCGACCCCAGGACACCCATCGTGGCCAGTGGCAGGACCCAGCTGACCACGGCAATGCCAGGTTGTATTTGGAAACAAGCCAGATCTCAGGGTTCATTATCCTTGGCAAATTGCAGGGTGGGGGTGAAGGGGGAAAAATAAAGAATAGGAACCTTGACCACTTTAACAGCAGCAGGGCAGTATTTAATTTTCAATCAAGTACCTAAAACAGACTTCAAAGGGCATTTAAGCTGATGGTTTTATTTTCTCAGGGAGTAGGAGGAAAGATGAATAAGCAAAGAGTCAGATCTTTCTCAAAATAATTGCAGCCTTGACATATCTAAATTAGTTTGTAAAAGAAAATTCAGGGGCAGTTGATCTTATTAATTAGAGATGCACCAGGACTGTAATACCCAGTTACTCAAAGGCAGCCTGGAGCTACTAAAATAAAACAAATCTTCCTTCTTCTCCAGTGAATTCAGAACAGACTCCCCTCCCTCTCCCCTTTCTCCATTTTAAATAAAAGTCATAAGAAATACCTTCGGTTTGGAGGGGGAAGGGAAGAAATGTCTATTAAAAACATGTCATGAGTTCCTCCTCCCACCTTACATGTTTCATTGCATTTATGATGGATTGCACTGTTGTACATGTAATAGGTTTTGTTACAAATGAGTGAGAAAACAACTATCTCCGCATTTAAAAAAGCATTACTTAAACACTATTAAAATCCTTTGATGTTGGTTTTTTTTTTTTTTTTTTTTTTTTTTTTTTCCAGGGGAAAATAAGCAATATTCTTCCTGACTAGGCTTACAGATGCTCCTTCTCCACCACAATAATTTTTCCTTGCAGTTCTGAGCCACCTCTGTGCAGAGCAATCTGTGTGCTGGGAGAGGAGCCTCCACCTTGGGGAACTCAGAGCCCAAATAGGTGGGAGAAGAAACCCAAGGGGCAGGAGAAGAAACCCAAGGGGCAGGAGAAGAGCAGCACAGTGCTGAGCCTCAGGTGGCCCAAGGTCACAGAGAACATCAGTGCCCATCCTGCACTCATATCATCAGCCAAGCTTTATGTTTATATGCTAGACAGACACAAGCACAGCTCTGCCCAAAAGAGCTGTGCTGGGTTTGAGCTGAGCTGGGGCTGCAGGGACCCCAGGGTCACGGCACCCGCATGGGGTTGAAAAGGATGTGTCATGACTGCATAGCATCTCTGACACGTGTCCCCGGGGTTTCAAAGGGCACTATCTTCTCCTTTTTTTGTTTGAAACTTGTATTCAGAGAAAACATGCTCCATTTCCCCCCAGAGTGAAAGTCTTCAGGGAAGTAACAGGGCTAGAATAGAAAATAAACTTGCTCGTCCTTTCCTGCCTTAACTCATGATGGATGACTGGTAATGGATAGACAAATAAAACTGTCTGTAGGCTTGTTTGGGCTTAGATAGCCATGCAATCCTTCTTGCTTTTGGATCTTAAGAAGAAGACACTAGGAATGGAGGAGTCATGTCTTTTCATAAAAGCCAGACGGCTGGCAGTAAAATCTCCTCTCCCCAGGCTGCCTATGTCAGGGAGATCAAGGCTAAAGAGAGAAGGCAAACAACAGCTCCTTCTGAAACAGAAACACCACCTCAGAAACATTTCCCGAGGTGCTGAAGGGGTTGCAGTCCTCCCTTTCAGCTCGACTCTGCCTTATTGTCACCCCAACGTTTTACCAGGAGCTGCCCCTAATGAACAAGAGCAAACAGCTCTTAGCACTCATGGCTCAGGACATTCTACTTCATGAGAATATTGGTGATCTTTAAATATCTAACCCTCATTCTTGCAGAGCTAAATTTGACTCATGCAAACCTGGAAAGCTTGAAGTACAGGTTGTTTTGTTTTGTTTTCTAAATAGCAGAACTCAAACTGAAACTTTAATACCAGCCTGTTGTTTATTTTATAAACAAATATTTATGAACTTCAAGAAAATGCTGGGTTTGCATGTCCTTTTGACATGTTTTTTGAATGCTGATGTTAGTAAAACTGATCTGGAGAGGATATTACACAGGAGGAAAGTGATGGTTGCTGGAACATATTTTCATGATGACTGATACTGTATTTGTCCAGCTGTGAGAATGAGGGGCCATATATACATCTACATATATAAAACGTAAAAATAAATACATAACTATTTGAATAAAAAATAAGTATTACAAAACCAAACCTAATTATTAATTGGATTGCAATTGTCAGAGACGGCGGGTACCAAAGATATTAAAGGCACAAAGTTTTTAGATATTTTGTCCCATGTTGGACACTGAAATCCTAAAACCTGTTCACTCTCTATGGAAAGCCCAGACAAGTTTCACAGAAGCCATAAGACAAAAGGCAAACCTTTCTGCACAACCACATTGCTTTTCTTGGATTTCATTCAAACATAAAACGAAAACAAATTCCCATACCCAGGAAGCTGCTGGATGTCAGCTCTGAGTCCACCCCTGAGTGTTTTCGATGGAAACCTCAGTCCAGGAAACTCTCAGCATGTGCTTGAGCCCTTTTCCAAATGTTTTCTTGCAATACAGTTGTGGACCCTTTAGGGGCAGAAACTCTGAGACAAAAGGATGCGAAAAAGGAACTGCAAACATCATCTTCCTCACATAACCATAGAATCATAGAATTGTCAGGGTTGGAAGGGACCTTAAAGATCATCTAGTTCCAACCCCCCTGCCATGGGCAGGGGCACCTCCCACTAGATCAGGTTGCTCAGACTCCCATCCAGCCTGACCTTAAAAATTTCCAGGGATGGCGCTTCCACCACCTCTCTGGGCAACCTGTGCCAGTGTCTCACCACCCTCATGGGGAAGAACTTCTTGCTAACGTCTAATCTGAATCTACCCACCTCTAGTTTTGACCCATTCCCCCCAGTCCTACCACTACCCGACAGCCTAAAAAGTCCCTCCCCAGCTTTCTTGTAGCCCCCTTCAGATACTGGAAGGCCACAAGAAGGTCCCCTTGGAGCCTTCTCTTCTCCAGACTGAATAACCCCAACTCTCTCAGTCTGTTGTCCTAGGAGAGGTGCTCCAGCCCTCCGATCATCCTCGTGACCCTTCTTTGGACATGTTCCAGCACATCCATAATGCTTTACCACAAAAGGAAAAAAATACAAACTCCACATATACCCCCTGATTGTAGTACAGAACTATACTTTGCAGGGCAAATTACAAAAGACTTGTGGAAACTGCTGTCAAAGGAGCTGCCTCAGAGAACAAACCGAAGGATAAAAATTTGATGGCCACTTGTTATGAAGAGGTATTTATTAACAGTGTCTCTCCCACAATGTACTCAGGTTTTTCAGACCTTTCACACCAGGGGTGGACCAGCCATGGTGAGGCATATCCTGTAACCCTTGGTGGTCACCCAAGCAGCAGTTGTGGTGATGGACGCAGCACCTCCCAGGCAGCAATTAGAGACTCTCACTATCGCACAGCCACAGTCCAGCACCCACTAACACATAGGAACCAACCTTCTTACTTTCTTGAGGTTGCTCCCATCCATTTGTAATCAAAATTCAGCTATATATTATCCCATGCAACTCTCACTCACAACCTGCTCCAGCCAGGGAGATGGATGGTGATGCCACCATTGGGTTGCTCAGTTGGAACCACCTGTGCAGTGGGACCTGGATGTAGCAGCACCGTTCCCAGCCTAAGAGCAGGCCAGGGCTCCTTCCCTTTCCAGTTCACTGGCAGGACACAGCTACAGCCCAGCAAGGGGCTGCTGGGGCCCAGGAGCTGGAAAAGGACACGCTTCTGAAAGTTGAGGTCCGAGGGATGATGTCCTGCACAAGCTGGAGGAGATCTGGCAGGTCTCCCTGGTGATGGAGACAGTCGCCATGGTAACTTCAGGATAGCACACATCAACAGATTTTAACATGTTGGCAGTTTGGAAAGTGACTCTTTAGGCATTCCAATTAGGCCAGATATTTACACGTTTAAAGGTATCACACGCTTAAAATAAAAATAAAGAAACCCCTCAGGAAAATCTATCCGGGAGAGGCTGAGCTGTGCCAAATTAGAAAGCAAGCCCTAAATATAGACTTAACAGCAGCATGTGTGAGAAACCAGCATCTAAACACGGGGAGGAGAGAGCAGTAAAGGAGGAAAACGAAACTCCCGTTGAAAACAAACAAGAAGCTGCCACCACCTGCAGCTCAGCAGTGGGTGACACTGCTCTGCCCCGTCCCCTGCCACTGATCCCACTGTGGAGAGGCAGCCACAGCCAGGGATGCCCCACACAGCTCCTCCAGATCCCTGGGGGAACCCCCGGGTCCCTGTGCAGCTCTGGTTGCAACCAGCCTTCACCTGTGAAATGCAACTGATTCAGTGCTCCTCATGTCCCACTGCTTCGTATTGGTCTCTGCTGACACCCTGTTTTTGGAGTTCCACAAGAGTCACGACCATTTGCACATGCAGGAGTGGTTGGGAAGATTTGTTTGTAGCAACAGGATGAAGGGTAATGGTTTTAAGCTAGGAAAGGATAGATTTAGGTTGGACATTAGGAAAAAGTTCCTTAATAAGGGTGGTTGAACACTAGAACAGGTTGCCCAGAGAGGTGGTGGAAGCCCCCTTCCTGGAGACATTCAAGGTCAGGCTTGATGGGGCTCTGAGCAACCTGACCTAGTTAGAGATGTCCCTGCTTATTGTAGGGGGGTTGGACTAGATGACTTTTGGAGGTATCTTCCAACCCAATGCATTCTATGATTCTAAGATGAAGGTTGTGACAGCTGGGCTGGAGCTATTAAATATGGAGCTTTATCTTCTGGGATAGCAGCATCAATCTGTGGAGTACATGCTCTACCTGCAGTCTTCAGCTAACTGAAGCTCTGACTGACACCAACACTGATTTTTCAATTGCCATTTTAAGTTCCAGGCTTAGCCACTCCTGGGAGCTTATAAAGCAGTTCACACCTCCCAGACCTTTTGTTTCACAGAATAATCGTATTTACACCAAACTGAGGTTTCCAAGGTGTTTATTTACAGCTGGCTAAAGCTAGGGATGTGGAGACAGACCACTAAGCTATAAAGTGACACTAATTAAGAAGGACCTTTGCAAGCTTTGATCCTGGAGCAGCATTGTGTTCTGAAAGGCTGTGAGCACTGTGCCTGCAGACTATGGCAGCCCTCCCGCTGCCATTACAGGGATGACTGTGCACACGGTTGCTGAGGAAGAGAAAACTGCCTCCAAATCAAGCAAATTTAAAATAATTTAATCATACTGGGTCAGCATCTCCAAGCGGGCAGGGGAGGGGAAAGATCCGTGGCAACAGACATCAAACTTCAAATTCACAACTACTTTCCTCACAGCCTTGTCCCTGTGCCAACCCACGTTCTGGCAGAGCCCTCTCTTGCCCTGACCAACCAGAAGTTCCCACTAACCTGCTGTGTGCTTCTCCCCCTTCCCTCTCACCACTGCAAATTCACAGTATCCATTTGTGCCTTCTTCCCCATTTGTGCCTTCTTCCCCATTTGTGTCTTCTTCCCCATTTGTGTCAAGTCCAGACCTAATAATCCCCATCCCGTGGCCACCTCCCACCCTCAAGCCACTGCTTGTAGCCTTGCTGCTGCCCTCTTCTCCTGCCCCAAACTACCTTCTAGGTGACATCCCACCTGTAAAGCTACCCCCACCAACCTCCCCTAACGTCAGTGATCTTTCCAACTAGATTATGTCAGTGCTTTAGCTGGACTTCTGCTTCTTCACCTCATGTCCTGACCCATTTCTCAAACCCTCCCTTCCTCCTGCTTGCCTTTTTCTTGCCATTCAACGTCTCACTCCAGTCTCCCTGGAGCAAAGTGGTGGAAACAGAGCAGCTTTTCAACTGTCTGACCTTCCCTTCTGTCTCCTCCTCTGCAACCTCTTGTCCTTCTAAAACGTAGGAGTGTTTCATCCTCCCCTCTAGTCTTCATCCTCCCCTCTATCAATCTCATCCACCCTCTTTTCTCACTATTTCTTGGCACTTTCCTCTCCTTGCAGAAAGATGTCCAGTAACCCCACCTTAGGGAGCACCTTGACACTCGACTGCTGTTGCATCTTCAAGTAGGGCCCCTCTCTTCTCCTCTCCCCAAATACAGTCACCTGTACATCCAGCCAATCACTGTCTGGAGCTATTTTCTTCTAATTGCATCTTGGACATTCACCTGCTTTGCACTTAACAGAAACCTTTCTTGCCAGAGTTTCTAACTACCTTGTCTTGGCCAAGGGTCAGGGCACTGCTCCATCTCGAGCCTTCCTGACCCATAAGCCATCCATAAGTCACATGATTGAGGTTGGGATCTCCTGTCCCAGCCTGCCAACCTCATAACCATAGCTACTCTGTCTCTCACACCTTTCTTAGCTACCATTTCAAACTCAACTGATTAAAAAGAGAGATCCTTAACCCTTTGGATAGCCTCTTTTGGTTCACCGTGGTTACTGCTGTGTTAGCCTCTGCCCAGGTCTGTATGGTGCTACCTGGGCACCATTTTCAGCATACATCTCTCTCTATATTCATGTTTTCTGTCTATGCCTGAGTCATGTATGTTTTCTTTGCATGGTATCTCTTTGTCACACCACACTGCTAAAATCCTCCTTCTCCTGCACCCACCTTACTGCAACATCCTTTTATCTGGCCTTCTCACTCTTATTCACCCAGATGTTCCTAGAGAGCCAGTGATCCTTGCCCATGATTTTGTTCCCATCTCTTTTTCCTCCACTGTCTTCCATTTCCCTATTACACAGAATATGGGCTGACTGTCTTAAATGTTCAAGCTGACCATCCTCACACTGATGTCCCATACTCAGTACCAAAAGATTAAAAGTTTTCAAACCAGTTCTCCTTCCAGGAGTTCCTTCTCCAATAAAAAGTCCACACGGATACCTCAGTAGCTCCTTCTAATCTTTAAAACTCTTTCATATCACGATGTTTATGCAAAACCCCATAACTGCTGGACTACAATTGAGATCTCTGCCTCCCATGCTGACCGGTACCATGCAATGGTTTGTGTGGCCTGTAGCATCTGCCAGTATCTGCCTCATCTTCTGAGCTTCCCAGGACAGTGGTAATCTTTTGTCTGCACTCAGACTGACCTTGGCTACTTGTGGTTGTCACCTCTAGGTATTTACATTGTCTCAAATTAGCCACCTTGACATAAAAACACATGGCTTGCCCTTAACATTGGTTTAATGTGTCTAATTGGCATAAAAATAATGTCATTAGATTTGTAAAGAAAAGGGGATGTAAAATCAAAACAGCATTTTTATCAAAGGTCTACAAACAGAATAAATTATTCATGAACGACTTTTTACTCCAAAAAGATCTTCTTTTCTTTCCCCATACCTTTCCTGCTTAATTAACTACCATATCAATAAGCCAATGAAATTACAGGAAGTTGCATTTACATAATCAAATCTATTTAAAATCAATCTAATTAAATCAGTGCATACCTCTAATGTAGACATTTAAACCAGTGTAATCCTTACACGCACTGTTTTTAGCTTGCATTGATAAATCTCTGTAAACTGATTTAAGCAAAGGATTAAATTGGTTTATGTGCATCTAATTAAGATGTTTGTACTGGTTTAACTAGATCCATGTTAAACTGATTTCTTGAAAGTGGTGCAAGGGGGGTTTTTTTGTGCATAAACAAAGGTTTGGCTTCCTTTTCCTTCAGTTCCTTTGCAAGTCTCAAGTCATGGTCTGCAGGCCATTCACTGATGGGGTCTGAAGAGCTGAGAGATCACATGGTGCTAATGACCCTCAGCTCCTTTCCAGGCTTTCAGTCTCTTTATCACCAGGAGGAACTTCAGGTCAGTAAAAACAGCAGGAAAGAAGGAGGAGCAGTCAACCTAAGCTGACCCCTGTCTCACAAACTCACCGGTCTGGTGAGGCTGCGTGAGGGACCTCAGTGAACACCTCTCCCAACATCTTTTAATGCTCATCATCCCACAGCTCTCAGATCCCCCCCCATGAAAATTCCCTATGAATTAGTTAAAATGTGCGACGGTTCATTTAATACCAGGATGGTGCTGTGCTCGTTCCCATGAGAGCCACCTGAGAACCTACCCTGTTCCTCCAGATTCTGTGTGCATGAGGATCACTGCTGGATGAGGAGAAAAAGACTTTGCAATGTGCAGGCTCTACTTTCAATGTTTCCTTATGAATATTAGAAATAATTCTCTTTCACGCTAGGCTGCAGGTCCACTGGACACTTCCAAATTTATCTTTTTAATTCCCAGACCAATTCAATTGCAGCTCAATTCAATTTTTGTAGGTTATAAGAAAAAAAAAAAAAAGGAAGAAAAGGAGCAGCCAGTTTTGGGACAATATCTTCTTGTCACACTATCTTAGCTATTGTATTTCATCTGTATTACCCTGCATCTAAGGGCTTTGTTTGACTCAGCTGTAACCTTTCAGAGCTTCTGAATGAAGACAAGAAAAGTCAGGAATTAATCTTTCTGCTAAAGCTTTTTAAGCCATTTCAATTGCAACATTTCTTAACCTATAATTTGGCATAATATTGTGGGGTGCCTCATGCTGTGGAACTAACTGTTCTTAAATTGTTCTATTTTAACGAGCGAATTTCTCCATTTTAAGGTTATGTCATGGTGAAAAACAGTCTTAATTTTAATGAAACAAATATTTTTCTCCCTTGGTGTTTCTATGGTGAATGTCTCAGCCTAAAGCCTTGAGGGTGCCGCTCTTTTTTGTGACAGAACGTCTCACTCATAATTTAATCATTCAGTTGCACAGAGTAAATCTGGAGCCCAAATTACTCTGAAGTGGCTGCCTAGCAGGAGGGACATTTACGTCCATTACACTTTCTTATCCAAGCAATGGCCAAGCCCAACTATGGGGTGTGACACAATTTTATAGCTTTAGCTTTTAGGAAGGTCATTAGACTGAGCGAGGAACACAAAGATGAGTGTTGGATCCCTTCAAGCTTATCAAAATATGGCTACCACTGTTACGTGGCTATGGAAGAGAGGAGATTTAGATTGGAAATTAGTAGGAAATTCTTTACCCTGAGGGTGGTGAGACACTGGCACAGGTTGCCCAGGGAAGCTGTGGATGCTCTATCCCTGGAGGTGTTCAAGGCCAGGTTGGATGGGGCCTTGAGCAACCTGGCCTAGTGGGAGGTGTCCCTGCCATGGCAGAGCAGTTGGAACTAGTTGATCCTTGAGGTCCCTTCCAACCCAACCCATTCTATGATTCTGTCCAGGGGAAACCCCACAAGTCACACAAAACTGTGTGTTTGTAGGCCAGGTGCCAGGAAGGGCTAAGCCACCTGTGATTTGACTTAGAAACAATGTTTTCCCCTCAATGCTATTGTCTTAGTCTTCTAATCCTCTTGCCAGCACATGCTTAATGCAAATTGATCTGAAGAGCTATTTAACCTTGTCGCTTCGCACGCAAGCAGTTTTATGTCTGCAGAACAGGAAATTCACTGTAATGGCAAACGTCTTATGCCATTAAATGGGCTGTTGAGCACTGCTAGACTTACTCAGAAGGGGTTAAAAACCCTACATTGCTCACTATGATTCATCACAATGATGATTTCCTCCTTCTTTGAGCTCTTTTTGCCAGAAGAGGGTATTTAGACCTAAAATCCAACAGGTGACGGAACCTGGCAATCAGATAATTGAAGCATAGAGTTCATCCTGCTATGCAGAAAATGGTTGTGTTTGAGTCTGCCCTATCCACAGTAACAATTTCCAGCTCTAATTCCAAGCACAGAATACTAGCTGAACGCCAGTGAAAGTACATTTAAATTGGGAGTAAATCATACACTAAAAGCTAGCCATGTGCTTATGTACTTGAGTGTCCCAGTCAGCAAGAACACTTCTGGTGGAATTCAGCTTGTATCTGCAGCATGCACACACACACACCTGAGAACAACACACATACTTGTAATCTGCAGGCTTTTAAATTCCCCCAGCTACATGCCAACAAATGTCATCAGATTCGACAGATGGCAAATCAGGTAGGCAAAACACAGGAACCTTTTTGAAAACCTGCCAAAACAGAATCATCTTGAGATGTGGCTGCCATTTAGCACGTGGACTATGTTGTGTGATAGGGGTGCAGACAAAACCATGCACAGCAAACAGCTTCATCTGGGTACGTTTCTAATCAATTCATCTGAATCCTCAGCTGTAGATGAAACCATGATTAGCAGAATCCTCTACAAAACTAAATATAGATCAATAAACACCCTATAAGCTGGTGAAATGAATCTTAGCAGGGAATCAAGATTTATGCTAATCTGAGCTGGCTCCTTAGGAAGGAAGCTTTCATAGTCACTGCTTCTTTTTTAAGGGTACATTTTATAATGTCCCTTTATAAAAGGGGAAGCCAAGCTCTAGTGGGGGCAAAGTTCTTCCTCTGTGCTCTCTCACAGGAAGATGTTACCTACCTCTGCTTCAGTCCTTCAGAGTTACGCAACACTTAAAAGTCACCTGCAGCTTCCAAAACCTTTTGACCTTAAGCCCACTGGCTTATTTGGAGCTTTGTCCTTTGAAAAATATCTCACATAATGACAGCTACGGATATGCCTCAGCTAGGATACTGCATGCTTTAAATATTGTATTTAAGTAGCATTTTAAACCCCTGGCCTAGACATCACCTTTCGATATGATGACTATGCATCATATAAGTGATGCCATATAGACAACATACACTCATAAGTAATAAAGATATTTATGTATATATAAACATACACATTTTCTAGATAAGCAACACACGCACAAATACCTATAGGCATATAAATATCTATGATTAAACCAATGATAGATAAATGATAAATAGATAAATATCTATCATTAAACCAGAAGTCCCATCAGTTTGGTGCACAGCTATGCAGGCACTTTGTGTTCCAAGAGCTGTTCAAAGGTGTGAAACTTTGTCACTGATTTATTTGGGGAATAAACCACCACAAATCCTGCTGTTCACCTCATCCAAGGGGATTTTTCCCTGCTCTACCCACCCCTCAGTGCTGCCTCTAACCCACAATAGTCTAGACACTATTTTACTCTCCCCCTAACCTTCAAATCCCGAGTTTATTATAATAATTTGCCTTCTGGCTCACAGCCATATTCCCTGTGCAACTCAAGAACCCTATTTCATCGATACCTCTGGGAGTTTCTCTGCAGACAGGGACACTGGAAATCCCCCATACAATAAGCTTTTCTTAGCTTTCATTCAGCACTGGAGCATCTGAAATTCCAGTACCTTATCTCAAATCTAGAAACTTCCAGGACTAAATACCATTTGATTTTTTTTTTTAATTTTTTTTTTTTAATTCTCTTTATGGCTGTTACTAGATGATTCAGTGGAAAGGGAGGAGGAAACCCTGATTATCTAATGAAGCTTCTGTGAAGATGTCATCTTAACTCTGGCTTGTTAGAGAGCAGTTCAAGCAGTGGGACCCTAAAGCTTTATATTCCTTCCTGGGAGCATTAGCTTTAAGTATAACCTCTCTTGATAGTCTTTTGCATATCAAAGTGCAATCCCTATCTGAAAGTTGCTGAATTCTTGGTCTTAGTGATTCTCCCTGTGAACCAAGTTTTCACATTCCGTTTATGGGGAAAAAAACCTTTTACCACTTTTGAATTTACCACCTTTTGATGTGACTATTTCAGGATTTTTATTTTAGCAGATGGGGAAGAGATGCTCCCATTCAACTTTTTCTATGCTGTTCATTCTTTCATAGACTTTTATCTCAAGCCCTCTTGTTTATCTCCTTCCCAAACAAAACAACCTCAGGCTTTTCAATTTCAAGCATGTAATGTTAGATTCTGGTCTTAGGCTATATAATGTATCTAAGCAGCAGCAGAGAGAAAACACAAAAAAGAATCCCGAATTTAAGCACACAGTCTGCACCATCTGCCATAAATTGTAAGAAGTCAATTAAAAAGTTCTTTAGCCAGTCTCAGTAATGTGTAATGGGAGCATTTACTTGATTGCTAATGGCTGGGTTTACACGATGCCTCAAAGCATCAGTTGTGAGGCTTGGCAGCAACGCAGCATTAGGACTGTGATCATCACTATAAATTAAGTTTATGTTGATATAATTAGCAGTTGCAAGCTAAAGTAATATTTATATTGTAGGAAAATCAATGCTGCACCAGTGAAAACATACTCTGAAAGTTCGTGTGGCCTGTGGCATGGGATTCCAGCTGTTTGCTTGTCCAGAAGACAGGAAGATGGAGAAGCTCAGCAGTTCAGCTGGTGCTTGGGGCCTCTGTGGGGTCAAAGCTCCTTTGAGTCCTTTTTCTGGGTGGGGGGATGGGGAAAGCCCCAGGAGAATCCAGCCCCAGGATGATGCAGGAGCTGTACAAATAGTAGGATGTGATATTTGTGTGCACTTGCTCTTGTCATTCTCTGACACTCAGAGTACTGCCTACACTGGCATGTTAAAACACAGCCAGGTGTTCTCTCTAAGCTGGTTTTGCAAGGATGAGGAAGAGGAGACCCTGCAGCATTGCCACGGGCTAGGAGCACACAAGACAAGACAAGATGGCCACTCTCCCGTCTCTGCCTTGCACCCATGTTTAATTAGTTTGCTCAGGAGACAGCTACTGCTTGAAACCAGATCGTTTGCTATTTGGATTGCTTCAGCTCCCCCAGAAAGCTGTCTCTTTGTTTAACAGGCATTTAAAACTTTGTGCTTTTGGTTCTCCAAAACGTCTCACAAGACGTCCTTTCACTTTGGGGCATACCCCAGTGCTGGCAGCAGTTTACATTAAACCTCAGCTTAATTGCACTATATAAATAACATTTATACTGCAGGAATAGCTACAGGCCCCAGCTAAGCCAGGGCCCTCTGGTGCCAGCCCCTGTAAAGAGCGAGTTAATAATAGCCCTTGGAGCAAACAACTCAGTGTCTTTCTGCCAGGTACCTGAGGTATTGAACTTGCCCGGACAACTCACAAGCTACATTTCTATGACTCTTTGAGGGGCTGAGATGAGGTTTTATTGGGGAGCTGCTGTGTTACTAGAAAACCCAGCTGAGCAAACAGAGTCTCCTGCAAGAACCAGCTGCCAACCCATTCCTGGGTTGAAGGCACCCACCAGCAGCACTGCTGCCTACCTGGGCAGCAGGTGATGCCAAGCCAGGCTCAGCCCAGGCTAAGCCTTGCCTTTGGACCAGACCTTGAGTTCCATAACTCCCGAACAAAAGGAGAAGATATGTAGCAACAGCATGATTTTTTTTTGTTTCTGACTGCTACAAACTATGTGATGTATGAAGAAGAAATTACAAAAAAACACCCCAACCAACCCACAACACATAATTATTTTAAATTAAACCAGCTAAAAAGCAGAACAACAACAACAATAGGGCTGAGCACACTTCAAATTGGAACAAAAACAGGAAGCTAAACTCTTTGCTGGCCGAACTCCACCAAAGTCAATATTTTGCCAGCAAAGAATTTGGCTCCAAGTTTCCCAACAGCAATAATAAAGCAATAGATTTATTGCCTAAGTAAAAGAGCAGACACTGCTTTATGTATTTCAGCTCTCTGCTCCCAAAGCCTTCCTCCAGGTGAGCCAGCACACTCGTGATGATATGCTGCTAGTCCCTAAGGAACGTGCTGATGATGGTCAAGTGAACCAAACCAGTAAAATCGACTTCAGGCAAAACAGAAAAGAAATCTGCATTTAAAGTTCTAGGTAAGTACATGGTGATGACAGTGAGAGGACTTACAATGTTCCCGCCAGCTTTTAGTATGTGTGGCAGAGAGAAGAGAGGGATTTGGATGAAGGGATGCCATCTACCTCTAATAAAATCAGAAATAACCACTTTTTCCATGATGTGCCTGCATGGGTGTGATTCATGTCACAAGAGCCCAGCATCCATGTTGCCAACTCCATTGCACAGCCCATGTAATGAGGTTTTTTGCCTGCATCTGCTCTTCCACTTGGCCAGTAAATCTGTTGTTTCACCGTTTCACTGCTGTCTGGAGATCTTGGGGTTTGCTCATGCGTCCTGAGAGTCTCTTGTTGCTGTTTGTAGGTGAACAGCCAAACACGAGGCAAGGGGAGGTCTTCAGTGAAAATGCACCACATCCAATTTCACCTAGAGAGATAGTAAGACCTGAAATGCTAATTTCCACCTCATGGAGGTGGCTGAGCTTCTTGGAGACAGCAAGAGTGGTGCGAACATGGGGATGTGGGACACGACTCAGGCAGGGTCCTGGCTCTGCCATAGTCCCTGTGGCTCGAACAAAAAGCAGGAGCTGCCTTGGCTGCATTCCCACCCCATCAGGTGTAAACCCCCCAGAGCAGAGCAGCCATCAGTCTCTGCAGAGTCACCAGGTGAAGCAGACTGGGGGGGTCTGCTGATCACAGCCACCACTTTCTCAGAACAACAAGGCCACTGATAATATCGGGAAATTATTACTTCAGCTGTTTCAAGATCCACAGCATTTTATTCTCCCTCTTAAAACATAGCCAGGGGAGCAATTCTGAGCCTTGCTAATCAGAAAAGGCCTTTTAAATTGTCACACTGTCAATATAAAACTTTATGAAATTTCATTATAAATGCCAGTTTTAGACAACTAGCACATTTTATTCACATTTTTATATGCAATCTTAATTTTACCCTTGCTAATGAAAGGCAGATAACTGAAGAGGGACCAAGTCATAAAAAGATGCAGAGATGTGTCCCTCTTCTATGTGGTTGGAGATATCTATCAGCACCAGTCCCCAGACCTGCAGCCAGGAGGTCTGGCTCTGAGGGGTAACAGGCCACTTAACGGGTGTAATCTTTCCACCAGCAAAGGAATTTGCTAGCATTTAAAAGGGGCTTTTAGGTGTTATGGTCAATGAAAGTGTTCTCAGCTTGCTCAGGATCCCTCACTGCAATAACTAAGATATTTCAGAGCCCAGACTGGCAGTTACACTGCTCAGCAGTCACGTATAGATGCTGCCTGGCTGCAGCCTAGATTCAAAGGTTACCTCCTAACATGGCAAATTAAACCCCTTCCTCACAGCCTGGTGTTCTTGCATCCCTGTGAACAACCTTTCCCAGCGCTCTGAGCTGGGAACCATTCAGATTTTGCCCACTGCTTTCCTTGCTATCTCAATATCTACCCAACGTGAAATTCAGAATTTCCTGTGCTGCACACAGGGAGATACCACTGAAGGGAAGCGACAGGTCTCCACTGTTTAGCTAATTTTTCAGGCACAATAACTACATGATAAAAGCATTACACCAATATGAAAAAAATGAGGCTAATTACAAACCACTTCCTGCTTATGAAGAAGCTGGAAGGAAGTCTGTAAACAGAGACCAGTGTGACCCCAGTGTCCTTTATTCTCCCTGTATATCTCAGAGGTGAGACATGATACGTTCCAGCGATGGAAAATGAGAAGACACAGACATGGACACACACACCCCCACACTCATCATGCAGGAAATTTTGCTGGTATATAGTGTTTTCTATGCTTAAAGTGTGGATGCCAATGTAGGTAAATTTAGGGCTGAGATAAGTCTTGATTCCTAAGTAAGATGCAGCTGAGAAAACGCCCAGCCCTGTGCAGAGAGAGGATTCCTGCCTAAACAGGGACAAACAGAAACAAGCACGACAAGCTGCTGAGGACTTCACGTGGCAGCTGGTGGCCACAGTCAGAAGAAGGCTCCATTGCCGTGCAGATATTTATCCAGAGTATGTTTGTGAACATCTCCAAGGATCTGTTTACACTTGGAAGTTGCCATTGCTCATCTCTGGATTAAATTTGACTTAGTGCGGGGATAAAAAAGCCTTTTCTTTCCAAAACACAAATATCCTACTTTCTTCCCTCACCCATTTTTCCCTCAGATGATCTGGCAGGCTCAGCCTGCTCTAGCTAACTGTTGGCAACAGATGCATTTTGGCTCGGAACGAGCTCCTCTGCAACAGGCTGGAGATGGACACCGCTCCATTTTCTGCATGTGGCTTTGCTCCATCACACACTGCCCTGTGTACCTGTTGGTCTCCAGTGCTTTGAAGCTGTGAGGATGAGGAAGGGCTGCAGGAGGAGGAAGAAATGGAGGGCTGGAGCACTCACAGTGGGTGCCGGGGGCTTTGCCATCAGGAGCAGCGGAGTGTGCGATTTCCAACCCTTGCCCTCCCAACCTGCCTTTACACAAAAGCCCCCTTCCCAGGAGGGTGAAAGGGCATTTTATAAATACAATTACAAAACTGCTGGGATCAATACCACGAGGCAGATGGATAGCTCAGCAGAAACAGATAGATTAGATGGCGAGATAAAATAGATTAGTCAAATTGATCCGGGGCCAGTGAGATAAGGCCCTTCCGGAGCCGGTGGCTCTGGCGCAGGGGAAGGATCCCTCCGTGACCTCCACACCCCTCCACTGCTCTTCCATCTCCCTTCGTCCCGCTTCATGCTACACTGAACCAGAAGAACAAAAAAACAAAAAGAAAAAGAAAAAGCAGAGATAAACACCACTCGGTGACTCAAAGCCCTCTCCTCCCCATCCTCCCCCCTTCCCAGCCACCGAGCAGGAGCTTTCAGCTGGGTGCTTTTCTTCTCCTTTCTAAGTCAGGGTCCCAAAGTTTGCCACTGACAAGAGAAACAATGGAAGGAGCTGGAGCTGCAGCTTTGAGTCCAACAAAAACGGGGCTTGAAGCCGAGCTCTCCCTTTCCCGAGAGGAAACATGGAATAAAAATACTGGCTTGAATTATCAAGGCTCATCTAGGAGAATTGCATGAAACCTTGTTTTACTAGGGGCCTTTGCAGAGAGGTGTGTGTTGTATACACATTTTATAAGCATACTGGCCTTTCATTTTCATTGCAACACGTCTGCCCACACACACCCCTCTAGTAAGACTATTGGGAACGACAAATCTACCCCAAACCACACCTGTCCATCAAAACACAAGGAAATAATAGCAAACACTCCCTGCGTATCACATAGCCAATTTACCATTGCAGGAGAAATCTTAACTTTTGGAACACTTTTGAGTGCTAAATTTCACAATCGCTGCAGCTTTCTATTTAAATTCCTTCTACTCTTTTTCCCCCCAAGGAAAAACAGGAGAGAAAATGAAAAATCCAGAGACACTGTTTTTATAAAAGCAGTTCCATCAGTGACGCTTGTAAATTCTTTTACCTTTGGCTATTTGGCTCACACGACCAACGTGCTGCATGGTGCAAAAAAAGCCACTTTTGAGAAGAGAACAAACACATCACTTTTTTCAGTCCCAAACTGCTTCTGCCCTATGGCTTGTGCCACAGCCAGGAATAAATGGATGGGCACCCAGTGAGGCTGAGAGGACATTGCCCAGCCTTGCTTTATGTCCTGAAGGACTGAGACCTTTGTGTGCAGATTTTGCCAAATGGTCAGGATCCAATTTATCCAACAGACTTAATGAAGTGCCCCATTTTATACCTCAGCAGAGCAGTCCATGGAGTTGAGTTCAGCCCTCTGAGGTGGCTCACTGCCGGCTCAGACAGAGCCAGATGGGAGGGGATGGGTAGCCAGGGACAAGAGGGGTAAGGGAAGAGTAGCACTGACCCTTTGAGCAGCTCCTAGGTGATTAGTTCAGCTTAGCTATAGCCTTAAATGACACCCTAAGCCTTAAAGGGCCCAAACCAGGTGGCTAGCATGAGGAATTGATAAACTTGATTCCTAGTCTTGCAATGAGACTTCTTGTTCCCTTATAGAACAGCACCAGTTCGAAAACCTGAAGTTTATTTATGACTAATTTCCTTACAAAGAAAGACTGAATTTATCAAAATTTTCCTCTGAAAGGAAAGGCTGGCCAAAAAAAGGTCCCAAATCAAAATACGTCTATCCAGAAATCTTAAAACCGCAGAGTTTCACAGCACTCGAGAGATCCTGGTCCAGAGCCCTGCTCCAAGGCAGGATCAGCTGTGCTCAAAGTCTTCCCTGATAAATATTGCTCTGGTCTCCAAAGGTGAAGATGTTGCCTTAGGAAAAGGTTAGCCAAAAGTCTCATGCTTCCATTTTTCCCCACGGCTTCAGCTGTTTAGACCACATCTCCTAAAATACACTCAGTTGCTGTGAGTAGGGACAGGAGCTGGTTTAACCAGGAAAACTCCGTGAAGAGCATCTCAAAAGACCTGGTACTTCTGAAGAGCTGAAGGTCTTCAGCAGCACAGACACATGGAGAAATGTGCAGCATGGCAGAGCAGCCACAGTGAAGTGCATTTGGAGGGCTGGCCTAAATATTTCTGGATATTGACACCCAGCTCTGCTTTTCCCGTGTTAACTATCTCAGCTGTATCTAACAAGTAGGTACACGTAGGAAGCCCACAGGGATCACCTCCTATCACACATGTGGATAGTGGAAAAGTTAACGCATCAGTAACTCTGGTTACTGGCTGACTTGAGCAGCTGATAGCCCAGAAGGTATGGAAAGAGGCTTTTGCCTCTGGGTAGAGCAGAAATATGCAATGAGTCTCCACATGATCAGCAGAGCTGCTTCTTGGCCAGCGTTGACTGGCAAAGCAGCACTTTGTTCTCCAGAATTTAAGCTGCAGAGAACCTGAGCCATGATATTAAAAATATTATTCATATCTGGTTATATAATAAATTGAAACTCTTCCCTCCCGGTACAAATATGGTTTCTGTCTGGTTCAGAGCAGTTAATATACAGAAAAAGTTACATTAGGGGAAAAAAAAAAAGGCTAGTCAGCTGTTCAAAGGTGTGACATCTATGAAAGAAGCCAAGTCAGAGAAGTGTAAGTCATTAAAGTGGCCAAGTTAAACAAGATACAATTAAAGCCACTGCTTCCCCACCATCTCCCCAGAACTTCCAAGTAAAGCTTTATGAATCCTAAGGGACCAGGTTAGGTCTAATTGTATCTTGTTTAACTTGGCCAATTAAACAGCAAACTCTTCTCCGAGTTGGCCCTGCCTGCAGATATCACACCTTCTTTGCTTCTGACTGCTTTCTACGCTTTTTCAGGCATATATACCATATATTTATATTAGCTCTGGGGAATGTGTTTCTAAAAATGCCCTTTGGTTAATACTGATCGCAACTGCATAGCAGCATTTTCAACTGTATGAAGTTTGCCTGGAACAGGGGGAGTTGTCTCCCTGAGCTGTGATATCCTCACCTATAGACTCTTTAAAGAGTGGACAATCATTGGCTTTTCAGAAGGAAAGACCAGAAACACCTCTTGCCTCAAGTCCCCACTTGCAGCAGGCTGGAACTGAGCTGAAGGTGAGGAAAGCAAACAGATATTTAGGATGGACAGAGCTGTTACTTTTCAGAGGAGATAAAGTTTAACACCTGAATGGAAGAAGAGGGAGCTGCATTTCCTCTGGAATAAGTGAGCAACATAAAGGAGAGATGGTTTCCTTCCCCTATGGATTACCAAAGGATGGGAGTGAGGAATTTGTTGCTGCTTTTCAATAGCTAAACTCAACATGTGGAATTTTATACACGCCTACCTCAATTAATAAAACACACAGTGTTTTTAGAGGGTAAACTGGTCTTCTCACAGCAACAGCATTTTTTGTCTCGTTGCTCTATTTTAAAGTGGAGTAAACAGTCATTGCAGTTACGTGAGTGTCTCATCTGAGACTCTGAAGATTCAGAAGTACTTTTAGTGCTAAATTTTACTAGGAGTTACTCAGGATTTGCATGAGGACTACACACTGCACATAAGACCAGCCTCAAACCTTTAACTGCCTATTAAACAAAATGACACACAAATACTCGACTCTTGCAAAGGAACAAAAGAAGCATTCTTCCTACTTTGGAAAGGGGAAATGGGCAAAATGACCAGAAGACCCAATGAGAGGCATGCCAGGCCCCAAAACAGCATCACACCACCACGTTATGACACACATAAGCACATCCCAAGGGACAACGTGTCCTGCTCTCAGGCAGGAGAAGAGAAATAGGCATCCACAGCTCTAACCCCAGCTATGTTCAAGACTTGTGTCAAGCACCTCCAACTCATTTTTCTATAAGTAACACAGGACTGAAGCTTCCATAATTCACTGAGGAGTGGCAGCTGATAATATTCACTTAGCACTTTGAAAAAGCCAGGTGCCACACAAATACACATGGGATGGTAATAACATACCTATAGCACTTTCTGGCTACTAAGAAGATCACATGCCTTTGTCCAGGGGTGCAGCACCAGCACAATCAGGCTCTTGATGAATGATGAATGATTAAGAAACACTTTCTCTAGTACTGCTTTGCCTTCCATTTCTTAAAATCAAACTGCTGCTGATAAACTTGATTAAGGGTACATTTGGAAAATGTTTTGATTGCTGTTTGTTGAGGTTTCCTACGCATTTAAATGCTGAAGAGTTAAAAAAAAAATAAATAAAATCACGCATGACAAGATGCCTAAAGAAGTATGCTAAGTAATGCAGAGCAGTAATAATGCTGCTGGAGAGCCTGATGTGAGAGCTTCACCCTCTCGTACAGGGGAATCACCAGATGGCACTGTAGCAACACAGAGTTCTCCAAATTCTTTCTCCAACTGGGCAAGAACTGCTGGGTTAATGAAGAAACAATACCTTCTCCTTGTTATTATGAATAAGTAGTTTTGGGGTGGTGGTGAGAAAGGGAGTTATGATGGATGGTTGCTGCTTCTGACCTACCTTCACCTAAAAACTCGTGTTGACCCATGGATGGTAACTCCAAACCTGCCTGGATGTTGCTTGAGTAGCCCTGGCTTATGTGTATAGCTAAATAAAGAAGACACTAACAAGCAGAGTCTCTAAGTCATCTTAATTTAGTCTTTTTACAGCATTTTGAAACATTCTTTTAGCAGGAAATGAAACTATATAGTTACATATATACATATGTATAGACATATATGTGTGCACACCATCTGAATTAATTCAAACAGAGACTTCCCCAAGGTTGTGAAGTGAGGCAGTGGCAGAGCAAGAAATGGAAGCCAAGAAAACTCCCTAATAAACAGCTGTAACAGAAGTACCTTATTCACCTGTGAGTCACTAACATGCTTACTCTGATAACAAATAAAGAGTTTTGACTTATGCCACAGTTTCAGTAAATACAGAGCAGCTGCCAAATTTGTCCATATAAATCCCAGTGATCTCATATACTTTAATCAGAAATTTGGGAAAAATTAGACAAAAGGAGCTTTTCCCCATCCCCCTTTTTTTACCTTATTAATATGGTGTTCTGGCACAAGGCTCTATTTTGAACTCTGTTGGAGGAGGGAGCATTTCTGAGGTCTGTTTATGACAAGATATAATTAATACTAGGGAGGAATTAAAGGAGATTTAGAGAAAAAATATTGTACACATTTGGAGTTAAATAACAATTTGGCCTCATTAAAACAGGTTTCCATTTGTGACTAATTTTATTCCTGGTTACAAAGGCCATCGTTTGTCTGAGCAAAGATGAAAAAGTAGCTGTTAACATAGTGCAAATGAGAGTGAAATTGGAAGGGACATGTATATTAATGAGCATCCAAGTGCCCTACAGTGCACAAAAATGAGCAGAAAAAAAAATAAAAAAAAATTCCCCTGATATTGTTGAAAAGCTAATGATTATTTGACATGGCAAGGAATGCCCTGAACCTGCAACCTGCTTTACATGAAGATACAGTTGTTTGCAGCATCAGGGGCTACCTCAGAGCACTTTGAGAACAATACTAATTTCTTGGTAGGCTATTAATTATTCATCTGCAATTTTGGAAATAATTTCATTTCCTTGCAAGGGAAGATCTGGCAAGGAGTGGCCATTAACTGTGCACTTAGAACCTACCCTGGGCAGGTGAGCTCTGGTGTCTACATGGTGATGGGCTTAGCTAAATCCCTGGTTGCATATGCAAGTTGTTGATGCTCTCCCTCAATGCAGAATGTATCATTGGGCTTGTGAATAAGTAGACAGTGAGCCACGTTTCATGCAGATTTATGCACTGCACACCCACATCAAAGCCAGAGGGACCACATCGTCCTAAAGCCTGAACAGAACTTGGCCTATCAGATTTGCAGTAGAACTGTACTGTATGGGGCTTCAAAATCTGTACTGAAACTGCATTTCAGTTAGAGGAAACTAACTGAAAACAAAGATGCCCGAGTCCCCTCTTACCAACAGCCCAAGCACTTGGACATCAAAGAGCCAAGAGAAGCCCTGTCTGTCTGACAGGGATGTAATCAATAAGAGATCTGTCCCTTTTGAATGGAAACCCTATAAGCAAGAGGGTAGTGATGAGGGTAAAAGATGTGCAGGAAGGACTCCATTTGCTGGTCTGAGGAACAAAATCCATTTGTTCTGCGAGTACCTAGAACGTTGCTACATATTCCCAAGTGTTGCCTGCTGGCACCTCAGCTATTTTGTGTGCAGCCTCATGGGTGCCCTGTATGTCTCCGCAAACAAGCTGAGCATTTTTGACACTTCTCTGCCCATAGTAAAAACCAAACCATCTTCATTGACTTGGAAAGTTTGTCTCAAATTGCTGGTCAAACATGATGGCAACAGCCTGAATTTGCGATCAATCTTGTCTGGGGTACCCTCTGTCTGCTGCAAGGGCAAGAGAAGTGGCACTTTGAGCTCAAAAAACCAAACTCAGGCAGGAGTTAAGCCTGGGAAGACATTTCTACTCCTTCCCAAGCAATGCCACAAGCAAAAAGAGAGCTCTTGGACACACAGCCAACTTAAAAAGCACTATTCTCTCTAAAGCAACTGTTTTTCCTGGTTGCTGAAAATCTAATTGGGGGTCAGTAATGTCTCAATCCAAGTCGCTCTATTGTTTTAAACATCACTGTGTTTATTTCACCCCTTCCCATTCATTATGCAAAGAAACACTGCGAAATAAACAAGCAGCACAAATTGTTGTGTGGAGCCTGCCAGAATTCCCAAAATATTTCATTTTTTGGCCCCTGGGATGAATTCAGTCTCCAGACCACCTAACTAGAGAACGGGCTGGATGTTGTAAATGTGTTTGGCCAAGATTACAAAAAACCTTTTGAGTTAAATCATTTTGCACTGCTCTGCTAACAAAATTTCCTCAGTGTCTTATTTTTTCAGATCACACCTTGCCAGGGTGGTCTTGGGCTTGCAGCAGCCCATGGAAACACTGATTCAGTGATGGCATTCCCAGTGTCTACTAGACATGGAGTCTTTAGAGATCCCCTGGGTACCCCTCAAGATTATTGACAAGCAAAGGGTTTGGAGATGGAGAGAGCCAGACTCAATAAGGGGTTTAACTAACACTGCTCACAAGCTGTTGGGCAATCAAACAACCTTTCTTTGAGCTTCATCTCTAACAGGCAATTGTTGAGCAGGTAAGTGTGGCACAGAGAGTCGATCCATGCAACAGAGTCCAGGCAAAAAAAGCAGTTTACTAGGACATGTATTTTAGCTATGTAAAGTATGGGATAATTTTCCTGAGAACCACATCCACAGGGCATCAGTCTTACCATTGTGGCAGTAGATTCATTGCCCCTCTGAGATCAACTTTTTTTTAATTTTCCTTTTTCGCATCCCTTTCTTCTCTGCCTTTAACACCACAGCCTCCTCTGCTCACGTGTAGTTTGCCAGGCTGCTTCATCCCTTCCCTGGTGTGAAATTAATTCTTGCCTTCAGCAGACTTCACAGGCTAGTCATATGTCCCTGATTTTGCTTCCCTTTCTTTGTGTTTTCTAATTCAGGCTTCTTTTCACAGCTATCCTCCAACAGGCTTATTTTAGAAGTTTCTTCTTTTTTGTGTTCATTGGATTTCTTGCACTGGCTAGGAAGAAATACTCAGCATATTCTGGTTTATAGCATTGTCTTACATTCTCTCCAGGTTACATATTTTTGCATGCCAAAGCAAGAGGCTATTAAAGTTGCCATATCTGAAAAAATGGGTTCATCTTTCCTTCACTCAACTGCCTGCCTGGACACACAGCTCCCCAACTCTACTAAAGGATTTAAAGTGGTGATGTCAATCAAATGTTGATGGCACATCTTCATGGCAATTGTTTTACTGTGATCAACACTGTTGTATATAGCGCCCATGTTTCAGTCAACAGTCACAAATGTTCTATTTCTGTCACTGTATTGATGTGTGGTTGCTCATCCCTCCTGGCTGAAAAATGAGAGGAAAAACTCTGGTTGGGTTCCCATGCTAAGCTACATAAACAGTATTTCCAGAGAACTGAGAGGGAGTTTGCAGCTTCATCCCAGACAAGGAGAGTGAAGATGTGTCCCTTCCTTAAACTCACTGCTCTCAGCTCTGATTTTCCAGCTGGCAAAGCAAGGCAAGTCACGGCAGAAAAGTGCAGTAGAGAAAGAAAGTCTTTTAAGTTAAGATATTCCTTTCTCACTGTGAAAATACTGATAGTCACTGATCCCTACTCCTGCAGCAGACAGTGCCCACTCATACACTGTGGCAAAGCAGCATCACACTGTAGGTCTACAGAAGACCTTAAAGGACTTGGCACATGTGCCAGTGAGCCTGCAACCTAAAAACCAAACAAAGGGCTAGACAGAAGAGCAAAACAAAGCCTTGAGGAAAAGAGCCAGTGTGACCACTGGCCACGCTTCCTACCATCCAGTCTCTCCCAGAAACTGAAGCCATACTCACTTGCTTCTCAGCCAAAGTATCGGAAATCCCATTAGGCGTTCCCCTAAACATTAATTGTTGCCTTTCACCACAGTTTTTAGAGATAAACAGGAAAAGTTGCATTACAGGTATTTATGCCATTACCATCACCACACAGACTGGAACTAGAGAGCCCACGAGGCTTCCTCAGGGAAGCAAACAGCTTCCACAGTTCTGCACCAAAGTACTTCTGTGCAAAACCCACCTCTCCACCTTCAGCCTCCCTCCCCTCATGTAGTCCCACACAAACACATGTGCACAGCTGAAGGTCCTCCTCTGAAGAGGAAAAAAAACCCACCCCGAGCAAACCAAACAACAGGTTTCACTTCAGCTTTGCATTGCAATTCATCTTTCAGTTGTTTGATAGCAGCATGCAAAACATCTCTCTAATTCAGCAGAAGTGTTTCACAGCCAGAATAGGAAGCCTCACACGAGCCTGGGAGGGAAGGAGGAGAATTTTCAGCTGTGTTCTTTTATGACAGGGCAAGTTTGTCTCCTTATGAAGTTTATATGGAGTCACCAGGGGAGTAAGAGAAGTGCTAGTAACATTCTCTCTCAGAAGTTCTTTCTCAGCATGTCCTTGTCCTGGACACACATTTATTTATCCGACTTTAAAACTTCATACTTTTTCACAAGCAATTTAGAGGCAGACAAGAACCTTGCTTAATATTTGCAGAAGTCGAGCAGGTTTACTTTTATTTCCAGATGACAGGACCAGTCTGGCCAGGGCCCCATTCAAAAGTAATCCAATGTTGTTATTGTTACTAAGCTGTCCTAAAGAAAGTTGGAGGTGGTTTATCTTTTACAGCACTCCTTTCTAATGAATTGGCAACACATCTGACTTGGGTCCTTGTATAAGGCCTCCCTTGAGCCCTCTCACCCCGACCTGTTACTGGCTTCCTGCTGATTTACAACAAAACTTTGACATTTGGTCTGCTCCTTAATAAGGGCCTGTGACATTGCCCAGGTATGAAAAAGGGGAATAAAATTATGTAGGTTAAAAATGATATAGCTCTTTGAAGGTGGAGACAGCAGAACAGGGCTTCAAAGCCCAGAGAGAAAAACGATACCCACAGAAGGCTCTTTGTTTGGACGGCTCAGCTGGCATAAATCTCCTGGCTGTGGTCCTTTATACCACCTCTAATTATCTGAAACTCATTTATCATTTGAGTGTCAAATAATTAGACCTGGTGTAAAGAACCAGAGAAGAAGGAGGAAGGAAGGAAGGCAGGCAGAAAGAAAGGAACGGAAGGAACAGACATTGTAGGCCATTCAATTGGGTGATTTTGAACAGGAAGACCTTATTGAATTATCTTGATAGAGTGACTGGAATAATTCCTGAAGTTCAAGGAAAAGCAGTCCAGGCCCCTTTATAGTCTGTATTACAGGAGTATCAGAAGCCCTTATGCAGCAAAGGGGGTGTGAGATGCTGGAGAATACAAACTTGGTGAAGAAGATTCATATTAAGCATTGGAGCCACGATAACTCCCTGAAGTTCTCCCCTGAAAAAACGGTGTGTTTAGGAGTGCTGCTGACAATTCAATCCACGTCACAGCTCTCCAGTGTCAGAGAGACCTGAAAAGGAGCCTACGTGTTCTTGCACACAGTAAATGCCAACCTAATTGAGTTCCTGCACTGCAGCATGAGCAACGCAATGATCAAGCGCTTTGTTCAAAATTTCCTGAAGGGCTCAAATTCTGCCCTGACTTACCCTTTTTTGCAAAACCACCAACTTCAAAAGGATTGCATTGGTTAGCAGTGAAAACAGATATTTCGTGCTGGGTGGTACTTTATTGGCCTGGCCAGGAGCCAGTGCACAAGTAACCCGGTGTTGTTACTGTTATTCAAATGTTCTGAAGTTCTTCTATAGAATTATATAGCGATAGTCACTCCTCTCAGTCTTAATTGCTTCTATTATTTCTCTGCTTTCTGTAAAATTTTAATACAAAGTGAAGTTGGGCACAACTTTTATAGAGAAAAATCTGTGCCTCTGTAACACGACCTCTGTATCCAGACAGGTGGCAACAGAGAGTGGATAAAGGCAAGGTTATCACTCTGTTTTCACTAATGAAAGTTCCCCTAGAAACAAAGAAAGGGATGAGAGGGAAAAGAGATTAAAATGGAGAAGCAAAAAAACCCACAATCAATCAACAGCATGAAGCTGGCAAAGAAAGAAAACACACACAATGAGTGAATTTCCAGAGTTACGCAATGGAATCTGTGTTATCAGGTACAGGGGTCAACACACTGTAGCTACAGGTGCCAAAGATATCATGCAAAGATTCCAATGGCCCCCAGGAGGATGGGGAAGGAGGAGAAGCCATGAATCTGTGAGAGGCAGCTACTCCCTGCTCCCACCAAGCTCAAACTCAAGGGGAACCGGAGCTGAGTGAGCACCTCACCCAGCCCCACACCCTTATCTCACTCCAATCAGTCAAATGGCAGCATTTTGCCTGTTGAGCAACATCATTTGGTGCCTGCAGAGTTTCTACTGCTGTTTTTAAGCTGTGATTTGGGAAGGCAAGAGCTGCCTGGTATGTCCCCACAGACCTGCTGTGCTGGTGACTGGCCTGGAAAGGTGAGCAAGTTGAGGAAAGACAGAAAAAAGACTCCAGGGTTGGACTGGAGGGGGAATTAGGACAGGAGGCATGCTGATAGAGAAATGCTGCTGGTTTTAATGGATGCCTGCTGGGACCATGAGCAGTGGCCCAGGTCACAGAAGAGATGCTCAGGTGCTCAAGGCACCAAGTAATGGAACAAATACCCTGTAGAAGAGCTGGGCTTGGCATTGTCTGGAAAACCAAGCCCCACTGATGAACCACAGAAGTGCTGGGCTCAGTGGCCAGCCCTCACTGTCCTTCCCTTCCTCATAGCTGTGCCTCCAGCTTGCCTTGAAACCCCCTCCTCCTTACCCTCTTCCTCCACACGATGACCCCCATGCTAAAAATACCCCTCTGCAGCACTTGGTACAATAGATAAGCCTGGCAAAGCTCTTGTGGGAGACTCTGTGGCTTCACATCTGCTTGTTAAAAATATCACATATTATTTAACAAAAAAAAAAAAAGTTTCTTGTGACAAATTTCAACAGCAAACCATATGGTCTTTTTACTTCTCCTGCACTCATAATAATTAAATGGCTAATTTCCCCTCTTAAACTACCTTCGGCCCACAGAAAGAAACAAAGGAAATCACAGCTATTCAGCTACAAAACATCTTGTTAAAGCACAGCAAAGAGTTATGCAATTAACCCCACAAAAGCCGGAATTTCACAGTTATATCTAACACTCCGAGTTAACAAGAACAGGCTTTACATTGATCCTTTTTTTGTTGTTGTTGTTTCTGTTTGCTGGCACAGCAGTCACAGTGAAGGTCAGGTGTCAGACCAGATTTAAGCCATAAATGTCTGGCTCCTTGTTTTTCTGTGAGCCCCGAGTCAGAGCGTTATTGTGATTTAAATCAGGCGCTGGGTGCTTTGGAGGAGGCTTCCAATAAAGTGGGAAACAAAGAATATGATTGCTTCCACAGCACAAACGCCTGCCTATCTCCCCAGGCATCGGACACACTACAGTGAGAGCCCAACCAGTGCTGACTGGTGTGCTGTGTGTGTCACCAGCGTGTTTTAGAGCTTCATTTTGGGGCTGTTTCTGGGTGGCTCAGGCCTCTTACCTGCCATGGCCTGTCCCAGCCCAGCACTGCTCAGCTGTGCTCTTCTGCCATCCACCTGTGCCAGGAATGGCTGAGTTTGCAATCCCATTTTGAGTCCATCAAGCCGTTGCCCAGGAGCAGAGGGATGTTAGGGAATATTAAATTATTTTTTGTGAAGCAGCCTGGATGGCCATAGAATCATAGAATGTTTTAGGCTGGAAGGGACCTCTAGATGTCATCTCGTCCAACCTCCCTACACAAGTAGGGACATCTCTACCTAGGTCAGGTTGCTCAGAGTCCCATCAAGCCTGATCTTGCATGACTCCAGGGATGGGGCCTCCACCACCTCTCTGGGCAGCCCATTCCACTGATCTATCAATCACCTTCATATTAAAGAACTTTTTTCTAATATCCAGTCTAAATCTCTCCTTTCCTAGCTTAAAACCATTACTCCTTGTCCTGTCGTTACAAACCCTTTTGAATAGACCTTCCCCCGCCTTTACATAGGCCCCCTTCAGGTCCTGGAAGGTCACTATAAGGTCCCCTCAGAGCCTTCTCTTCTCCAGGCTGAACAGCCCCAACTCCCTCAGCCTGTCTTCATACAAGAGATTATTAAATTGGCTGAGAAGGTGCTTGAAGCAGAGAAGCAGTCCTTCATGTTACGGACCCAGAGCAAGTCAAAGTCCAGCAAAGGAGACCATACTACAAACTGATGTTCCTGGGTGATGCTCTGAGCATCGTCTCTTCTTATGAAATGTGGGACTCAGCAGCTGCCCCCAAATGTGACAACTTTGCTGCAAAGCCAAAAGCACCGATGTTATCTTTCAGTTATCTTCTGTTTTCTCCTGTTCCTGGTCAAACCACCCCAAGGTCTGCAGTGTGGGATGTGCTTGTGGACTTCTGTGAGGGACAGTGGGGCACATCCCCAGGGGGACACATCCCCAGTTCCCAGCCAAGTGATAAATTCTGCTGGAGGAGCAGCAGTTTCATGGAGGAGGACACCAGTGGCACGGTACGATGAACAGCAATGTAATTGCATTCAATGAGATAGAACATTTCTGAACTTGATGGCTTAGCTGAGGGTGTCCATTCACCCACCGTATTAGAGTGCTCAGATTGGCACTTAGGAGATTAAAACGGGTATTTGGGTGCCTAAATGCCTGTCTGAAAATTAAAATTTAGAACTGGGTGCCTTCATTTAGGCAATCAGGATTGAAAATTAGAGTGAGAGATTGCATGCCTGAGTATAATTTAGAGCACAGACTCATTATGGATATTTTTATTGTTTAAGAAAATCCTTCCTGACTGGAAACGAGGCAATGACCAGGACTGTAAAGACTGAAGAAAACTGTGATGGTGCCGGACAATTTTCTTGATAAGATGAGCCACTAGATGACACTTTGCATAATAATCTGATGGACTGAACATTTCCATGCTACATTTTAATTTTCTAGCTTGGTAAAGCCTATTATGGGCAGCCCACAGACCATAAAGCTAACTAGGTCCTTCCTAAAGTACCTGCCTTTTGATAAGGTGGGTGGCCTTTAGCTATGTCTCTCACATCCAAGTATCAGAAGGAAAATAAAGAGCAGAGAGGAGAAACAAGCAGAGAAAAGGTGGCCATAAGGCAAGATACAGAGAGGGAGGGAGCGGGGAACTGGCCAGGGGAAGATGTGGTGAAGAGGAGGCATCACGCATGGAGGAAGGGCTGCAAGGTGGGACACTAAGGGATAGGGAAGGGTGAACAAAGTAGTAGCAGGATCTGGAAAGATAAAAACTGGTGACAAAAATAAGTCATGGGAATGGGGAGAAAAAGGGTGGTAGAGTTGGGGAAGAGGGCGTTGAGCAGAAGTGAGAACAGGACAGAGCCACTTAGGAGGCATGAGAAGCTAATTATCCACTAAAATTCACAGCAATATAAAACAACAATACTTCAGTCAGAAAGAATGCTCCCCATGTTTTCCCAAGCAGCAGCCTTCAAAGCCAAGAGAAAAGAAAGGAGAGAGTAGGCAACACGACTATGTGTTTCAAGTTGGTTTCTTATATTTCAGGTATTTAATTATCTAGCATTAAATATAAAAACATAGAAGAACATCTTTCTATTTTGCTTGACATACGGTTGCCACTGATTAAAGACTTGAATTTAGAAGAGATGGAGCTCTGTGCAAACAGAAAATAGTTGATTTAGATTTCTTACATTACACTATTTACCTATCCCCATTTAAGAAAACAAATACACACATCCACTAGAATTTTCTTGACTATTTATCAGCATTTCTCCCTGTAATGTGGATCTAAATATTGCATTTTTCCCTGAGCTTGCTTTCTTTGTGCTTCAGCTGGGAAATGACCAAGAACATGAGCTTTGTCACAAAACACTCCAATGTGAAGTCACTTGCACCAGCACAGTTTGGTTTAGGTTGGGTTTTGGGGGGAATTTGCTTCTTTTGTGATTCATTTGTTTAGGGTTTTTTAAAATTAATTTCCTGAATTGTTGTTTTTTAGTGAAAATTCCTAATTCCAGTTAAGTTGAATGTTTTGCATGACAGCCATGCCCAATGGAACTGCAAGCACCAGGAGAAGCTTCAATCCACCCTCCCAGCTAGCAGCCTGTCTGCAACCACTGATGTTTAAGCAGAGCAGACTGGCTGGTGTTACATCTCCACTGTGGCATCCATGCAGTACAAGTCACTAAAATACCCAGGTCCTGCAGATCTGTGATGATTTCATCACTCCCAATGCATTTGTCTCCAAGCATAACCCGGTAAAATGTGATTCTGTGTAGGTGGTGTTAGCCCTTCTTTTGTGAAAGCAGATAAATAGGGCAAATACACTGGGCAAAAAAAGGCTGTTCCCTCATCCTACTCTTTACCCCCTCCAGACTCAGGAATCTCCAAACCTCAGCATAGTTGCAAGAGGGTCCAATGAGTCTACGTGAGATATTTGAAAGAGGAAAGGAGCAGATCAAATACTGAGGAACCTTTTTCTTCCTTTGCTTACTGCCTTTTGTTGCTGCCTTTGCCTAAGATAAGAGAAGTCTAGTTTAATATCACAATACAAGACAGCAGTTAGAAGTTCTGTGTAGGTAATGCTTACTGACAACTTCTGACCAGCAAAGAAAGTCAGTCAGTCTAAGTACAAAGGGAATTTTTTTAGCCTTTTTCTGCTGCTGAGGTGTCCCATGTTCTGCTGATGCTCTTGGAAATACCCAGGTTAGAAGCCAGTCACATAATGATGCCAGAAACAACTGATTTTAGGAGTGTGAAGACTCAAAATCCACAGGATGGTGGGAATGCAGCACCTTAGTGTCACTTACAGATGCTAACAGAAAATTACTGAGTGCAAACAGATCTCTAATCATAGCCCACTCCTCCACAGCTAACACACTGTCAGAATTATCTTCACAAAACATTTCCACTTTCCTTTGGGAATATCTTGTTCTGCTTTGGAAAAAGAAATTGCACTTGCTTGAAATCTAGAACACAGCAAAGTCATAGCAACAGGACAAATTAATTTAACAATGAGATTGGTCATTTTTTAAAGGCGAAAATCAGTTTACAATTTCCATCTGTCCCCATGGAAGGCAAAATAAGTTTTGACTTTCACATCTGTGTCTGACAATCATTATCCATAATATAAATGGTAATAACATTTCCCTGCCTACGACTAAAAGGTGCCCAGAAACACAAGCAATCATTTACCAGTTCCCTCTCCCACATCACAAAGTATGGATGTTTCAAATCCAATACTCCTGACCAAAGCTGCTGTCGATGAGCCCTGCAGCACCTAAATGCGTTTATTCTTTAAAATGTGATTTGAGGCTCCCAGTTGTGGGTTCTTGACTTGGAAAATTCAGAACACGTTACTGTCATAACACACAGCACCTCTGGCTGCTTCTCCAAGGGTCAGCACCTGATTTCTGAGCAGAAAGTGAGGCGAGCAGCCTCACAGCCATTCCCTGCAGCCATATAGTGGCCTCTCTAAACTGCTGCTTATTTTAGAGCAACTGGGAGTCTGCTAAAACACAAAGTCTTTGCAACTGGAAATCTTTGCTGAAGAGATACAGCCATTCCCAGGGAATGGAGAGTCAAAAGAGCTGGGAAAAACAGGTACAGAGCATTATCCCAGCAAGCACTACTAATCCTTTGCTTCTATCAGCACTTAGATTTGCACACAAACAAGACCAAGTGGTGCGGTGAAAGACATAACTCAGACTCAACTCCAGCATAGGAAGTGCCAACAGACAATCCTGACATTCCTAAGCTGAATTTTTCTTACCGAACCAAGGCTAACAGTTTTATTTTTATATTGATTGCCTTTTGCATTCTGAGGTCCTTGAATGAAGGGCATTTTATAAATGTAAATTTGATGGACTGATGCATTTATATTCATGAGAACGTAGCTGGAACTAAGGAGGTTAGTGTTAGTTTACGCTCCAATTTTGTCAATAATAATCAGGAAAAAGAGGGATTAATGGCTCACCCTTATAATCTAATCATATCAATGCCACCCACTAACCTGGACAATGCAAGAACTTATCTGTTATGCCAGGCTTGCATAAGCAATGATCTTGAAAATCTACAGTTAACGTTTAGAAGATGTTGCAGGGGTTTTGTCACTCATTGTCATCTACCATTTGCTGCAGAAACATTTATGTATAGCACCATGCAAACAATACAGGGTTTGTATCATGGAGGGGACAAACCCTGAACATGAACAAAAGATGGATACATTTACATAACTGATCCACGGGTGGAAAGAAAGTACTCATGTCGTAGACAAATATAAACTGAGAAAAATCACATTGCAGCTGGGTTCAAACCCATTTGCCCAGGCAAGGCTCACAGAAAAGTTCATTTATGGGGCTTGCTAAGCACTATGGTAAGCACGATAACATCTCCCAGCAACAAAATCCATGCTAAGAGCCTTCCACATTGCATAGCTATGCTGGTGGCCCACTGACAACGTTTGCCATAGGAGCACTGACATACACCATACATCTATTCTAATCAGCCAGGCTGTCTAACCTTGTCTGAGCAGAAGCACACACATAGTGATAACATGGGCAGCTGCTAGCACCCTGTCTGTGTCACTGGCCAATGCTTGCATGGTGGCCCAACCTCCAATTGTTCCTAGCAGTGTTCTCACAGCAGGACAACAGTAGGAAGTTTCTTGAGCAATATTATCACCTAACCTCTAGACTGCTCATCTTCTTCAGTGCAAGTCTTCATTATTTTATTTTATTTTATTTTGTTTTTAATTGAACTAGCATCTAACCCAACTTCCCCTGAAGTTGTTGGGCAGGAGAGAGGTCTTTTTGGCCCTAGCCAGAGATAACACTTTGACCACTGTGGAGAAGAGTGCATAGAGCCTGACATCTGTCAGAGCCTGTAGCCCTCTGCTTGTCTGTGCCAGGAAACCCAGTCCAATTTCTGTGCTCCTGTGGTCTAACTGACAAGCCGATTTCTCAAGCCCCTTCAGAACTCCTCACGCTAATATCCTGCTTTCTCAGGGACATTGCTTACAAATCAACGTGATATTGCAGCTCTGAGGCTGGTGGTGTAAAGGTGACAGTGGTTCTTTTTCAGATGCTTTTACAAAGGCAGCAGGGATGTGGGTCACAGCAAATGCTGCTACTCCTTTCACCAGCACATAGACCAGAGAATGGCTGGAGTTAGGTGACAACACAATAAAAATGTGACCACCCCGACAACCTCAGGCCTCCGAGAGCCACTGCCATCTGCACAGCTTGGTGAGAATTAATGAAATATTGGGGAATGGATGTTTGTGTGTACCTTGTATTATGTTACATTAGTGCCAAAATGGCCTAAGTGACCTGGTGGAGCAGTTGTGTGATGAGAACACCCTTGTGAAGCTACAGCTGTTTTGAACTATTAAATGTTCATAAGCCAGACATGATTTCCCTGCAATGCTTCTGCTAAATGAGTGGCTACGTATTGCATTAGCATTCCCAGATGCCCTCCCTCGGCTCGAGCAGCCTGGGGGTAAAAAAAAAAAAAAGGCAGGAAGGCTCTGGGATGCACTTCTGTGCCTGAGAACTGCGGCGCAAATCACCCTAATTGTTTGTTAGATGAACAATGATCACTAATTAACATTGTTAAAATGTCATCAATGATCACTAATTAACATTGTTAAAAATTTGTTAACAAAGGAAATTTAACAATATCTTAATTAGGAAGGGCTTTCTCATTTGTGATATAGAGCATGCTAGACAAACAAGGCACAACTCTCCCTTTGTCTCCCAACTCCGCAGCCGGGGAGATTACACGATATGACACAACACGTCCCGCGCTTGCCGTTTATCATTCCACGTCCTCGACACACTTCTGCTGTATAATTACAGCCAGGGCTAATTTTACCTGTGTTATTGTTTGCCCTGTAATTTAGAGAGAATAAGCCGTGTTGATGCTACAAGATGTAGTCTGGGGCAGCCACTTGGCTCTTTGCCACAGGACTTCTACTCGCACGTTCCTGCAGCGAAGTAACTGCAAAATGAAATGAACCTTTTCAGCACTTTAATTTACTTAATGATACGGTGTGAGGATAGCTGCTTTCTTCAGGTTTTCTTTTTCTAAATGTAATCTATCCACTGCCACTAACCTTTCAGGGCTGTGTTCGACTTCAAAGCCACTGTACTTTGTTGGAAGAAGTCCCCTCCTATTATCTATTACTTAATTATTAAAAAGCGTCTACTCTGTTTTCATAAATTATCGATGGATCAGGGATGTCAGCTTAGGAGGAGGAAAGGCACACATGCAGACATGCACACTGGCTGGGGAGGTTGCAAAGTCAATTATTCCTGATGGAAAATCAGTATCGTAGAATCATAGGTTGGAAGGGACCTTAAGGATCATCTAGTCCAACCTTTCAAGATAGAAAAATACAGTTTAAATGGATGGCTCAGCACCCTGTCAAGCTGAGTCTTAAAACTGTCTAATGGAAGGGAATCCACTACTTGGGAGACTATTTCAATGTTTAATTTTTCTCACTGTAAAGAATCTTCTTCTGGACTCCAATCAGAATCTCCTCAAGAGCAACTTGCAACCATTCTCCCTTGTCTTTTCCATGTGACTTCTTGTAAAAAGGGAGTCTCCAACCTCTTGGTAGCCACCCTTTATGTACTGGTACATGGTGATAAGGTCTCCCCTAAGCCTTCTTTTCTCAAGACTGAACAATCCCAGTTTTCTCAGCCTTTCTTTATACGGCAGGTCTTCCAGAGTAAATAATACAAAATTATTTATTACTTCCAGTAATGAATAAAAAAAACCCCCTGAAGATATTTCAGACAGTCCTGGAGTCAGAGCCTGAAAAGGGTTTGAGAACTTCCATAGAAAATTATCTTTAAAAGTAGCACAGCTGGATTGGCACACTCACCTTGGTTTAGCTCTGCCTGATAAAACACTCCAAATATCTGAAACACTTCGTGAAGGGAGAGTATTTATTACATAATGCCAAAGTCTATTTCTAGTAGACTCCTGTTACCAAAGCAGGAGGAACTTTATTTGCCTATTCATTTTAATGGAACTGTGTTACAAACCCTGCTTATAAAAAAATGCAGCCAAATGGTTAAGACTCTGCTTGTTTTTATATGTAGGAATAGGAACGTTTCCTACTTCAGCACAGACTGTTGTGTGGTGATCACCTACTTGGGGTGATGGATCACCTTTCCTCTTCTGCCTTTACAACCTGCTTCTGCATGTTTTTATCCTCTATGGTCCTCCTTTCAAAGGACTGTAAAAATCTGGATTAACTTTTGTGTGGAAATAGTCTTTGCAGTTCTGCCTTCTCCCCAAACACACCCACCATCAACTCAAAAGCAACCTGATGGAGAGTGAGAGATGCTGTTCTTCCTAAAAAACATTGCTCACATTCAGATTGCCCAAGAAGACTGGAAAAAGGGTTTGACTCCTTGCAGACCAGCCCTCCCCTGCATCACCCAGCTGCAGGGACACAGGTTGTGTATGCCCACAGTGTCCTGGTCATGCTGGGAGTGCTTTGGGGAGGAGAAGACTCCATCAGCCCCTCAACGAAGACATGCAGACATGGGGGTGTCCCACTCCTTATTCCAGTGAATATTCTCACACACAAAACAGGACAACTCCTTCCTCCTAAACCACCAGCAAACAGCCTGAGGGTTTGAGCATTTTTCCAGAAAATGACAAACATGGGTTCAAATTTCCCCCAGGTGCAAGAGAAGTCAAACTTCTGATGTTCCCCTTTGCCTTCCATACAAGTGCCAAACACTATGTCTGGGGTTTCACCAAAGGTTTCCTGTCTCATGTTATGTTTTCAGATTTTGGGTTAGCAAGGACAGAAGATAAAGTTAAAATTCTGCTCAATGTTATTTCTCTTTTTTTAATTCCTTGCTTGCTTGGGGAATAAAACCATCAAAAGTAATTATTCTCAAGGTCTTGTCTTGCCTTCCTGAAGTGTTATTGGAAGTTCAATAACACTTGTTTTCTTAGGAATGACTTCAACCCCAGTTATGCAGGGACATCTATTTGTCCCTTCTCTCCGTGCTTATCACACCCTCATGAAGTGCATTTCCTTAATGCATAAAGCCATTCCAATATTTGTTCTCACTTAGGTTGTCTAAAAAATACCCTGCCTCTTTTAGGCTCCTGTTGAAGTGTCAGTCTGATGTACTTTTTCTAGAAGGTTCATTTCTTCAGGCTTAGCTGACCATGTAGGTACTGAAAACAATACATGTCATCGCTTTAGTTTGGCCTCTGAGAAAGTTTTATCATTTTTTGTTTAAAAATAATGTAATTTTAAACACTGTTCTTGACTTATCCTATTTGACAGCTAATCCTTTTCTGCTTCAGATGCTACAATTACATTCTCAGATTCTTCTGAAAGGATATTCCAAAATTCTAAGTTTGCTGAGACCATGCGCACATCAGTTTTATTCCGATCAGATTCACCACCCCCTTCTGTATATCTCAAAATGCTCTACCTGGTTTCCAATGCTCTCCTCCGACCCCCTGTATTTTACTAGGTGACCTCTCAGTTACTCCTTCTGCCTCTTTCACATGCCCCTCATTGTGTTCTGCAGCTGGGACTGTCATGTCTTTGTCCATACACATGATGGGGATACCCATCTTTCCAAAGAGATGAACTGCCTTTATTTAAACAGCCCCTAAGATCCACTTTTTCCCTTTTTTTTCCACTATAGTTCTGACATTTTTGCAAATGTGTTGAGTCTTAAGCATTCAGGAGAATGTCCTTCGTTGTCCTCCTGCCATAACCCAGTTTCACTGGTCTGTTCATACCTACCCTGCCCTGGCTATAGATGTCAAAGCAATCAGCAAAAAACTGTTTTGAGAAAATATTCATTCTCTCTTTGCCCCTGTACCTGTGCCTTGGGCTTGATATAGAAAGAAAAGGAAATTTCAGGAAAAAATGAAAAAATTATGTGAAATACCTTATCACAGTATAATCACCAAAGGGATATTTAGACTATGGTTTGAAATTAGACTTTTCCTGCTGCACTTTGAATTATTATTTCTTTCTAGTTAGCACATCAAATTGAATTACTGTTTTTCAAAATTGTTCTATATTGTTGTTCCAATTCCTGTACATCAGAGATGAGATTTATTACTGATCCTTAATATGATGCTACATTAACTACATTATCAACAACACACAAAGCACACAGAGGCATCTATGAACGTCATGCTGACTTTCCAGAAGTCTTCTATAGAAACCTGAGGGTTTACAGCAGCTGCATTATTAGCTTGCTGTAATCTACCCTTGCTTTTTGCTTATGTATGAACACTATAATACTTTCTATTTTCAGGATTTTGCTTTCCTTTGTCTTTTAGTGACCAAAAGTACTCCCTGAAGTACATTAGTGCACAAAAGAGATGAGGCAGTTTAGGTCTATTCAGAAGTGAAGAACTGACATCCTACAGACACATACATAGCACTATTTTATACACCATTGCTAAATCTACACAATGCAGTTCAGACTCTTTAGGAAATAAATAAAAGACTTTAAAAAACAAACCAACCCAAAAAACAAAGTAGTTGTTGGAGCTTCCAGTTTTAACCCGTCATGTCCAAATCGGGAGAGAGATAGGAAGGGCACAAGACCTTTTTTTTCCCTCATATTGCCAACATTTCCAGAAATTTCAATTAAATCTGGTCTACCAGGAAGAGACGTGTGAGAATGTTGGGTAAGGATAGGTTGTGCTCAGAGAGATTTGGATTAGCATACATCACTCCCTCTGCAATACCAACACGGGCCTTCCTAAGGGAACTTCACAGTAGCAAAACCAGCACTTGCAAACTGTTATTTCAACAGCAAGTAATGGGAATATATTTCAATCCTTTCACCAAACTCCCTAATGCACCCCTTATCACACGCTTATCATCACTGAAATAAAAGATAGTATGAATACAGTGATTAATTTTAAGATGATAAAGCTACATAAGAATAAATGCAAGGTGGTAATAACATACCTGAAAAAAACTGTAGGGCACATTGCAGACAGATGGGAAAAGAACCACTAAACCTAGTGGGAGGTGATGTAGGATGGCAATAAAGGTTCATCTGGGTCATCATCAGGTGCAGGTGGTGGAGGAACAGGGAAGCAAAACAATTTCAGGTGCAACAGGTTGAATTCCACTTGAAACAAGGAAAACACCACCAGAGGTCAATGGGCTCTTTAAAAAAGACACGTGAATGACTTGTTTGCTCTTTGTGTTTATACATTTCTTGATGAACTGCAATAACCTTGGCAATCTTTATCTTCAAGCTTCAGTTCATGTTCAGGTCTATTTCTAACACAAAGAGAATTAGCTGTATGCCTTCTCTAACAATTTAGAAAGATTTTTAACTGTTAACTGTCATTCCACGTCTGTATCTCACTTCCTCTGCTCTTCTTCAGTGGGTTCAACCTCAGATAACTCTCTTGAACACCCATCTCTTCTCCTTCATCAAATGCAGCTTTCCATGCAAGGCTTTCTCTCTGAGCTACACTATCATCTTCTTCCTCAGACCCTCTGGAGCTGTGAGTGTGCCCTCTCTGCACTGCTTTCCAAACACCATTAATTGTCTTACTGGTTATCAAGTCCCACACAGCAAGAATGTTTTCCAAGACAAGCCAGATGTTGAAACTCTTTCAAAACTCACTTGACCAGTGTCTTGTTTGCCTTGCCCATCACTCCAAGTAATTGCATCAATGTTTGTTGTAAATAAAACGTTTTTGAGTTAGCAATTTCTCCTCAGGGTGGTGGTTGCATAACTGGGGTGGTGGCCAGAGCACAACTTGAGCATTTCCAGTTACCTGAGAGGAATAAATGGATAAGTGTTTTATTGAGGATCACCAAGGCTTATAATACTGAAAACAATGGAAACCACCCATGCCCTTTTATTTGAAAGTTAGTAAACATGTGGCCCTCATAGGTCACATAGGCCTTCAATACCCTTGGGTTTTGTGGGTGGGTGCCTGCAGCATTACCCCACAGCACATAAGCTGGGCTGTGTTTTTCAGCCTTGAGTGCTGGCACTCACTTCTCCCCTGAATGGATAAAGGTTCTTGGTGGTGTGGGTTTCCAAAAGAGTCTTCCTTCAGCTATATTGACCATCTGCTGTTGTGTGTAGCAACGCTGTGTAAATTTTCTGCCAAATAATACCAGAGTGTAGAGGGAGAGAGCTCTGATTTCCACCCTCCATCTGCACTGAGCACGTTATTTGATCAATGGCTTCCTCATATGATCTTCACAGAAAAACCACTTGAGTTTTGTGCTGGTTTTTAATGAGTCAGTATTTCGGTTTATTGATCCTGGGCTAGATTCATCCTCTGCCATGCACAACCAAGAGCTAATGCAGACTCACAATTTGCCCATGTTCTCTGCATTTCCATCTTTGTTTCAAAGGATAATAGCTTTCGTGGACTTTTTATTGATATTTTCAGGCAGGATTGAAACACACTTTTTCAATGTCACCGGCCTTTCGGGGATGTTGTATGCTGGAAGACTGTAAAGTAGAAGAAATCTCCTAGACTACATGAACACATGATTTGAACACCTGCAGCCCTGCCAAATTCAGCTGTAGCCCACAATCCATCTTGCACTGCAGCTGAAGTGTATGGTGTGTGCTGCCATGCTACTGCAATTCTTTGCAATTTCTATTTTTTTCATTATTTGTAATTTTTTTCCCCCCTAAACCTTTCCTAAATCCTAGTCAATGTTTCTGAATTTGGTAGTGGGGAAGGGAAGGGAAAAGGACTTAAAAAGAAAATTGTGCAGGTGTGAAATCAGCAATTTGGAGATATTTTGTTTTGGAGGGGCTTCTGTGAGGTCCTTTTGAGGTGCTGGGTTTGCTGAGGGTGCAGTTCCCACGTGGGTTGCTGGATGTGCAAGTTAATTTGATGGACAAAGAGCAGAGGGTGCAGGAGGGACAGATACTGCCTCATTTCCCAGGACCTCTGGGAAAGCTCAGGTTGAGAGCTGTTAATAAGCTGCCTGGTTGCCCTTTCAGAATATTTCTGGCTGGGCACAGCATGACAGAATGAGCTCCCACTGAAGTCCTGGGGCTGGGTTGCAGCCCTGTGAAACTAAACACCAAAGAGAGCCTGATCCCAGGTCTTCTCCCAAAACCAAGACACAAACCCAATGGCAAGCCTGTGTGAAGGTGTCACCTTCTGTACTTAATTTACATTCTTTTAAATCAACTAAAACTTGATTTCCAAGTCAAAGATGGAAGTGAACCTTAGAGGACGATTATTGCTGTTACTAGAAGTATTATTTAAATTCTCAGAAACTTTCCCAAACCATTCCAAAACAACCATTTTTGTTGCAGCAACCTGTGCACTGGGGATAATTTATAGGTGTTTCTTTAAAAAAAAAGAGCAGCATAGAATCAGAGAAGAAATATTACTTAGGAAAATAATAAACGTCTCCTGCATTTTACATGTTGAAAAGGTAAATTCCACTTCTGACATTCATCCCAGAGCCACTTTAAAGGCAACCCATAGACTCGATGGGGAGACAGTAAACACTAAATCATAATTACCTCATAAAAGGGGAGCCTGTTTCTCAGAGTGCCTGAGATCTGGTTTTGCCTCACAAAAAGTATCATAAATCTATTGTGTTCTACCCAGGTTTATTTAAGGCCAATTAGTGCTTGTGTTAAAAAGGATAAGAAAGAAAAACAGAAACAGCATCTCCCAAACTTTGCTGTCACCCGTATAGATGTGAAACCCTGATTCTGAGCTCTCATTAAGGAGCTGTTCATTAGAGGACAGCACGTTCCACAAGAGTTGAGGTCTTGCATTAACAGTGAACTATGGAAAATCTCTCCCGTTTGGCAGCCCACATTAACATTTCTTCTGCAAAGGGATTTCTTTTTAATGCAACCTAGTGCTGCATGTGTTACTGTATGGAAGAAAAAAATAATATTTTTCAACACAATCTTGACTTGGCTTTAATATCCCACAGGGTGACATCTGACACTGTACTGAGAGAATAACACCTCTCTGGGTAATCTTCCCAGCAGAGCCTGAAAATGAGCAGTCTGTGCCATTAATATGGCCAATGTAATTAGCAGAGCAGTATGACTGATTTTTTTTTTTTAATCAACATTTCCTAAAGCTATTTCTCCAACCAAAGTTACTCTAGACAGTGGAGCCAGGGAAAGCCAAACTTGAGAGTGCCCAAACAGATTGCACTTTTGAAGTAGGTACATCAAGGGTACAGGTAGGGACATCAAAAGTAACACAGCTGCCTGCTTTGGACATGATTTCCAAATAAAGATAATCATCCAGTTATCAAGGATTTAAAAAAAATGTTTCTAGGTGAAATTAGTCATGCCACAAAAATGTTTCAGGACAAAGGAACCTTTTCTTTTATTAAGAAACACATGAAAGGAGTTTGAGTTTCTTTGTCAGCAGAGAGCCAAGACTTTGAGGGAGGTTTCCCCATGTTGTATGTTCAGATATGTTGGAACTCTGGTCTTGACTAGTTTAGATACAATCAGACAGTTATTGGACTTCTATTTATTCTGCTTACATGGGAAGGGTCTTTCCCTTTGCAGGTGAGCACACAGAGAGACCAGTGGCACAGATGTCACACCACAGAAGTCACCAGAGATGCCTTGGGGATGGCTGGGACCTGCCAATGGGCTTTGCCTGGACACAGCTGGCCTTCCTAGGCTGGACTGTGGTGGGAAAGTGAGGATGATGATGGATGCTGGAACATGAAGGGCTGGATGTGGCCAATGTGTGCTCTCATCTTCTAGAATGATAAAGGATTGGCAGTGGCATGTCCTGGAATGTTGAACCCATCCTAGTTCTCTGCTAATAAAACAGTCCCATTTCCTTATAAAATACAGATGCTGTGGGGGTGTCCTCTCTTTTCAAAAGGTGTCTGAGCCCCTGGGGATCACTCTGACCTTCCACATGTTCTGTAGTTGATCCAAGACTGTTAGATCTGTGTTCAGAAGCACGAAGGAACAAATTTGATTTTGAAATATAGCTAGTGAAAGATAATGAACTCATGTAGATGAACACAAAAATCTTCACTCAAAAGTAGACTATCACAGCAAAAGACACAGGTGTTAAGAAAAAAAACAGCCTCTGCATTATTAATAATTACTCTCTTTTTGCTGGGAGAAGTGATCATAAATACATCCTACATTGCAAATATCTAATACATGGAGGCTAATGGAGCAACATCATTAGGAGGGTACTGATCATTACATCTTAGAATTGTTCTGCAGGAGTATTATTTCAAGATGCCTGTGTTGAACAGCCTGAAAAAAGAGCTAAGAAAAGGAAAGCATCAGAGGTTGAAAATGGTTGCAAATGAGACATATGAAAAAGGTAGGTTGGATTTGGCACTGGCACCATAATAAGGAAGACTCAGTGTACCACTGAGAGCAAACAGAGCAGTGAACAAGCCAAGCCCTTGGCCCTTTGGAGTTGCAAAGCAGCAGCAAAGTCTGGTGGGTCCAGGGGGAGATCAGCAGGAGTGAGGTCCTGAGGTCTGACCGACTAATCCCAGATGCAAAGTCAAGGAAGATGTTTCCACTGACTTCCCTCTGGTGGGTGGATTTGGCTTTAATTCTACTTCTACTTTTGATTCGGCAGGAAAATCCGTTTAACCACTCTGCCTGTAAAATGAGTGTATTTCCTGTCACATACAACCTCTAGACAACCTTTGATGGACTTCCTCATATGTGAGCAAGTTTTTAGTCTCATGAAGACAGGCTGCACAGCCTTTAATCTCTGATCTTTTGTTATGCAAGCTGTGGTTTCTGTCGAGTTCTGGGCGAGGAGTACAGAAGGAAAACTGCCTGCTTTGATCCTTGATTATGGCAATTCTCGATCCAGAATAGTTTCCCAGAAAATAAAGTATTACAATTAGGCTGAAATTAACTTCTACCTCTTTCAAAACTAATTTTTTAAAAGTTTGTGTAAAGTTTAATTACCTTAATTCAGCAGTGGCACAATAGAGCGAGTTACACTTAAGCCACATTAAATGCCATATTCCTATTTTTCTTCCTTTATCACTCCTTAAAAGGATGCAGCCAAGAGGGAAAACTCTTATAATTTTCCTCAGGAACAATATAAATCTTTATCTGCTAATGTTTTAATGTTTATCAGTTAATTATAGATCTTTATCTACATAATCTTTATCAATTAAGCATTCCAAATGCAAAAAGCTTTAGCACATATTCAAATTACCACGCATTAATATGTAAAATTCCCCTAAAAGACTTATTTTTAACATTTTCATTTTCTTGAAAAAAAAAAAAAAAAAGCAGCATATTAGCAAACACCATCAATATCATATTTGCTCACATGATGGCATCATGCTGGGATTAAAGTCCTTGGTTTGCAACAGCCTACGAACTGCCAGCAGCATCAGAGCTGTCATCCTGGCACTGGAGGCATAGGAGGGGGGAAGGTGAGGAGGAAATAGGGTGAAGAGTGGAGGAAGCCTCCGCCTATGAGGAAAGAAAAGAAAGTCATCAGATGAAACAAAAGAGGCTGTGCAAATACATACTTAGCATCAGAGGTAAAAAAAGAAACGCTTGGCTTATTCAAGCACGGTCAGAGATGTGACTGAACAGGGAGTAATGATTTAATGAGCTTAAGGAAAAAGTGCCAAACCCCTAGCAAATAATACTCCTAAGAAATACTCATAATTAATGTTGATCTGCCCTGGGCACTAAGATGTAGGTGAGAAGAAACCAAGACTGCCTATGCCCACTGCATAGTATTTTAGAATCACAGAATGGTTTGGGTTGGAAAGGACCTTAAAGCTCATCTAGTTCCAACCTCCCTGCCACGACAGGGACACCTCCCACTAGACCAGGCTGCTCAAGCCCCATCCAGCCTGGCCTTGAACGCCTCCAGGGATGGGGCATCCACAACTTCCCTGGGCAACTTGTGTCAGTGTCCCACCACTCTCAGGGTAAAGAGTTTCCTTGTAATTTTCAATCTAAATCTACCCTCTTCTTTACCCCTCATCCTATCACTACAGGCCTTTGTGAAAAGTCTCTCCCCAGCTTTCTTGTAGGTCCCCTTCAGATACTGGAAGGCTACAATAAGGTGTCCCCTGAGCTTCTCTTCTCCAGGCTGAACAACCCCAACTCTCTCAGCCTATCCTCATAGGAGAGGTGTTCCTTGTCTTCAGAAGGTCCTGCACAGGAGAAAATGCCACCAAGTTAGCTCATTGGCAGGTACCTGCGCACAGGTGGAGCACAGTGGTTTTAAAAATAAAAACATAAACAACCCCAGATAAAGATCATAGAATCATAATTCAAGGTGATGAAAGCCAGGCAGTCCCTAGTCTCACCACTTGCTCAAGCCTGGCAAGCAACAGGATCAGACCAGGTTGCTCGGGGCTTTGTCCAGTCTGGACTTGAAAAACCTTCTGGGGACTGCACAGCCTTTGAGAGCAAGCTCTTCCACTGCTTGGCTGCCCTTGGGAAAAAAAATGCTACCTCAGGATGTAAGCTCTCTAGGCTATTAGTGTTTTTTAAGTGCCTGGCATAATGCTGTCATCATGTGCACCCAGGGTCTACTGCAACCATAGTAAACCAAGGCAAAATGCCAGTGATGATGGCAGAAATGTACATTGATAACAAGGTTACACTGTGGAGCTGAGCCCTCATTCTCTTAGCAGGAGCATGAAAAACTGACTGTATCTTGTTTAGTGGGAAGATTTTGGGGTAAGGATGAGGGCTTGGAGGCCCCAGTGCAGCTCCAGCACCTCTCCTGCTGTTCCTCTTTTGGCACGTGCAGCAAGCTTGCTGCACACACCCAGTTCTTGCTCACTTGATCCTTTCCAGCCAGGGCATCACACTGCATCCTTGTCCTTCACACTGCATCCTTCTTCTTCTACCTGCTTTTTGAGGTCAGTCTGGAGGGAAATATTCATCTGCCATGTAAGCTGATACAGGACTTGTCTTAAGGACCTGGAAGTAACAGCTCAGTAACGTTCACTTGGAGGACTCATGTCGTGTGGATACTGACACTTAATGATAACAGTGGCTAATTATTTCACTGCTGATCACAGCACAAGCCTCCTGTAAGCCTTAGCCACTGAAACTTAGTATCTTAAGAACTAGAGGAAGATGCTACCCCCACTGATATATGTCTGCTATCTCTGATAGATTTTCCAGAATTGTGCTTACTTCAAGTTCAAATTACTTTAGGCAATTAAATTCCGTGAATTGTCTTTATTGGTAAGTTCTTCCAGAATTTAATTGATTTTTTTCTATCACATCAGTTCCTAGAGGTCATAATCAGGAGAGATAACCATTCCCTTAGGCACTGCACAACTTCCAAGAGTTCTCCTCTCCGGAGATCTGAGATTCATGGTTTTTTACTTTCATGTAAATAGTCTTGCTAAAGACCATGCACAAAGGACCAGGTACTGAGCATGTTCATCTTGCTCCCTTGCAAACCATCACCACACTTTTCTAGATCCAGCACCATGACTAACGTAGAGTGTCTTCATTTACCAAGGGAGGACCCATCTGTATTAATGGGGGGTAGAAGAATTACAAGCTGCTGGAGTACAATGAGCCAACGTAATTAGTTCACTTGTAGCTGGCTCCTTGATTTAACTAATTGCTGCCAGTTATACCCACTGCCCCCAAGAAGGAAGCAGCCACGGAGGCAGGTCCCAGCATCCTGCCCTCCCACTCCTCTGTGGGGCCAAGGGATCAAATGCCCCGGTCCCCACGTCCCCTGCCAGCCGAGCTGGTCCAGCCGGCATCCTTCCCCCACTCCTTCCCCATCCCCGGGTGAGGCTGACAGATCGGGCGCCCTGCCAGCATCTGAGACACAATTATGGTCACACATGCTGGAAGTTGAGAGAGAACGTGCGGGATTTATTTTATTACAGGGGGGAGAAGAGAGGCAGGAGAAGGACTGGAAGGCTTTTAAGCAGTCAAGGCCTCTGACAAAACAGGATTGAAAGCTATGCACCATATTTCATATAATTCAAGGCTGGACCGCATGCATGTGTTATTAGTTCTCAAAACCATTGTATATGGCAATTTCTCCATCCCCAGTGAGCTTTTCTGGCAGGGAGGCCAAAGGAATAGTTGGTAATGAGCCAAAGCAGTTCAGGAATTTTTCCCGAAGGAGGGAGGGAGAAATGTGGAGCAGAAGGCAAGAAGGGCTCCTCTTTGAGGTCACAACAGCCTCTGCTAATGTTTCCTGAAGCTTCCAGTGTCTTCCCCTCCAAACTCTCACTTTTTGTAGGGGAATCCCCCCTTCCCCTGTCTCCAGTTCAGGCACAAATTAACATCAGGACAAAGTGATCTGTCCCCAGGCAGTGCCTGGCTCTCCCCTCCCAGGGCAGCCATCGCCCAGGGACGGGATCGCAGCAGCCAGGGATGCTCTGACAGATTCCTGGGGTCCTTGCAAATCAGGAGAAATCCGTTACCACAGCTTTGACAGATGTCTTACACTCATCTCTGCAGCTTAGGAGGGAGGAGGAAAAAGAAGGAGGAGGAGAGCTGAAAGCTTTTCAAAGACTATTCAAACAGAGGCTTTTTTTTTTCAAAAAAAAAAAGAAACCCAACCAACCAACAAGGTGAGAAATTAAGGTGGGGAAAATACTTTAAACCAAAACGCTTATAAATTTATAGCTTCAGTTTAACCACAGCTTTATTTCTCTGGCTGTCTCACACCATGTTTCCATTATTGTCAGGAGAATGAACCGCATGCATGCCAAATCAGGTCATTCACAAATATAGAACGAACGTCTGTCATTACAGATTTACCACTCCGACTATGGCATATCCCTTCTGTCTATAAAAATCCTGATCCATTAGCAGGGCAAGCTCTCTGCATGTCAGCCCTTTAACATGCCAGGCACCTCAACAAACTGGAGGTATGGCCCTCCTTCAACAAGCTAGCCTACGCATTTGCTCCAAACCGATGACAGGACGTGGGGGTGATGTCCATCAGCTCTACAATAAAGCCAAATTTCTTCATGAGAAAATTGACAGTATGCTGAATCTGGGGTGAGCTCTGCACAGATTCAGGGTAAGCCCCAAACCCGCAGTCACCATCACCCTCTTACCTTCTTTGGAGATGATGTAAAGTTGCTGATGCACAGAAAGAAATATTAAAAGATTTGCCCAGAGTCATCTCAGTTCCACTGCAGAGTGAAGGACAGCCCAGGCCTCCAGACTGCCAGGTCTCTGCTTTAGCCTTGGCTGCCTTGAGTGTCACAAGTCAGTCTTACAGTTAGAGACTGAGGCCCAGATTTCCAAACTTCTCAGAAACTAAACCTAAGTCTCGCTCAAGTACCCAAAGATACTTGATGTATAAGGGATTTTTTCATATTCCTCCAGGAAATCTGAAGTGGAGCACATTTTCCAAGATCAAGATTAATGTCCTGATGAATAAACTGGCCTCTCCTCTCTAGTCACACCAGCTCCTCACAGCAATGCCCAGACTTCTCACAGTGCTTTCCATTTTGGAACACATGAATGTTCTTTCGACAAGTACCCCAATTAGAGAAAACAAATAAATAGATATTAATTAAAAGGACAATACTTTGCTTTGTCCGGGAAATTGGATGTGCACGCAGATCTGTCTCATGGAGATAGTGCTGTGCATCGTACAATGCAGCTAGTCTGAAATCCGAATTTTAACTCGAAATTCTTCAAGGATTTATTTGCCGTCATGGAGAGCAATTAGGATTTCTCCAGTGGACAAAGCATCCCTGTTAGATTGTCACAAATACTAGTACCCACAGTTCAAACAGCACAGTGGATAAAGCACCTGTTTAAGGCCCCGCAGTTAAACCTTTGTGGATTTGTAGTTTTATTTTAGAGCTTCAAGGGATTTTTCATTTTTAAAAGGGAGAGAAGAAAGCGAGAAGCTCGGGTAAAGTGAGCATTTACTGATGACAATGAAGCTGACAATGTACAAGACTCCAGCTAAAGCTAAGCCTCTCTACAAATCACTTATAATCTAATAGGCAGACGTGCAGAATACAGAAGGGGAAGGGGGTGGGCAGAGGACTCAAGAACTTACTCAAGTTTGTTCCATTTCCTGAGGAAATCACCGGAGAACTGACTCTTTACAGGGGATTAAAAGGGAAGGAACAGTAGCACAGCAACTAAGGAGGGAGGCAAATATTGCACATGGAGAGAGTGTCACAGAAAAAGGCAGGGGGAAGGCAAATAGCCGTGGTGTTGCCTGGGTAGCAATACCATGTACGGCCATGTGTGACACAGCCTGAAGAAAGCCTTTGGGTTTCTTCCTCCCCTTTCCTTCCTGCGTGCCAGGAATTAATAACCCTCTTGCTCGCGTGGTTGTCCAGCGGTTCCTCAAGCTCTGCCACAAGCTGATTCATACTGAACGACAGGTTTCATGACAGACTGTATCTGGTAGGTCCCCACACAGACACAGTTAGCTCCAAGAACATGGGCCATGAAGTGAGCTTGGCTCTACATTCAGTGCTCAGTGCCGGGGAGAGGAGGGGAGGGCAGAAAAGCTGGAGGAATGAGCCCCAGCGGGATGCACTGGCTTTGACACCCTCGTGCTTGCCAGAGAAGAAGGGAACCTGAAATATGGATGCTTTGTAGAAATTAAATGAATAAACCTCCTTAAACAGGTCATATAATAAACCCACCACTGCTGAAGAACTTCAATAAAATAGAGTGGGAAAAATACAAACATAAGGGGAAGAGTGAAGGACAGAGCCCTCAGCTGCATCTTTGCAAGTCTTCATTTTATACTTCTATGCCAATGCCACTCTTACATGAAAGGCTTTGAAAAGGCCCTAGTTTTTAGATCTCTTATCAGTATTTCTGATTAAATAACAAAGTAAACAATGCTAATGAGCTGCTTAAGCCAGCTGCAGCACTGTTAGGCTTATGAACATAGGCCACTAAACCAACTGGAGGAGCTCTTCCACCAAGGTAAACGGGTGCTGCCTAGAGCTGATGACAGATGGTTTTAGAGCAGGTCAGGCATGTGGTATCTATATGGCATCTTGTATCATATGGAAAGCAAATTCTCTTTCACACAGCTCACTCCAGCTGAAGAAAAAATCTTTTTTTTATTTTATCGCCACTTCATCTTCTGATCTCCAAAGGTGACAACAAATTAGCATCATTTCCTTCTAATTCACAGTGATAACCTTGTTCAGAAACACAGGGATGGACAGCGAAAAGCTAAAATCTCTTGCTTTATCAGGCACATTTTATTTAACTTTCAAATACCTCTGCTTACAGAGAACCCCCTCAGTCTAGTATGGGCTCCCACTCTTCATTGTGTCCCTCAGCAACATCATGATGGGGCTTCCCCCATACCCCAAGTCTGTGCGAGCAACTTTAGTGGTGGAGAACACATCTACATGTTATGCTTACGCAGCCTGGCCAGTCTGCCTTGACACTGTCTCTGAAAGGACAGTTTCTAGCTGTGGGTGCCTTTGCAGCACCCTCAGAGGGCACCCAGTAAAGCACAATTCTGTGCTGGGGAGCAACAGGATCCGTGTTTGCTAGGGACTGGAAAGAAGATCCCTAATTCATCTCAGATGCTAATGACATTCAGCCTGTATTAGTCCAGGTCAGCGATGAACTCCTGACCTGGAGGGGAAAGACTCTGCTGCCCGTTTTCAATCCCCTGAGCAGCTCAATCCCATGATAATGTCATTTCTGAACCAGCGCCAATGGAGCATAAAAGCAGCAGGCAGGACAGAAGGCATCAGATGCTAATAGCCACTCCTTAACAGAGGAAAGAGCCTAATCCTGGGCTCTGAAAAGCACTCAGCCCCCGCATGCTAAAAAGAGGTATGAGAGAGCTCTACCCCATGCGTGCCAGGGGACAGAGGACGTGGGGCAGCAGACACACGTGTACCTGCAAATATACTTTTTCCGAGTGCACGAGGAAACCTCATGTTCCCAGGCTTTCCGAGGCACAATTAAACCAGACCTTTATTTCAAGGGCACTGCCAAATAAGTGGCTTGTTTGAACTCGGCTCAATCAGGAATTGAAAACACGGAAAAGAAAATAGGAGCGAGCGACCGGATGAGGCTCTGCGAGAGAATTCGAGTCTGACAGATTTATGGAAACCTTGTTTCCATATGGATCAGTACTGCTGCCTCCAGAGCTCCAGCAGCAGCAATCAACGCAAACAATGCCAGCTCCGGCGGATGTCTGCACGCTTGAAAAAAAAAAAATCCCACTTATATGTGTTTCTAAACAGAGGCTACGTAAATAGAAGTGCAGAACCGGGGTGGCTTCCTTGTCCATGTGGCACAGCAGGAATCCCAGCCCGGGGGACACGGGGCTCGGCTCTGATGTACAGCTGTGCTGGTGGGAGGAATCACAGGAACGAGCTGATTTACTGAGTTATGAAACGGTGACATACTCTGCATGAAAATGAAAGGAAATATATCCGGGCAGGCAGCGAGAGCAAAGCAATGGGGGGGGAAAAGCAACGTCATTAGATCGACGGTCACACAGTTACAAAGTCAAATGGATTTACACGGCGGGTGAGGAGAACTCTTGTCCCGCTGCTGTATAAATATCAAACTGGCTGTAACCCTATTACACTTAACCACCTGGTAGCGATTGGGGTAATGAAACACATCACTGTCTCCATAAATCCCTCTGCGGGTGTGTGTGCGTGCACGTCTGCACACACATGTACGCCTGCGAGTGATTGATCTTCGGCAAACAGCCGTGATGAGGCTAAATTGGTGTAGAACAAATTCTCATGACGTCAGTGGTAAAACACCAAAAATAAAGCTGGAAAGGGTCACGGTGCTCCCCCCCGTCATCCACGCCCGGGGGCTCAATTGCAGCCAAAAATGGGCATGGCCTGTGCTCTGCCTTCATTTGCCCTTTTCTGAATCTACCATCTGCAAGCTTCAAAGAGGAAGGAAATTTCATTTCTACTGGCTGGATTGCTGACTAAGAGGGAAAATCTGCAACTGAAGCAGAAGATAAAGCAAAAAAAGAGTGGAACAGCTTGATTTCCAAGCAGCGTAAGAAATGAAGTTTTAGGAAAATGCCTCATCTTTACAGGGAAAACACTTCCTCCTTTATCGAGACCTTTAATCGTGCCCTCGCTCCCCACCCTTGGCATCTGGCCACGTCTTATCCTGCACAAAGGGAAGTGCTGCCTCTTCCAAGAACACTTCCTCCTCCTGATTAATTCAACAGTGCATCCACAGCTTTCCCTGGAGTTTCTCCACAGGAGCAGCCGGGCTAGGCTCAGAGATAACTTGTACATCTCTCACTCCATATAAATCCGAAGCTGGACATCCACAGCTGATATAGACAAGCAGGAAAATCTGGCAGTAAACAAAGCCCAGGGAATGATCCACGTTACACAAAACATGTATTAAGTAAGAAGGCACCCGAGCATACACTTGTTTTGCATAATGAATTCAAGCTGTTACAAAATGCAAACCAAACCAAATGGACCTGAAAAATTGACATCAATCTCTCCGTCCAGTGATGGAGATGTTAAAACCTGTGACCCATCCCTTGCCCAGCACTGGCAAGCAAATTGCAGTGGAGGCTGAAGAGGAGGCAAAAGCTGAGTGGGACATACTGAAGAGACAGTCTTCCTTTAAGAAAAGAGCTGAAGTTTAATGACAAGGTTGATGCTCAGAGCCAAACTTGTGGTAGTTAAGCTGTGATCTGCTGCTTTCTGTTGGTTAAGTGTTTAATTTTACACACCCTAGCACAGAGGGTAACAGAGGTCCAACAGATGGACCTCTTTGACAGTTTGGGATTTCAGAGAGCCAGGATGAACTTCTTGAGACGTGGGGCAACCAGCTTAAGTCCCCCAAGGCCCCTTTTGCCCTGAGAAAACTAGGAACAGTTGCAATTCTCATCCTCAAGAGCACGTTGTGACAATTATATACTATAAATTGGGATACCATTATGGTTATGGGGGCCATATGATGGGCAGGCACCCAATATATCTCTCTAGCTTATATAAATGGATCCCTGAGGGCAATAAGAATTAATAACTTATGAACTGCCAATGCATCTGCTCCACAAAGAGAAAATACCATGAGTTTGCCTCACTGTAACCTCCAAAGTCGATATTCATGTACACACAGATGGACCAGTTCATAACAGGGAAATTAGCTTGTAGGTGCACATACAACAGAGGGAAGAAGAAAAGTAAGGGAAGAAGAAAATAGGAATCCCCACCTGCATTTCAAGTGAGAGAAGAAGCTTGTATTCCCTGTTTTGAACTGCCTCCTATGTTGCTTCAAGATGCAGCTTTAGGACTGTCCTAAAGTAAGTACAGGTAAACGTGTGACATCAACACGTGCGTTTAAACACAGATGTAGACACAGAACTGGCAGGAAAGGAGGGAGATAACCCATATTTCTGAAGTGTCCCCCTTCCTCTCCTCCACAATTATATTTTCATGTGACGGTTTTGCATCCATCTAAGTCAAATGTGCAAATGGGGTAGGCCCTAAGGCTCTGAGAGAACCCAAGTGGAACAAAAACGTATGAATGCTCACGCAAATGCTATGGTAAGTAGCATATGCTTTAGATATTGCTGAGATCATATGTTGACTAACACAAACCTCTGCTTTTCATCATAGACGGTACCCGCCACACATAGGTAACCTATATAAAAATACAGCATGGTTTAGGATATATGAAATGCCTGTTATTTGTACGTGGCAAATATTCAGAGAGGGGAAAGAAAAAAAGACAGAACATACATGGAATCAATGCTACAAAAGGGTTTTCTCTTTGCAGCAGCCTCGTTCGCTTTCCCCTCCTCTGGCAGAGCACATCAGGTTCTACTACTTGTGTAATCTTCCAGTTGTTTTTTTAAAAAGTATATTTACTTCTTAATGACTGGCTATAGGGAGGCCACATCTCTCCCTGAAGTCTGGGAATGGCAAAGATGGGGGCAAGTCACAAAGCAGGGAGTCACAACCCAGTGCTAACTAAGGGAGGGAGGAAATACAGCTTCATGAAGGCAGCATCGTTTCCTCACACGAGATGAACCCTGCCTGCCCTCACTGCAGGCATCTGGACCAGTGCATCACTGGAGCTTGCTCAAGTCTAGCAAGCAGGACTTAGCTGACAGATTTTTGCTGCAAGAAAGAGATTTTTTTCTTCTCTGGTTGCTGGAGAATATCAGTAGAATGACCTGAGTTTGACTGCAAACAGAATTTAGATTCCAGATCCAAGACATGAATCTAACTCCAAATCTTTCACAGTAGCCTGTGCTATAGCCAGAGCACTATAATGAAACAGAATTGTTCAAGAGATTTATATGGAGCCCTATTCCACTAGAACATGCAGTTCTGTAAAATAAGAATGCTTTACAAAATCAAGTGATATTTTAAAGTTACAGTTAGGAAGAAACACAAGAAACTACGTGATGGTGTCTAAGGAAGCTGCTTAGGCATCTTTGAGGAAACTGCTGCTTTCAGAAACCCTGAATTTTCTTTCTGAAGTTTTTCTTGCTCTGTAGAACAACACTAAATCTCAAAATCCTCAGTGAAACAGCATATGCATCTTCTAGCCACTTCTAAGAGAAGAATAAATAAAATACTATGAAGAACATATTTGCGCCTACTTATATAATATACAAAACTCTCAGAACTCAGGAAAAGATAAATTAATGTGACACTACTGGAAATGAATGAAAGATCTTTTACTGCTTTGAAGTTAGTCAGAGGTTATAGGCATTTTTTAGCTGAGGTTTTGTTACATAAAACCATATTAAAACATTACTTCAAATGGACATTTTTCATTTAGGAGACATGGGCGTAGGTCTTCTGAAGCAAGATTTGGAACAACAGTTTTCCCAAATATCATGCTCATATTATTCCAACTGCATTTTCCTATCCCCTGCTATTCAAGCAGGCCAGCTAACAAATAGATATATAGTGCATGTGATGGCATCTTAGACTGCTTTCAAAATCCTTTAAAAAATACACACAAAACTCTGAGCCTGAGCTGTAACATTTGCTTACTATACCCTCATCACCTCTTCAGAATTAACTTTTTACTCAGTGAACAGGTAGAGACAGATCCTCAGCTGGTGTAAAATCCCATTATTTTCATGATCTTCAGTTATTTTCATTTTTTGGCACCCCAAAATGGTTCTAGTGGAGGAAAAAGGCCCATATATTGGCAATTTAAGCTTAGAGACGGTAGAGTTTGCTTTTCTTAGTTACCTTTTGCAGACCCTGTCGAAGTAGACCACAGAGCCCCTTGGGATCGACGGACCGCAGGCTGAAAACCACATTTTTAGTAGAGCTGCCCCAATTCACAGCAGATTAAACCCCCAGGTTTTAAAGCTGGCCAATGGCAGCCCCATGAAATCTCTGCAGAGGAAGCTCTGCAGGAGGACTGTGCAGCCAGCACACGGTGGGCTTTGCCCAGCTCAGGTTTATCTTGGAAGGGTAGAACACCGTTACACCCCTCTTCTTGCCTGAGGCAATAAAAAGTTCCTGCAAGACTGCAGCTTTAATTTAAAACAAATTTGAGGTGTAGTCGTTTCTGGCTCACGCTGACGTCTAATGGCTCCAACAGCGTTGCAATGAGTGGCCCAATACAGGTAATGGTCTTGAGTTTATTGCAGTTCTTGCTGTGGAGACAGCCTTTGAAGGTCTCAGCCAAGCATGCCATAGTGCTGAGGTGGCATGAGAGCAACTGAAATGGCACTGATGTCCAGAGGAGACCCTCTCCCTGCCCTAAAACTGCAGAAAAGGCAGCAGCTGTAGTGTTTGGGCAACAGGTATGAGATCCTCACCCCTCCAGGTTTCCACGCTCAGCCCTCGCTGGCTGATTTCTCCTGTATCACATCACTCTCTGCTTTTTCTGTTTACCAGTTTCAGCAGTTCTCCCCTGGTCCTGCCTAAATCTCACAGCCAGGTCTAGTTTCACAGCATTGGTCTCTGTTTCCGCCCTGCTTTTCAGAGGGCTGGTTTCCTAATTCCTTGTCCTAACCCTCATCCTTCCTCCCTTTTGCCTGGAAAAAAAGGCTCCAGCCCCCCTGGTTTGGGGCAGCAGAACTGACATTTGCCCACACATGACTGCTCTCAGAGGGTACACGACCAATCTTCAAGGAGGTCTTGAAGTGTCTGAGGGGAAACTTGAACCGGGAAGAAGCAGGAGCAGGAAAATATGACCAGAGAAAGGGAATACAAATGGGAAAGGCAGCTGCAAGAAAGGTATGGGGAAAGCCATTGCTAGAGAGGGTAGAGCAGTAGCTTCCACAGTAGCACTGACATCTACCCATCCAGAGGGGAGAGGTTTAATGGGATGGGGAAAGAGATACCTAGCTAAGGAGGAAGCAGACAGGCAGGAGGGGTGACCAGGCAAGGGAGAGAGGGGTCCATACGTGGAGAACAGCAGCACTAGTTAATGGAGAATGATGGCCAAGAAGGAATGGCGTGGGGGTTGGGTTGTGTTTGTGCCAGAGCAAACAGCATGAGAGAGGGGAAAAAGCAGAAGGCAACATGTGCTGAAGAGTGTGGTGAAGGCCAAGACGCTTAGATATAACTGTGTTCATGAGGGAGATCTGCCCAACGAGGCTCCTGAAAAACCTACCAGCCTTCTCAGCCCTGTGCAGCGTGGAAGGATTTCCTAGTAATAGCACAAATTCAGGAGACAAATACCTCACCATTATTCCAGCATTTTTCACACTCAAGAGGATCTTTAGCTGTGGACCAGCAGTGGCACGGACTCTCGCTTTTTGATTAATCTTTTATACCATCTGCTCTCCCTCCACCTATCCATCATCTTGCTGCCTGAGTGATGATTACTACAGAGTGCAAATCACCCAGCATCATTCTGGCTGATAAATTATATATGAAGGGCAGGACATGGTGAGTAAGACCGAGCCCAGCGACACGGGTTGAAGTCTGGGGGTAAGCACGGGTGCTCAGATACCCCAGTGCCCGGCACACTTGAAAACAGGCAGATCAGATTAGATGGACAGGCTCCAGTGGAGTTAGGCCAGGTTTACACAGGTGTAAGTGAGATCAGAATTGGCCTCCAGTCTGTGGAAAAACTTCACTGGTTTATGAAAGGAAATTTCATGCACACGGAAAAGAGCCTATCCTTAATTAATCACATGGAAAACAGTAAAAACACCGACGAACCAGCAACACTGGCAGCTCCTCTCTACACTCGTATCATCTCTGAGGTATACACCTGCTTGGCAGCTACTGGTGTTAGTTAATCATCTTTCTATCTAGGGAAAAAGAACCTACTTAATTTGGTTTGGTTTTTCCCCTTACCTGCATAAATGAAAAAAAAAAATGGTGTGATAGAACAGCTTGAGCTGAAGTGCAGGCAGAGGGAAGGGGATTGCTGACAAGAAGCACTGAGATGGGCTCCTTGCATGTCCCTGATGGATGCCACCCCTTCCTGGCTGTCTGCAGAGAGAGAGCTGGTGAGTGAAGCTCTGGGCAGCAGACACTGGCTGGAGGTGAATACCCACAGCGAGGACTCCACAGGCATTGTGGGCTTTTGTCTAGAAGGTGAAGACAATAACAGGAGATATTCTGCTGTGGGTTTTATCACTCAGTTGCCAAATGCAGAAGTAAATGAAGGAAATGAAGAAAACTTGTTGTTCTTCCATTGGAGGTGGAATCAGAAACAGTGACTGAAAAAAGTTACCATTGCTAATGCCTCTGGTTCTGCTCTGAGCTATGGGCAACCTTGACAAAGCTTGACAAGATGTCTCTCCCCTTGCTTTGTGAGTTCTCCCCGTGTCAACGCTAACCTTTGTTTTGTTTTAAATACTTTCCAAACTTTTTTTCTCCTTTGGAAATAACCCATGGCACATAAAAGCCATTAGGGAGGCTGAAAATTATCATTGTAACGTTCCTCAGAGACATGAAGTAAAGCACGTTCCCTCTGTTGCCACCTGCAGCTGACCCCTGAGGACAGTGGAAGGGCTCACCAAGGGCAGACAACCCATTACACACCACAGGGAGCCAGACAACAGCATTTTCTGCTGATGGTGAGAGGCCACAGCAAGCTTCCACCCTGCTGGGTGCAGGTGGCTGGGCTGGTCCCTCCATCACTATCAGTGCACGGCTGGCTGAGCTAGTGGGTAATTCAGGATTTTGGAGTCTGTGTTGACTCCATTGTCTTTGGGCAGCATCTATGAGCAGAGCAAGTGACACACCTTTGCCACTAGCCATGTGTTGCAGCTGATTGTGGACCTACAAAGCCATCAGAAACCACAGCTTGTGCACCATTTTGTTACTGACGCTGGGTAGGAGAAGGGACCAAACCTGCCAGCTGGTCTGGAAAGTCTCATGCCCTAAAATATCTAATCAAACCTGACATCCCTTTCAGGGCTTTGGCCCAGTGTGAGAGTGCAACACACCTGGAGCAGATGGAGGAGAAATGCACCTCTTTATGTTGTCCTGTCTACCTCCTGGAGAAGCTACAGACTGTGCAGGCAACAGGCTTTTAGGAGAGGCCATCCAGCACTGTGGGTATAAACTTCAGCAGGGACTAAGGACCAGCATTAGACTTATCCCTTTTCAGTTCTTTGCTTTCTCAAATAAACAAACAAATATTAACAAAACAAAACAAAAGATGTAAAGATAAAACCTTCCCAGTCCCTACTACCTCTCTAACCCCAAAACAAACCCCATCTCCACCCATGCAGCTCTCCCACCGTAGAAAGAATGAAAGGAAGAGCACATTGTGGCTGCAGCCACATCACTTAATACATTAGTGGAAGAAGTTCAGATGAACCAGAGCTCCAAGAAGTACCTAGAAATGCATTCTGGAAGAGAGCAATAGTCACTGTGCAGGCACTAGCTACTTTTGGTGGGTAGTGGTGGGAAAGGAAGCTTGAAATTAGGCCAATTACTCAAAACTCTATATCCTTCAAAACTCAAAGGAGGTACAAAATGAGGGGAGGAAGGACCCACCAGGGCAATAGGGCTTATTTCTGCTTCTTCTGAAATCAAAGAAACATCCCTGGATTCCTGCATTCTGGCATTACACTTCCCTGAGAAGGAAAAGTGTGTTTGGGGATGCTCTGACAACAGTGGGAGTCCATTCTACCTCACTCCGAGAGAACAAGGGAGGCTTTCTATGTCTAACCACATGGGAGAGATCTGTTCCTACATCCTGAAATGCTTCAAATAGTAGTTGCTTCTAATGGGATATACACTGGGTACAATTAATGTCTCTTATTGCAGCACTTCAGTGAAACCCCTCTCAAAGCTTGACACGTGCCGTTTAGAAGAGAGCTGTGAATAAGAGATAAAACCAAGTAGATGCTTTCTTCTCATTCTCTTTCTACTGCCCTCAGTAAAATGCTAAAGCTAAAACAATATCACTATCTGAACATCAGGCTCATATTTTCTTGAATAATTGAAACCACCATATCTGAAAAGATTCAAAATAAGCGAAACACTTTTCAAATTTTGCAGTAGATGAAGTTCTCAATGTATTTTTGTTTTAAATACCACTCAGATGGTTTTATTTTTCCTACTGATGAACAAAATATGGTTTTCATTATTTAAGCTTCTGGTATCCAAAACTACCATAAAGAATCAGCTGCTAAGGACTTGCATTGCCAATGGTTTGGAACCTTGGCCAAAATCACAGATTACCAAAACAATTCCAGCCCTGCACAGGACAGAATGGAATGGTTCAGTTTGAGAAACGTGTTGCTCTTTCATTGTAGAAAATGTTTTAAAAACCATCCCTAATCACAAACACCCCACAATTATGGATTATGGAGTGTCCCAAACAGTTTGCTTTGAGAAACTCCAGGGCAGGGAGGCTTGAAAACTCTCTTTGGAGGAAGAGGAGCTTAAGAAGATTTTGTCACATCAGATATATGCATCAGACATGGATTGCTGGCCCCATTAGGTTCAGCATTCTTTCCTCTACTTGTTTGTAGCTGTATGTAGGGTAGAGTTTCTCAAAGCCTACACTTTAATAGGAAAAAGGCCCATATCATATCAAGTTATGGAGGCACCAGAGAGAGAGGCTAACTATGGGGTTTTCCAGCTTGGACTTATTTACTGAGAACAACCCATGGCATCCTAGTGCCTTCCTCAAAAAATGAATGCAAACAGAGCCACCTTTTCCAACCCTCTGGGAAGGACAAAGCTCACCTGCAAGACACTTTCTCTTCAAGAATAGTGTTGCTGTTAGAGTGCCTGCTGAAGGAGAGAGGTGGAGATATGGTTTACATGAAAGACTTGATCTGGCATGGGTAGAGAGCATTTAATTTTGCCTGACTTCATGTCCTGTGGCCACAGCCTGGCTCACATAGGTACTTGTCTTCTCCTCCTTGCTGACAGCTTTATTCTCCCAGCGAAGTGAAGCTGTCACAGGAGGCCTTCACCAGGGCAGGAGCAGTGACCTCTCAGGTGGTTGAGATCAGCTGGGCAGAGTAAGACAGACAAGTGCTGTCTGTTTCCCCCTCACATGGGAGCCAGTCTCAGGAGTACCAGGCACTGAATTAGCAGAGACCTCATCTTTCAGTTCATGTTGCCTAATGCAAGATCAGTGGGGCATAAAGTTTCTATTATCTATGTTTTAATAATGGATGAACCTCCCCTCCTCCTGCTCCAAAAAGCCCTCCATATAACCCTGTTCTAGGCAGATGATGCAGCTGGCCCTTTGTTTGCCTGGCTCCTTCCAGATGGGTGTCCAGTGCCACCTCAGCTGAGTGGGCTCAGGGAACATTTTGTTACTTGCATTTGATTTCAGACACTGGAGACTTCCCCTTCTGAGCTCAGCTTTTTTTAGGGGTGTATTTATTTCTGTAGCCCAGAGGATGACCAGGGCATAAAGAATGTGCTCCTGAGGCTCTGCACTTTCAACTTCACTACCTCAACTATCACTTACTTATTGAACAACTATCAAGGATGTTAGGGAGTATTACTATTCTAGGTGACAAAAGTCCATGCAGACAACAGGTCCCTAGATTTGGATCTCCAAATCTGACTCAGTTCAAATGACTTCCTACCAGGCTGCAGAAGGATGAGCACTGAAGCTGCTACTGTGAAGGGCTGGTCACGCTTTATGGCTGCTTTTATCAGGAGCAGGACACTCTCTCCTATGGAGGTTCAGGTTATTAGCACAGTGTTAAGGAAATGGTAGAAACAGTTGAGCAATTCATCATTATTTCATAAAAGTATTGCACTAGTGAAGAAAATTATGGGCAAATTTTTAACTGAAGAAGAAAAAATCAAGGTCAGAACAGGAACAGAAGCATAGAGAATTGGACTAGAAGTGTTAAGGTTGGCCTGTGGAGAATGAGCAGGAATGGTGAGGTGGGAAAGCACCAGAAGGAACTACAGAAGGTTTTGCTGGCACCCAGCTCTGCAGGTCATCAAGACCACAGCACATCCATGTGCAGCTTCTGAGGAGACCCAGCGAGATAAAACAATGGACTGCCTAAAAAGAGGGGTGGCAGTTAAGAGACGGCGATGAAGAAGATGAAGGTTGGAGCTTTAAGACACCCAGACACAGAGAATTAAGACCCTAATGATTCACAAAGGTAGGAAAGGATGGAGAAACATTCCTATTCACTGTAAGCTCCTGAAGAGTTCAAAACACTTGTGAGGCTAAGTTTGAGCAAGTAAAATCTGCTTGTTTTATAATAAAAGCACCTTCCTCTTCTGTAAAGTTTAACTTTGAGCTTTGCTACAATTGCAAGGCTGTTGGCTACAGAACAGCAGCTAATACACTTGCTGCTAAGGCAAAACTTGAGATGAGATGATGTGGTGCATTGGGTACATTTACAAAACCATTTCTGAATGCTTAGAGCTTGCTCAAGCATCTGTGCAGTATAATTTCAACCTCCATCCCTTAAAATTTCTAGGAAAAATCAGGAAAGGATGATGCATAAAGCATACATTGATGTTGCAGTCCTCAACTGACATAGAAACCCAACAGGGAATACAAGAGGTGGTCTCTGTTCCTTGTGCCAACCATTGCTGGTGTTGTACCCCCCTCCTGCTTAGCATCAGATAGGTAGTTTCATGTAATGCTAAGAATATCTTCTGCATTGAGATCAAGATAAGGACTTCATCATTTGTTCATGATTATGCTTGATGGGACTGAGCCATAAACTTCAACATTCTGAATGTTTTATCTTGGGCCATACATCCCCTAAACAAAAACACTTTGCTGTCTTAACAGCTGTGGATTTCTAGCTCTTTTCCTGGGGAAAAAAACAGAACATTTTCTACTTAACAGTTCACCCCAAACCCACAAATAAAATCCATTTATTTGGTTCAGAAATGTCAATCAGGGAAGGAATTATAGACCTGTCTTGTTTTCAAATACGATCTGTATGACAGAGGATTAATCAATAGCTACCATTCCCAAAGCACACTGCAGAAATCATGTCCAATTTTCTGACTCTCAGACAAAAAAAAAATGTACACAGTCAGTTTTAATAGTGAAATGGCCATACTTATCTCTTCCAAACAAGATTATATTATCAGAGGAACTCAGAGAAGACAGAAATTGAACTCTTCTCAAGCAAAGCAGGACAGAGGGGAAATGGCACGTGGCCAGCAGGAGATGTCACAGCCTTATTCCATCTGCACTCAAGAGAGTGACCTCCTTCCCTAGGACACTGGGTGTGTCCCACAGAGACTGTCAACAATAAGGTCTAGACAGAAATCCTCCCTTTCTAATTCCCACAGCTTCAACTTGCAATGAAGCAAATGTGACAACTATTGGATAACCGGTAAGATGGCTCTAGCATAAAGTGCAAATTCAGGTTGTTCCCCCTTCCTTCTGCTGGAAAACTCCACACATCTGTTCAGAGGGAATTAGAAACTTCAGCTGTCTGTTACAGCTGAAGGCACAGCACCTTCTATTCCTGGCATCTGCTGGTACCTACAATCCAATGTGCTGGAAGAGGTCAGACACAGCTTGCATCTCTAAGCAGTGGTGCTACCACTAAAGCAGTGGAAGTATGGAGCCTTTTTAATGGAACAATAAGAACAAATAACATGTAAAAGCTGCCACCCTTCACTCAAAGACAACCAAAGGTGCATAGGTAAATAAATGTCCATGCTGGTTCTCAAAGAAAATCACCCACAAATGCATTTAGAAAAATTAAAATCAAGTAGACGTGTGATGTTCTCTTATTTAGTAGTGAAATTTACTGGGAATTCTATGCACATTTCAACTGCTCTGCATTTGTGTGCTCTCACAAGACGGGCCCCTGGCTCTGCAGTTGGATGTCAGTGGGTGAGCAAGCTCTTCACCCATTCCTCTATTCACTTTGAATAGCTGGGTAGGTTCAAGATTTCACTTTGACCAGTTAAATAAGGCTAGCTGAAAACTTCTACAATGATAACCCTTTTTGGTTCTATTCATTATTTTTCTTTTAGTAGCAAATGACACATTATCAAAAGGCTTGTCTTGTACTTTGTTGCCTTTACATGGTGACATTAAGTTCAAGGGGAAGATGTGCTTATTATTTAAGAGGCCTATTGAGGAAAATATTTATGGTTTGTCTCCCCATGAAAAGCATCAAGTTAGAAGTTTAATGGCTTTTTCACAAGTGAGATAAAAGTTAGTGGTATTGTCAATCACAAACTCAGATTTACCTATTTACATCCAAGTACATGAGCAGTTAGGTTTGATAATCTTTTTATTTACCCCTAGATGATCAAATTGGTTGAATTTGTGTCTCACAGGAAAGACACCTTGCTCTAATGTTGCAGAACTAAGTACCTACAAAATTGACTTAGAAAAATCAGATGCTTGAAACCCATAAATTCTAAGCATTTATACAAGTCAGTAAGTGCCAAAGCCAAATGACTATGTAGGAAATTTTTTTCCTCAAAAAGCCTCAACTCTTCAGGTTTTACCTACATGTTTTGGCACACTAATGGATTCAGATAAAAATAAGTGTAACAATCAAGGGGTTTGTGGTTAAACTTAACTCCAAGAACCCAAATAACTCCAAGAACTACGTCTGCTGTAGGCTTGGCCTTGTTACTCCAGATGCCTTCCCAGTGCAGGATGTAGGACAACCACCTAAAATTTTTCAAGAGGTGCCTGCCTTGTAAGTTAATGGAAATCCTCTTAGGGAGAAACTGCAGTCAGTTCTTTCTTTTTTTAGCAGTCCATGAAAAGGAGGACAACTTCTCAATGCTCACAGCCTTACTCAATACACTACAACTCTCTAGAAAGTCTATGGGAGTTATGAGTGTGCAATAATTACACGGACTTTATAAAGAGAGCAATAACATTAGTAAACCAGCAAGGCTAATTTGCTATTCAGGGATTTTTTTCCTAAGTCATATTTAATTACTACCCTTGTTTCCTTGCCCACCACCCTCTTCCTCCCCCCTTCCTCTCTGAAGAGCTGTGGAATTTCGATGCTAAAGGAGAAGCTGATTATGCTGCACGCTGGCACTGAGCTGTCCAGGCTACACACAAAAGATCATGAATAGGCAGGCGTGTACTTGCTCTAAATATAGTTCAGACACTACTTGGGTGTTTAGAATCAAAGATCTGCTACTAGCAACAAGTCCTCCAAAAGCGTGCGATTTGGCATGCCTGGAGCTGTTAAGTGGATGCAGGCAAAAAAACTGCTGAAGTTATGGGGAAAGAATATGAAGGGTGCTAATTGCCATCTGCCAATGCCTCAGGAAAAAAAAAAAGTCTTTGCGATAGACTTTCAGCACGGGAAAATGTAATAGCAGCAACAAAGTGCTTACAGGAGAACACATCTAACAAAGCAAGAAGCGCTCCGACTCCAGAGACACCTGGCAGCAGAGGAAACTGCTTCTGAGCTTCTGCTCCAACGTGCATCTGTCACTTTTTATTCTTGAGGACCCGGAGTGATAAGGTAACCTCTCTGAAATAATAATTGGTGAAATGACCAAAAAAAAGGGTTGTTTTCTACAGCATCTTGTGCCTGCATTTCTTCTTCCACAATTGGACAATGAGGTCTGAACGCAGTGATGAAGAGCAAGATGTCCTACACCCGTTATACACCTCAGCTCTGATAGCCCTGCCATAAACTGGATAGTCTGTACACCTCTCCTTGCTTTTGCTCAATGAAATCAAATATTTTAAGCTGTCTGAAGAATACTCTTGATAACAGTGATTAATAACTGGTAGAGATACTACCCTTCCATGCAGGAACTGCTGGGCACCTCCCTTTCCCAGTCACATATGTATGCTGCAGGGTGTAGCAAAAGAAAGAGGAGATTAACTGGGCAAGTTCACCAGACATTTTTCTTCTTAAAAGATTAGAGTGTGCCTTGACTTAATACATGACAAAATTACCTCTAAAATAGAGGAACATCATCTAGGCTTTTGACCTTGATTCTCAGAAATGTTTGTGTGGCTTTTTTTATATATTACAAATAATATGGACCTTCAGCTCCAAAAGTACAAGGGATTTCCCAGGTGGAAACATGCTCATGCTCTTACTAGCACACACATAATGATTTGGGGGCTGTCAGACTGACATATTCATTAAGCATGATCCTTTTTTCATTGACATGCTTAGTAGATGCTTGTCAGGACAGCCACCTGACAGATGTCCCACTTCTAGCTAGGCATCATTTCCAGGTAGAAACTCAGAAACCTTCATCTTTCTGAGGCTGGTCACTCAACAAGTCACACCTACATTGCATTAAAGCATTGCATAGTCATAACTACATGCATTCAAGCACCTGAAGTCCTCATGAGCTCTAGTGCTCCTGCCATCCATCAAGAAAGCCAGCAGCTACCTGCTCTTAACATAGGCCATCCCAGGTCCAGCTGAAGCCCTGGAGCAGCTGGCACAGCCCTCACCCCTGGAGCAAGTGAAATAACCCCAGAATGAGCCCAGATCTGGACAACCACGAGAGGGAGACAAGCTCACATGCTTGGCCAACACCCATCCTTGCTGCCAGGAGGAAGTTTTGAGAGGTCCAGCTGTGAACCTGGTTGATGGCAAATTTGTGACAGCATGGAGAAGAGCGTGCCATGGCAGCAGGTCCCACAGCCTGCTTGCTGCCTCAGTCTCCAGGGACAACCAAGCCATGTGAGGACTTGTCCAAAGGAGATGGAGGATATAAAGACGTTGTCTTTTTTTCCTGGATCCAGCTTGGAAGGTATTTTTCTCCATCAAACTGCAGGACAGGCTGATTACATTGGAATTATCAGGCAGAGTCAGATTTATGGGTCTTATCTGATGGCTGTCCTTGTTTTTTCTTGACTGAAGGAGTGGGGCAAGACTAGCAACAAAGGCAGGCTGTTGGGTCATTCAAGCACCACAGGGATGAGCATGGCATAAAGACCAAGATCAGATTAGATAAAACAGACCTGATCACAGACTGCTGGAGAAAAGAGAGGATCTGAGGCAGGTCTGGAAAACCTGAAAACAGCCTAGAAAAAAACAAACAAGTTCCAGCTCAGCTATGTTCCATCTGCATAGAAAAGTATCTCACAGAGAAGGGAGTTGCCCTGCAGCTGTCTTAAATGTATAAAGAATGGACAGGTCACATCTGAGCCTTTAGAAAATGCTTTAGGCTGAGCTGAAGACAATCAAATGCAGACAAACCTGAAGTCTGGCACCCAAATACTCCCTTTCTCATCATCAAGCCCTTAATGAATTAGGGAATGAATTCAAATACTATGGCTGCTACAACACATTAAACTCGATTTTCCCTAGGAGGGGTAGCCAACTCCCACTATCAATCACGTGGACCCTGAATTTGGGGAATATTTTAGGCAAGTTCAAACTTTTGTGATCTAGGTCCATATCTCACTATAAGGAAAATTCCATGTTTTCACCATGGGAAAACAGAAAGGTACAACAATTGAATCAACATGAAAAATATTTTTTCCTTCATAACAGCAATAAGCCAATTGGATCAACCAATCAAATTGGATCTACTTCTGGTATTAAATTAAGAAAATGAAATTTCTTTGAGATCAAGCAGGAAGCAAAGACGTTAATATTTCAGTGAGGTATAGCTGGCATTTCATCTGACTTTACAGTTGCTTCTTCTCCTTTCTTTTTGAGAGGCACAGAAGCTCTAGGGATGAAGAAAATCAAGCCTCACTTCTGGTCACAGAAAGCTATAGACTACCATCCAGTGTGTTCTTAGGGAGCAAAGTTACCTATATCTGGTTACAACATATCTCCCATGAAGATATATAGACCTGAAGATGAAGGTGATGTGAAGCAGCACCTGCCTACTCCATCATCAGAAGAACTCATGGTTCTTGATGTCCCTCCAGCTCAGGGAGACTGAGAGGAAAGACCAGTAGGGGAGGAACAGCAGAGTCTTGCACATGAAAATGGCACCTGTAGTTGGAGAAAGCAGCTTCCAGGAGACACTGCAGAAGTCCTGCAGGTCTTACATGTTCTTTTAAGACTGTTGCACAGAATATTTCCTAGAGCTGTTTCAAACATTGAAGCCTCTGCTCAGGATGAGGTTGCATTTTTACACCTGGCTTGACAAGCAGGTGTGATTTTTTTTTTATGGGTCTCACGACACTTAATCAATGCCTTTGTCACCTGCAGATTAAGCCAGTGCAAGGCATTGTAAAAGGCTGTTAAATTCAGACATTGCTCAGAAACATCTTTTAGCACCTGATCCTGCCATCAGACCTTGTTTCACAAGAGGAGCATGTTGTATAGTGCTGCTCTGAGGACACCCTTGGTTTCTGGTGGTTCCTAGGGTAAATCATAGAATCATAGAATTGTCAGGGTTGGAAGGGACCTTAAAGATCATCTAGTTCCAACCCCCCTGCCATGGGCAGGGACACCTCCCACTAGATCAGGTTGATCAGAGCCCCATCCAGCCTGGCCTTCAAAATTTCCAGGGATGAGGCTTCTACCACCTCTCTGGGCAACCTGTGCCAGTGTCTCACCACCCTCATGGTGAAGAACTTCTTCCTAACATCTAATCTGAATCTACCCACCTCTAGTTTTGACCCATTCCCCTTAGTTCTACCACTACCCGACAGGCCTAAAAAGTCCCTCCCCCAAAATGGCAGTCCAGTACATTGCCATATAAGCTCCCAAGAGATCTGGGCCATGGCTACCAAAGAACTTGCCTTCTCTAGAATTCATTTGCTGCTGTAGTAGCTGTCACCTCTACCAGCACATATAAACAGTCCAGGGACCTGTGTGACATGGACTGGCCCCATGGGGCTTCTGGGCACCTTGTGGAGCCCCTTTGACCCTGGGAGGTAATTAGTTTGGGGGAGTGTGTATGGGGAGTGGGATTGCTTAAAAAAATGTCTGTAGTGCTGGGAGTGTTGCTGCCTCCCAGAGCAGTATTTTCACAGCGTGGGTGTATGCTGTGTACACAGCAGTGGGGCATGAAAACACGTCAGAACAAAATTCTAGGATGCAAGACCCCTCAGGATATCACTGGAGGACACGTAGGGCAGAGAGAGCCAACCCTGCCACCATCTGACCCATATTATCTCTATACACATTGAGGACAGTCCTGGAGCCCTGAACTACATCTGAGCACTGTCTTGTAGAGGGTTACACCACACAAGCTTCTTCCTGGTTAAGCAATGTGGACTCTGGGGATGTTTACACCTGCAGACCTTTTGTTCAAGGTGATTTGAACTCCTCACTTTTTAAAAAGATGCTTGAAGCTCTAGAGCAGAGCCCTTGATCCCATAGAGAATGTCCCCTTTTACAGGTGACCTGTGGTGGGATGGTATGAAGGGGATGTGAATGATTATTTTTAAAGTATTTATGTAATGAAAATTTTCAAGGACCCCTGTTACACTGAAGGAAGTTAGACTGGAAGGAAGCTAAGGCTGTGCTAGTACTAGAAAAGGGTAAATAAAATGACCCAGGTAACTATAATTCTGATAGCCCAAAGAAAATAATGGAAGAAAATAAAAGATTTAATTAATAAGGACTAATGGGAAGATTAAAAATGCCAATCAAATTTATGAAACAGATCTTGTCTGGCTAACCTAGGATTTTGTTTTGATGAGAATGTAATTTTGGCTTATAAAAGTAATAGTATTGATGCAATGTAACAGACTTTAGCTTCCATGAGACTTAACACCAAACCAACATTTTCACATTGGGAATTTAGAACAACAGAAATTATTACGGTTCATTTGAAATGTGAGATAAACATGGCTCATGAATGGCAATAAACAGAGAAAACATGAGTGAGTGGGTTTGCTTCCACTGAGACCCAGCTGGAATCCTGTCCTTGCTCTGTTTGACTTTTGTCAGACAGGCAAGACAACAAAAGATAACAAAACTTACTTGAAAAGCTGGCAGTTAAGAGGAAGATTTAGGGAAAGTGATGCACAAATGAAGATGACAAGTCACTCAGACAGGACCCCCTGCAAAATTGCATTTAAATATGATTTTAAATGCCATCACTTGTATCCTGTAGGCGCAGAGAATGAAGGCCACATCCCATCTGAATGCTCATATGTGGGTAACTGTGCTGGTAAATTGAGATGGGTTCAGAGAAAAGCCAAGGGAAAAAAAAAACAACTTAGAAAATAAATCTAGTTAAAAGATACATGTGGCTCAATCTATTTAGCTTAAAAGAAGTGGAGGGGCTGAGAACAGTCAATAGCCAAAGAGAAATATAGCAATAGAGACCACAGGCCAGATCAGAGTCTAGAAGGTGTGGCCAGACACAGTGGCACTAAAAGTAAGATCCAAGCTCCAGAGGCAAACTTGTACATCCCTAGATTTCTAAAAAGCATCTTAGACTCGAGATGGACCACTTTTAAAATGAAAAGAAGTAATCAAGGCAAGGCTTATGGTCAGCCTAGATTATCACATGAAACCCCATATGGCTTTATAATCTAGGGCTGGCCTGTTACTGGTAACACTGGGCAATTGTTGTAAAGCAAATAGGCTGCAGCTGGTTATACTATTTTACTGCAGGCTCCCTGAGTCAGACTTCTGACCATACACACACCCAGGGCTCAAGTTACTGCCTTTAGAAGATGCGAGCAAGTACTGATGTGCACTGGGAAGGTGTTATGGGACAAAACTGCATCCATGGTTGCTGTGGTATGAAGAAGTGCCAAACGAGATGCTGGCCCTAATGAGTCAGGCACCATGGACGTGTTCTGCAAGAGCTGAGCCAAGCTTACGAGTTATATAAGATGGGTGGGACAAGGAGAGGAAGACAGATGGACTTATTATCATTGCAGGTGGAAAAAAAGCGTGTGGTGGATGAAGGAAACCAGCACAGATTCCTCCAACGCTGCAGCACCCACCCCAGCCTCACTCTTGCACTCATGCACTGCTGCTGTATGCTGATGGACAACCTGCTCTCTTGCCTAGCAAGCAAAGGCCTCCCGTGAGCTCAGGTTTGTCATTCCTTCCCTCTCTGATGCTAACACTTATTTGTAACATCCCTCAGGTCAGTGACACTGTCTTCACACAGGAGACCGCAAAGCCCAGCTGGACTCTGCTCCCCCACTGCACCCAAAGCCCAGCTGGACACTGCTCCTCCACTGCACCCCGGTGCCCCAAGAGCCCTTTCCACCATGCTCCTGAGGCTGATCTTATTTATGCTGCAATATGTTGAATCACACAAACACATTTGATCTCCTCCCTCCCCCAGTGCACGTTACATGCAAACTCCTCCAAGACGTTGGTTAATGCAAGGGGCATTTTTAGAACTGCAATGCATGGGTGGTGTGTGTGCTCCTCCAGTACATGAGCTGCTTATCAATCATTTAATTGGGACATCTTGGTCTTCACCCAGATGGTCCCTTTCAGCAGATAGCATTGTGTTTTAAAACTTTGGATAATTATAGCCCTGTAAATGGAGAGTGCAAGATTTGTTGGCTGCAGCCAGCTCATCTTTCTTCTGTAACAGCCTCATTGTCTAGTCATTACCTTATTCACAATGGGAAGAGATCCATGCAAATGGAGACAACCATTTAAAGACACTCCTCAGCTGGGTAAACAGTAGCAGGGGCCTAGCTGATAGTAAAGTCCAGGAAGGATTAAAATCTATCAGTTAGTTTGACTCTGCTGTTTTCCTTTTCCTCCTTCCCTGGGTACACAAAGTAGAAGGGAATGAACCCAGCATCTCTGCTGCTCTCTTAGCTGATTTAAAACATATTTAAATCCTGACTACACCGGCCAACAATACCCTGTCAGCACTTTGCTTTTTTTCCTTTTTAAACAAAACCAATTAACCAGATTCCCGAGGGAAGGGGGCCCATCTTTCTCTGTTGTTTCCCTCCATAATGCAGTGGTGAAAATGCAGCTTCAAGCAGGATTCGGGCATTTTTACCAGCGCCCCTCAGCTCAGCTCCATCGAGGGGTCCCCAGGCATTGTTGGCTGTCTCCTTCCAGCTTGTCCTTGCTCAGGGGGGGCAGAGAAGCTCTGCTGTGCCCGGGCAATGCCACCCTTCTCCCCTGACCCCTGGGCACCAGCTCCTTGGAGCTGCTGCTGCTGCTTGGTGTCCAGCCCACGTCCACATCACAGCACAGAGGGACTGCCCAGCTCTGAAGTTTAAAAATTACCTATGTCAAAAGGGAAGATTAATCTCTAAACCAATTGATGGCAGGCAATAATAGAGTGCTGAGGTGGCGGATGTCTTTCAGAGACAGAATAAATGCATACAAGGCAAAAGAGCTGCTATTCAGGTTCTGCCTTGCCCTCCAGTGAGGGAGGTCCAGCACCCTGGGCACACCCTGGACACAGGGTGCCTGGACTTGTGTAAGGACACTCCAGTTAAAGGGAAACCTTTAATTCAAATAAAGCATAAAATCTCAAAATAAAACACCGTGCTCATTGCATTAAAGAAAATCTGATTTCCTGTTTCTTTCAGAGGTTAGATAGGCCAGGAAAAAAAATGGATGTGCTGCTCTTTTATTGCTTTGCAAACCAGATTTTCTGATTTCCTGTAAGATTCAATGGATGGCTGGAGAACAGGCTGGGCCGTAAGAGTCAGAGGAAAAGCAATTTTTCATCAGCCTCCATCTTTATTTACGATTTAACTTTTCAGGAAAACACCTATCTGTAAAAACATCCACATAAAAGATTTAGCACTCCAGTTGCTTATGAGAAAAGGAAGCCTGGAGCTCACCTCTGCAACCTTACTGCAGAACCACAGGACATCAGAATCAATACAGATATTTTTAAAGTTTAAGTAAAATACAGGAAAACTTTGGAAAAAACCCTTTACTGTGTTCCTCATGTTATTTTTTGTTGTTGTTTAAGAGCACATGCCAAGTTTACAGGCCCTGCTTTCCACTTACACAGAAGGTTTAAAAACACAACGTTTTTTCCCTCCCATTCAAGACACTGTGAGAAAAGGTTATTTTATTTAGGAACTGACTTATCTGAGAACTTGTAGATAAAGCTATGAGTTAATAGCAGTGTTTAAATGGCAATGAAGCATACTCAGAAATGATATATTAGGGCTGGGCTCATGAATGTTAACAGCACTTTCTATTCAAATATCCTTCAGAAAAGCTCCATGATCAAATTAACAATAGGTGGCTTTTAAGGCAACAGTTCAGGAGTTCACCAGAAAGGTACCAACTTCACAAAGATCTGAGCATATGAGTAACTCCTCTGAGTCAGTGTCTTGTCACACAATGCACCAGGCTAAATTTAGGCAGGAACTGGGTTACAGGCTTCAGATTTTCAAAGAGTCTCAGAGCGATCCATTTCTACTCCTACCATCACAAGTGACCACACTGACTACATCATCTTGCAAGGCTCATACAAAAGGCTGAGAGCAAAACTCAAAGGGTTGCTCAGATCCATGGGTTCGTGCGTGGCATTTATCTGAGCAGCATCTCATTGCCTCCCACCAGCGTATTAAGCACCATGACTAACATCAGCCACGTATCTACTCCCATCATCTTTTCCCTGAGGTAGAAGTGCTCCAAAGGAGAGTGTTTCATTATGGACTACGTGTCCATGTGCACGCACTCACGCCTGGCTGGAGCTAACCAAGGTTGCTTGTGTTAGAAACCCACAGAACAGGGAGCAGACTGGAACATCAGCTGTGATTTCTCAACTATCTCAAGGACTTTCTGGGAGCTCTTGCACAGAGGAAGCCCAAGTGCCTGTTTATTACTGTTCTGACATCAACGGGGCCGGTGGCCACGCTCCAGTCTTTGGGGTATTGCAACCTTGCTTCGGAGCTGTATGGCTCACCCTGCGTTTCCAAAACTGAAAATAATCACTCTGTTGTTTCTGCATGGTATTGTTTCACCACTACAGTATCTCTATTACATGTGTTATTTATTTCCACTGATAGAGGAAAAAGGAAAGTTAAGATTCCCCCGCTATTGTTCCTGATTAAACTATTTGTTTACGTAACGTTGGGAAATGGTAACAAAATCAACTAGAAAAAACAAGCTGCTCCAGATGGAAATATAGCTGCTTGCTCCTTAATCTCAGGAATTACTTTTCATTTACTTGATTTAAACAGACATGCTTTACTAGGAGTAACACAGTGAATTTTGTTCATGGCACATGTTAAATAAAATGAGCTCCCCATAGAAGAAGAAAAAAATGTTTATCTAAAAACAAAGGGGTTTATTATTGTTGCTCAGCCAGTTCAAACAGCAGTGAGTTTAAACAAACGTAGCATTGACATCACTTGCTACTTATAAAATGTTGAAGCTTGCCCTAATGGCCAATTAATAAAATAAAATCCTCACGTTTGCCTGATCACTCAGGGCATTCTCAAACATCTTTTTTCTCAGAGCCTGGATTGCTCCAAAACTAATGGAAATATTTTATTACATTTTGAACTAAGAATGTCAGTAATTGAGAGTGGCAACAAAAGATATTGGATAGCAGCATGCAATTAAAAAACTTCTTAACATACCAGAATTTTATCAATAGCAGCATGTATTTAATTTAATCTTATCCTGATCGGTTTGTATTGCACCTTAAACGTGCAAAACAAGCTTCCAGCAACTATTGTTTTAAAGTCCTTCTGCAGACTGCAAATTCCCAGCCATTCACTAAAACACACAGCTCATTCCTCACCCATGCTTTGCTTGGGTTTTGTTCATTCTGAACTGATGCAGCTCTCACACTCCCTGTCTGAAAGCAAACAGAGAGATCCCAAGATACCATCACAGGAAGCACCCTGGAATAAAAAGAAAACTGGGAGAATTTAGCAAACACTTGCTATTCTCCAGCACTAATGAGGCAGAATCTCCTTGAGATTAATAAGTAACAGTTGGCTGTCTGGAGAAGAAGAGAGTAAAGAAAGGTGGGGGCAGTGGCTGCTTTTCTTGGCCAGGCTGAGTGGAACAGGCCAGCTACGACTTTGCAGAGGTGTGTAAAAATTGACAACTCTCACCTTAACCCTTTGAGTCTGCAGGAGAGCACTGGTCTGAAGCTCCAGCTCCACTTGTCCCCTTCACATTTAATCGGCCCCACAACAGTTTGACCTTCAGATTCTGTGCTGGTTTTGGCTGGGATAGAGCTACATTTCCCCATAGTAGTTTGTATAGAGTTTTGTGTTGGATTTGTGCTGGAAACAGTGTTGATAACTCAGGGATGTTCTCATTACTACTGGGCAGCACTTAGAGTCAAGGTCTGTTATGCTTCTCACACCACCCACCAGCGAGCAGGCTGGGGGGCACAAGAAGTTGGGAGGGGACACAGCCAGGACAGGTGACCCCAACTGACCAAAGGGATGTCCCAGACCATATGACATCATGCTCAGCATACAGAGTTGGGGGAAGAAGTGTGGGAGGGGACACAACACACACATTCAGAGTGGTGTTTGTCTTGCCAAGTCACCGTTCTCTATGATGGAGCCCAGGTCTCCTGGAGATGGCTGAACACCTGCCTGTGATGGGAAGTGGTGAAGGAATTCCCTGTTGTGCTTTGCTTGAGTGTGTGGCTTTGGCCTATTACACTGTCTTTATCTCACCCCATGAGTTTTCTCAGGTTTACTCTTCCTATTCTTTTCCCCATCCCACCAGCAGGGAGTGAGTGAGCAGCAATTTGGTGCTTAGTTGCCAACTGGGGTCAAACCACAACAGTCCCATAAATTAGAAGTGCTTGAGGGACTTAAGAGCTTTTTAAAGTCTTTGGCAATCAACAGATCCTCTAAATACAGCCAGGCTGACCATTAACTTGGGCAGACCAGAGCTGGGTGTTCAGAGAACACAGGGTTACTACTCTCACGTGCAGCACATGCAAAGCTCATCAGACCTTCCCTGCTCTGCTTGCTCCTCGAACCCCTGGCCTCAGCTGCCCTCCCCTGACTCACCCTCGCAAGAGGCCCTCGTAAATAGAGATAAGCAGACTTCAAAAGTCCAGATTCTGTTTGGGTAAGTGCCTAAAAGTTCAGAAACTGGCTTGGAAACACAGTAAGAATAGGCTGTCTTGGGAGACGGCCAAACATTCTCCAGCGAGGCTGGGCTATAAACACTTCAAGAATAGCCTCTCTCGTAGTATTTTGGTGGTATTTGTTTCTCATCCTGTCTGTCTGGGAAAGTAAAGTATCATGAAAACAAAAGGACTCGGGAATAAATCTGCAGGCCTGCTTTTCTCTGGTCTTGTGCCCGAGCCCTGGGGAAAGCAGGAACAGCGCTTTGTGCCAGCTTTGCCCACGTTGGGTACGTCACCCTGGGGCAGGTGACAGAAATGTCATGTGGGTTTGGTGTTCAGGGACAGTGAGTGCACCCGGGACCCCTTCACTCACTCCTGATATCAGAGCAAAGCAGACAGAAAACTAAACCCTGCTGAAAACAAAGGAGGGGGTAATTTTTGTCTGCGTCAAATTCCCTATCTCAGGTCACCATGGGGGTCAGATGTGCACCAGGGCAGGGGCAGGACTTTGCAAGGCTGGGGACAGGAGAGACAGAGGGGGACCAACCTGCTCAGCAGCTTCCAGCTCTAAATGTGGAAACACAGACAGAGACCTTGAACGTTAAGTTAAAGCCTCTTCTTGTTGTATGGAAACAAACACTTCTCTGCTCTTAAGAACTGAGATGAGTCACCGTATTCATTCAGCCTGCAGTTGAAACCAGCTCTCCTTTCTGATCTAGGGCACCATCATCTCAGAGCATTTACTCGAGCATAGGCGATGATCCGGACAAGTGTAACCACATCACTCCACCTCGGGGCGAGTCACACCACAGCCTCTGCCCAAGGCACACGTCTACCATCAGCAGCGGCATGACGGGGAGAACGCAGCCGTCACCACCACCGAGACCAAGGCAAGGACGGCAGAGCGAAGAGAGCAGTTGGAGAAAACAACAGCCCTGGACAACAAAGCAAACGCTTCCAGGAAGAGGGGAGCATATGAAACCTGTCTGGTGTGTCTCACGCTTGGTTGGCACCAGAGGTTGAGCGAGCCGCCTGCGAAGCACGCGCCTGCGATCGCCGAGTGGTTTCTCAGCAGCCTGGGAGCTCTGAAACCACCTAGTGAGATGTGAGCATGTGTGGGGAGGATGTAAATCTTGCACTGTTTCACCCCAAAATGAGGGCCTGCCCCACTCTCTCTCCCTTCTCTACATGCACCAGACCTAGGGCTCATCCAACTCTCATCTGAGCCAGTCCAACTTGGCAAACTGGAAGAAAACCAAGCCAAAAAAGCCCTAGAAGTGAGAAGTTTTCTGACAGGTTGAACCTTTGGATCTCACCACATTTCGTTGACTGCACATTAGCTGGGCCTGGAGGGGGTCAGAGAAGCCCATGTGCCCTCACCCATTCCTGGGCAGCCAGGGCCTGGAGTCACTGGGGACTGTGGCCTCCCTGGGATGATTCCCTTGAGCTATGTTCAAGATGCCAGAGGCACTTTTGGAGGAAGAGAATAAGACAGGAACACAAAGGCCATGGATGGTGGTATAGCCCTGCTTCCATCAGCACAACCCACTAGTGGGTTGCTCTGATGAAAGTGGGGCATCATTATGGGCTGCCCTCATCCTCTGCTCTCAGCATGACCATCACCCCCCCCAGGTGACGTGCAAGTGGTTTCAGGTGGCCTGCCAGGAAGCCAGGCGGAGGCTTAGACCTCAGACGGGGTGCAAGCACCCTGGTGATGGCAGCCACCCCTCACCTCTGCCGAGAGACTCTCCCCCTCAAAACAAGATCCTAATCTCGCCTGCCTCTTCCGAAGTGAGCGCTCGAGCTTACGGATAAGAGGAGCTTGTGGTGAGGTTATTTATAGCTGCAGCAGCTTCCGCGACAGCAAATAGTAACAGTGCAACGTGAAACCGAGCCAAGCAAAAGTATTTTTCATTGAAAAATAGACAACAGCTTGTTTATACTATCGTAGGGGAAGGGAGTATGGAAACGAGTGGCAGCAGGCTTTCAAAGAGCAATGTCTCGGGTCGGGTTGTTGGCCCTCGTTTGGGGCACTCACTGGTACTCCACTGTAGCAGGAGTCCAAAATCCCGTCAGCCTCTGAGCAGAGAGTCCCATGGCACATGTGGTAGGGTGATTCGAATCTCTCAGCATGGCCCTGCTGCTCCAAAGAGAACCCTCACAAGCCTCCAGGGCAGCCAGAAGGTCTCAGCCCTGGCTCTGGTGAGGACCCACCAGAGGCACACCAGCTGCTGCCCTTTCCTAAGTCTATCTGCACAAAGAAACATCCCTGTTTCAGGTCAAAGATGTTCCCTAACTGCATTTGCATGCAGGAGACTGCTCCCAGACATCTCCACACCTCTGCTATCTCCAGGTAACATCTACTGTGCCTGCAGAAGCACATCTCCACCTGCCCCTATCTATTAAGCGAGGCTAATTACGCTTGCCTGCCTCTACAGCATTGGGATGCTCTGAGATCTGTGGTTGCAAGCACTGCGCAGGGAAGCAGCAAGGGTTATTTCATTACTTATTCATTCCTTCATGTAGCAACCTCCTCTCAATTTGAGCGTGCAGCCCTGGAAGATGGCTCACCGGGCCATCTGATGAGGAATATAACAATTAGTAAGACATTACCATCTCGGCACCGCTCCCCCTTCCCTCCCTCGCACACGTCGAGGCTGGGGTTGCTCACGCACACATTCGTCGAGGCTGAGGTTGCTCATGCACACGTTGGGCTGAATCAAGCATGGATTGTCCCCACGCCTGCCACCCGCCCGGCATCGCTCGCCCACCCAGCACCACCTCGGTGAGAGAAGAGGCTTTTGCACCTCCAGAGAGGAGAGGGAGGCTGAGCACTTCTCCATAGAAGGGAAAACTATGTGCAGATTTAACAAACCTCCTGCGATATCCAGCTGATGCCAAGGGCGGGGGATCTATTTTGCTGTTACCCTGGAGGCTTCTGTCAGGGCCCTACCCAAAGCTGCAGGATGACCTACCCACCTTTCTGACATGTGGGAGGAACAAGAGAGGTCCACTGAAAGATGACCTGTTTAACCCATGTCCCCACCCAAGGGGAACACAGAGCCAGGGGTTGATCCCCTCCCCTGCTTTGGAGGGGTAGCCCCTGATGAGGCACCACTGGCCCCAGGGAGAGGTAAGACTGAGGCCAGGGTCAGGGCTCAGGGAAACACATCTGCACACATCTGCATCACTGGAGAGGAGGGGGCTCCTCTTCCTCCTGTTTGATAGCTGGTGTGTGAAGCGATGGCTCTTTTTCAGTTCCTGTTAAGGGAGTTTACAGAAAGGGGATATAAACTGACAAGGAAGCCTTTTTTTCCCCTCACTGTAGCAGTCATCCTTGTTGCATGAGACACCTTTGAGTGTCACACTGCTCTGTAAAGTGAGAAAGCAGTTATTATCCTCACTTCACAGTCAGGAGCAGGAAGAAGTGAAAGATCAGGTTGTGCTCTCTTTTTCTTTTTCTAAGTGACTACTTATTTTGGAGATCTCCATTTCTGAGGGCCTGGCTTCAGTCAGCTGTCCTATTATGGTTCTCCCCCATTATTATGGAAAAGGAGAGGATGACATCCGAGGCTGCCAGTAGCACTGACACATCTACCTGGAGTCCCTCATGGTCACCCACTGTCTGGCCTGTGTGATGGCACCGGACTCTCCATCATCCCCAGGTCCCCTGGGGCTCTTCTGTGTGTAAGGATCCACCCAGGAGGATTTGATTTCAGCTGGTGCAAGGGAAGGGCAGCATGGCTGCAGGTCACACAAGGCACCGCAGTGCAGCAGATGCTGAAGTCAGTGGGGAAGATATATGACACAGTCTATCAATGCTAGAGGACAGATGTTCCCAAACTGTGGCTTACAGCCTGAGGTCTTCATCAGCGACCTTGCTGGATGCTTTAGAGGGCCTGGAGAATCCCACAAGCAAGGACTGTCCTCCCTTGCTCCCACACCCAAACTCTCAGGAAAGTGGCTGGGAGCCCTGTTCTCAAAACCCCTTCTTGTGTTCTCACAGCAAGTAACAGCTGTGACAGCCAAAGGGGAGCTGTGTGTTAAAGATCAAGGGTCCTCCTAAGCCACGAAGCCTCTCAGACCAGCAGGATTTATGGCATGCTCAGCCCACATCCCTACCAGTCCCTTTGACTCCTAATCCAAACAATCAGACACCTACAAGCAGCCAGGTCACCTCCAGGGCTTCAGCTGGAGTCCAAGGGAAGGCTTGAACCTCCAGCTTAGACCCTCTGGGCCTTACTTTAAATGTTCTGCCACTGCACTTCATTTATGGGAGAGGTGGGAAGGTGATACATGCTGCCTGGAACAAAAAGGGTGAAGGATTGTGAGTCATTCAAAGCCAGCATATGCTGCAATAGAAGTTTGAAAACCTCCTGACCCCCAGCATTTATTATCCATTACAGTCTCTCATTCATTCCTACTGGGAAAAGCTCCTCTGACATAAAACACTCCTATATTTTGGGTAGGCGCAAACAAAACAACAGCTTAGCCTGCCCTGAAATTGCTCTCTTTTTTTTTTTTCCTACAGTCTTAGAAGCCTTTATGTCTGAAGCCAGATTTGCCCTCAAAGCGATTGTATTTTCAGAGCAGGTGAGATGTTGGTTTGAATTATCGACTCGCGCCTTTCTGAAGCACACAGGATCAGGAGAGCTGCTGGAAATTTCGTGAACCGAGCTCCGTTTGCAGCTCTGCCAGAAAAACGCAGCTCGAGTTTCGTTATATGTGTTCACAGCCTGATGAGTCATTATGGGCCAGGGATAATATAAAATAAAACCACAAAGTGATAAACAGTGGAGTAATACAAGTAACGCCGAAGCAGAAGAAACACCATATATCAAGAGTAAGGCCAACCTAACGAAAGATCCTCAACAAGGGAAATGATCTGTGAGCTGGCCTATAAGCTCTGCACATCTGTGCTCCTCAGAAGTGCAGGAGGGGCCCAGGATCAGCTCCAGTTCCCCCATTCCCAGGTTAACCCACATCATCTGTGCAGACAAACCACAGAGGGAACCAGGCCAGGAGACTCTGCAGCAATCCTGCTGGCTGATAAATAAGCTGCAGGAGTAGCCATTGAGCAGAGCCCAGTGACAATAACACTGTTGGTCCCACTGGCGTTGCTGTCACCTTTAATATTTATCCCACCTTATAAAGGAATAGAAAAAAAAAATCAAGAGAAAATTTGAGGATGGGGAAAAGGGAAAGAGAAGTCGGAGCTGCTCAATCAAAATGCTTGGGAGATTTCCAAGTGTTTCCCCTCAAGTTTTACAACTGAACACATTTGTTTTACTGTAAATTAACTTGGAATGTGAAATGAAAAGGCATTTCCAACTCGGGGAAGTAATTTCAACTTAGTTTTGAAATGAGGCATGTGGTGATTAAAAAAACCCACAGCTTTTCCTTCCTCTGGTGTTTCCCTTGTGATAAGGGGAATTCAGGTGTGTGCTGAGGATAGACATGGCCTTTTCCTATAAGCAGGCTATTTTTCCAATTAATTTCCAACGTCACTGCAGATTGCTGTGAAATCCCTAGAGACTGGCCACCACGCAGCTACTTCTCCAGCCTGAGAAGTGGCTGCATTTGCAAAGGCTGCTGTAGGGAAGGGCTTGTGTGCACAGAGGAGGGAAGAGCTGCCCTGTGCATGAAAGAAGATGGACTGTCCAGAGCCCAGGGTAGGTCTCGGTGGCTGCAAACGACTGAAAAAGTCTTCCACACAGTTTGGAAACAGAGAAATAAGACATCCAGAAATAGCCAACTATTTGCATGCATGTAGGAAACAAGAAAGGCTGGGAAATCCCTTATCCCTAACAGAATATTGAGAGCACAGACCTGACCTTGTGGCAGACTTTGACTTCCAAAGCCACCTGAAAACCACAAATCCAGTGGCTCTTCCCCCTCCAGACCCCTCACAGGTGCTCCACGTGTCAGATGTGCCTTGATTGTCGTTGCAGTGGACTGTGGGGGTTGCCCTGTGGTGAGCACCCCAGTGGCCCCACATGGTGGGACATTTCCATCCCATGGCACTTCCCCAGGCATGTCAGCCAATGCCCCACCAACACGCCCTCCTACAACCTGTCACAACCACGAGGCATTGAGAGACCTTTGTGTAGCCCTGGTCTGCCTTCAGCTGTTATAAGCCAGAGTGAAATATGCATGACTGTGTTCATGTCAAGTTAAAATAAATCAAAATCAGCATCATATCCATCCTGCCTGGCTCACGGCAGCAGCAACAAACTAACAAGTCCTAACCTCAGAGCTGTGAACATTTTGTTGTTAGCACCACTGGTGATTTATAAGGAATTAAGCAAAATGGTGCCTGTGCTGGGTGGCCTCAATGCAGGAACAGGAGATAAAATACATCACTGTTTATCCACTACAGCAGGAAGGGGCTGGGGGGAAGAGGAGATATTTTTGCATCGTGGTCATGTGAAAGGCAAATTTCACATGGATTTTCATGCAGACTCATAAATCTGTCCATGTTCCCTCTAAAAGTTCATGGTCCTTAGCAAACCTCTCAGTGAACCAGGGCTGAGCTCAGAGATTGCAAAGAAACCCGAAACCAAGCAAGTTTCAACTAATTTCATATTTTGCTGTGAACGGTTTGCTCAGGTCTAACTAGTTTCTTTAGGAGTTTAGGCAAGTACAACTGTGTCCTCTGGGAGAAGAAAAGAAATGCTCTGAGAAATCAAATACACCACACAAAAAGTAATTAGAAAAAAAAATCTTCACCTAAATCTAAATTGTTCCCTGCTCTGTGAGGGAACTTTGTGAAGGTTTCAGTGAAGGTAAGGATTCAGCTTTCATTTTGACACCTGATTTTAGTTGTTGATTCCTCCCCTTCAGGAAACTCAGCATGATGGCCTTAGTGGCATCATGGCTTGCTTGCTTTTGTTCAGGGAGACAGAAAGGTTTCAGACACACATTACTCAAGTACTCAGAGGAAAATCTCTTTTCATTGCAAAATAAAATTTAAAAAATCACCTACTAAGAACAATTAAAATACATTAGATCTTGCAAACATATTCCTATGCTTGCCCTGGTTGCCTGTGCCCACCTCACCTCTCTGGTCTCGTAATTACAGTGGAAGCGCTTTGAAGTAGGAACTGCTTTAAAAGTTCCACCCCATGGTGCTTAGAACACAAAAACACAGTCTGTGCATGCGGCCGTGCCCACATCTGAACTTCCAGGGTGGATCACCATTAGGCTGAAGTCCCAATGGCCTTTAACCAGGCAGACCATGATGCCAGCGCCGATGCCCCCGGCAGGCTGGAGGTGCAGGGGCAGGTTGCTGCCTGCCACCCTGCTGCAGCTGCAGTGCTGCTGGGGAGGTCTGGGGTAAACCTCACGGCCAAAATTAATAAAGGGTAGGGAACCACAGCGTGTTTGCAGCTCTGGTGTGCCTGATGCTGCAGCCAGCACGATAGGATCACAGCTCTAGCTGCTTGCCTTATCCATGGCCACTTCATAGCCTCAGCACTGAGGAAGCTTGCAATAAAATGCTGCAAAATATTTTCCTCCTTTAGCAAAGCACAAACCTTCCCATCAACAGCCCAAGCACACAGCCCTGGCCCCTTTTCCCTAAGGTGCAGTTGAGCTTCCAGCTCTGTAGGACGCTGAGCAGGGGCGATTAGATGGAGATACAAAGGCAATGGGCGATGCACACCCTGTGCTGCTTCACCAGCTGGGACTTGCCAGCCCAGGCTCAGGGAGGCTTTCCTCCCACCCATCCTCCCACCATCACATCCCTTCAGGCACCAGGTGAGGATGGGGAGGGAAGAGGCCTTCGGCCCCCCTCTCCCGGCATCGCTGCTGAGACGGCGCTTTCGCCCGCTGAGCGCGGTGATGGGCGGGTTTCCCCACACCTCCACAAAAGTTGTTTTTGCAAAGGCTGCTTTTCTTAGCCCGGCATTTAAAAGCAGAAGTTATCAGGGTATAAATCATCCTGTGACTTGTTGTGAAGCCTGCGAGAAGAGATAAAGGCAAGACAGTTTGACAAACCGTTGGGAGAGGGAGGAGGAGGGAGAGGGCAAGGGGGGAGTGCGAAGGAGGGAGCCGCAGAGCCCATCCTCCTCGGATTATGTCATAGGTCAGCCAAAAGGATGCAAAGAAGATCAAGAAGCTGTTTCCAAACTTTCTGAGGCTGGCTACGACGACACGTACCCACTACAGAGCTGGGCGTAATAAATATCACACTCACAGAGAGCATTACATCACACAAAGGGAAAAGCCAGCAGATGAACTCACGCCATAAAACCTTGACTTGGTATCTCGCCAAGCCCAAGCAGACAACCCTGTTATTATGGAGCTGACAGAGCTTCGCATGTTGCTGCAGCTTCACCCCTGCACTTCCCACCACCTCCTCCAGCTCAGACAACCCTTCCCCGTTCCCCTCGGTGCTCCCTCAGCCCTGCCAGCAGCCGTCCCGGGCACCCATAGCAGGCTAGGCAGTGCAAAACAACAAAGCAAACATCTGGCAAATCTGAAAAACACACCCCTCTCCTTCCAGCATACTTTCCTCCCAGCAGCTCCGGTTTGTTTTTCTAATTTTCCTATAATTTATTGACCATTAATGGCTCTGAATGACAGACCAAAATTTGTAGGCACAGTGGGGCTGATTCTCATTTACATTAAGGCTCTTTTATACCTCTTGGGAAGAATTGAGAGCCTGGAAGTAGGTCTAAATTTCACTCAGCACACAAAATATTTCTTACGGCAAAGGGAGAGTTGAGAGTTAAGCCCGTGTCTGGTGTCTCCCCACTGAGTTTCCCAATAGCCAGTACGGGTGATGCTGGGGGATACTGTGTCAGGGAAAACTGGAGTGTGGCTCAGATCCCAGCACCCCCAGTATCCCTTTCTGAGGCCTTGGTGAGGATGAGCCCTTCCCAATCCCTGACCCACCAGCCCAGCAAGGTTACTGCCAGTGAGACCTGGCCCCACCACACGGCTGCAAGCACCACAGCCCTCAGACTGGTTCAGCCTCAACATCTCACGGTGCCGTGACACGGCTTTCTCCAGAGGCCTTCTGAGAGCAGATGAAATATTTGGATCAGGACGAGCCAAACTGGCCCCCTGGGGCCTTTTCTCTCTAATATCTTCATTCTGTCAAAATTATACTTGATCGTGTTTCGTTATTGTTTTTTCTAACTTTCACCTCTGCCTCAGCAATTCCATCTGGTAGGTCATATTCCTCCCTCTGATTGCTTTTTGGATAAGAACATGCTCACTGGGGCCTGCCTGGAATTAGTTTTTCTCTTTATTTCCACTAGATGCTCAGCTCAACCCCACAGTTTCCCTGACTTAACACAGACAGGGTCAACCCACCTTTGCCTTCCTTGGCACATGCATTCAAGTGCCGATTCCCATGTGCTACAATAACCCCATTACATTTTTTTAACAGTCTCCAAGGGGGAGTCATTTACAGGGACTTGAACCGAAAAGTGCAAGTTTCGTATCATCCTCTTGCGTGTGCACTTGTGCAGATATTAAATCAGCAATGATAGGAGGAAAAAAAAATATTGTCTTGGCTGTATCCCCAGGACATTCTTCGAAGACTGATGATGTACATCTGCCTTAACTGTCTGGGATCTGAAATAATTAAAGACCACTCTTCTTTCCCTCCCATTAATATCACTGAGTATCTGGAAACACTTTTTTATTGAGGATTTTATGCCTGCCTTGTAAGAAAACCATCACAAATAACTTCATTTCCACCTCCCCTAATTACAACAACCTGACCACTAAGGTATAACAAGTGACTGAAACACAACTGGCTACTGCATGGTTGCCATTTACACCCACTGCCACTCTGTGATGTTATGACAGGGTGGAACAAAAAGGTTTTCCATCTCTGAAAGACTGCAGAAAAGCCCCTCTTTAAGGTTACTTCACTGTCTTGCACTGCAGATGATCACAATATTCAAGGTCTGGAGGTCTTGCAGAGAGTGTACAGGCAGGGCTGCAATGCAAACACTCCCTCAGTCACAAAGATGACAGACTGGCTTGAGGAAAGGAGGACTTGGGTAACCCACCAGCTAACCAACCAACCAACCAACCAACCAGTTGATGGTTAAAATACAGAAGCTTACAGAATACTTTTTAGAGCTCTTAAGAAGGTAGAGAAAAACAAAACAAAGAAAGAACTGTTGCAAAGCTTAAGCTTTTAGCTAGCTAGCTGGTGTCTGGCAACCATATGTCATGGTGGCAGGTCCCAGGGAGCTAAAATTGTCACCCACATGGAAGCTGGATCAGCAGCAAGTGGGACCTGTGCAGCTCTGCATCTCTCTCTGTGCAAGCTGAGGCCAAGCAATGCACTGGCAAAGTGTCTGGGCAGCAGGTTTGGACCCCAGCCGAGAAGAAAAGGTATTTTCGTGGACATCTTAAAAAAGACCCCACCAGAAAAGGGAAAATTGAGAAAAAAGTGATGTCCTTCTAATCTCTTCTGCTTCTTGCCTTGCATTTCTTTCCTCCTTCCTTAGTCTTCTCTTTCATGGTTATTGCTATAGACATCATAGGGAAAAGGGACTATTTCTGACTGTGGTCCCAAATGCTGGGAAGTAAGGAAGAATTACCCTCAAAGAGAGACGCTGGCTTGTGGGAACAGTAATACACCTCTTCAAACATGTAAAATCTTCTATTCTAACTGAAAAATATTACCTCTTCCCCAGACAGGATGCCAGTAAATGTAGATTTTTTTTCCTTTTTCAAGCAATAATCTGAAAAATAGCAATCCCCAACCCATTTTTTATTTTGCCCAACTTCTGTTTCCTTGCTTGTACAAGTCAATATTTACAAGCTCTACCATTTCTTGGATTATTTATTTTCCCTGGTCTATTCCGCTCAGTGAAAAATCTCTCCAGCTCGGGACTTGACAGTTTGTTGTTGATATCCATCTTTATTAACTTCACTGCTGCAAAAAACCAACCACAACAACATATAGTCATGAAAAAAAAAAAAAACCCAAACAAACTCAGGATGATGCTTAAATCTGGTGGGGGAAAAAAATTCTCCCAAAATAGCCAGTGGTTTTCAGTGATACGCATTTTGATATGGATGTCACTGAAAGGCACTTCTCCCTCCACTTCATTAGCAGTCAGTAAATTCACTGACAATCAGCAAGAGAACTGCTGTCACCACACCTGAGGGGATGGCAGGGAGGGCTGCTCTTCTCTCCTCTCCTCCCTGTGCTGCACTTTCTTCTGCTTCGGGGCAGGACCGAAAGGGCTCAGAGCTGCCAGGCTCCCTCTCGTCATCCCCAGTGAGCTCTGAAAGGCAGGAGCCTGACAGACAGCCACAATCTTCCCAGATTGCTTTTAAATTTGGCCTTTGAAGGACAACCAGCGATGCACTTTTAAAATGCTCCTTGTAATGTGTAATGCAGGATGATGAAAAAGGTTTCTCCCTCTTTGTTAGATAGACCAGGGTTTGGGCACACCTCCATTTCACAGCTCACCAGCACCAGCACCAAAGGCCACTTCAAGATAATCTGAACTTCCCCCAAACGTGTTTTTAGCACTTCTCAGAAGGAAATCGTTGCTGTCTAAGCAGAGCTGCCAGAACAACAGGCTCTGCCCATGAGTTTCATCCTCTTGAGCGCAGCATCCGCTGGCTTGGCTCAAGCAGAGGATTTGCTGGAGCCTTGCTGCCTTTACACCAAAATGAATCAGAGCCCACCCCCGTATTACATCTGCTGCTCAAAACATGGGGGCAGAGATGTCCTTAATCAATCTGGCTAGATAGAGTCCATCCCTTCACATCTTCCCTGCCCTGTGTTTTCAGAGTCAGAGCACAAGCAAGGCAGTCTGGCACGCACAGACCCCTTTAGGCTGCCTCTTTTCATCTCTCTGTCCAGACTCTACAGAGTAATCTAAAAATAAACAACGCCTCTAGCCCTGATAGTGGCAAAGATAAACTTCTCCCCCGTGAACCACCTCCCAGCTGAGCAGGGGTGGCTGCAGCTCAGCAGAGAAGTTGGGGAGGTGGCAGGGAGCTAGTTTCACTCTGTGGACACCCGCTCTCACAATATCCTCAAGACCTGGTGGGTCACACTTGCAGGGACCCACCAAGCCCACCATGCCACCAAACACTGTATATCATGAAAGGGCGACAACAAACCATTCAGCCGCCTTGACACAGACAAGGCTCAAAGACTTGTCTAACCCTAATGGGAGAGGCCACCAGATCAACAGCAATCCAGGATGCTGTAAAACACTCACAAAACCAGCGTGGTACTTAGTTCTGAGGTTTGCTAGCACAGATCAGCCTTAGCATTGTGAAAGCAAGTGCTCATTTCTAAGTCTGGACACATCTGAGAAAGGGGTTGGTTAAACCAGCTGCCATCGCACTAAGTCTTAGATTGCTCTCCCATATTTTCTCTCTTGCACCTATGCTTATTTAAAAGCAGCCACATTCCTGGATAGAAAAATATTTTCCGTGAGGTCCTGTATTATCCCTTCTTAGCAGCACCATCTGCACTGTGAGGGACACAAAGCCAAAGGGCCTGGCTTGCACCCCAGCAATATGGGCTCATGCAGGCTGACAGGTCATAGCATAATGTGTGTTTCCAGTTTGGCAGACACTCACTCCAAAGGGGTTTCCAAATTTCCTCTCTAGCCTCCTGTGACAGCCTTGGATTAATTTTGTCTGGAACAGAAGATTTATAGCCTTTGAGTCACTGTGGTTCACTTATCTGCTCTACATCTTGAGCCCAAGGTTCAGGTGGCATTTAGCTATCACCCTTCTTAGCAATTCACTGTGAGAATAGCCTGGCGAGACCCAATTTCTTCCCACTGACTGCCCACGACTTCTTATTTTTCTGAGTTTCTCTTTCAGCTTCAGCAATCCTACCAGGGATCCCTTTTGAAAGGATGACTGCGGTTGCGTTGGCTGTAGGAGGTTAACAGTAGGGGTGGTGAGATTCACAGTGCTCCTCACGCTTCCTCTGAGCATTTCAGGCATGCTAAAGCCAAAATATCAAAACAAGAACTTCCAAGTTTTCGAATGAGATCAGCTTGATACCCAAGGGCCCGACTCTGCCCCGGTGGCTTTAGCTCTGGTTTACAGCCAAAGCTTAGAGGAATCTGTTTTGCAGTTCCCATTCGGACACAGCTGAAATCCCACCAGCATGGTCCATCCTGGGAGCGGGCTGTGTCTCCACGCCCTGGGACCTGGCACTGGCCCAGATGGCAGGAGCACTGTGAGAGAGGCCCCTCTCACGCGGTTCTCAGCACTGGGCAGAGGTTAGTTCACGGAACTTGGCATCTTCAGACCCAAGCCTAGGCGATGCAGCTCAGACCTAAATCTGCTGCCTAAACTGAGCTTGGCTCTAATTGCAAATGGCTCTGGACAGCCCTAGAGAGCGTGGGAGATTTTCTCCTCTCTGCCTGAGAAAAGCGACTCCAAACACTGCGTTGTCAGGTAGCCCATATGTTTGTTTACTCGCCTGCTCACGTCCTCCATCCCTTTCTGATTAATTTCTTGACGGATAGTCACGCCTGGCTCCAGTGACAGGTCCTTCCCGCCAGCAGCACTGCTTGGGGACACCCATAAGCCGCTCAGTGGGACGCTTGATGGGAGGAAAGCAACGACCTAAAGCCCTTCCCCTCTTTGAGGCCACCAAAGACGTGGTGGGGTTGTGGAGGAATTTTCCGCTGAGCTGGAAAGTGTCCCCACGCTTCGGCTCGGAGTCATCTCAGCACCAGGCAGCTTTGGGAAGAACCAGTTTTGAGTCAGAGCTGCTCAGAGTGGAGCAGCTGGGGATGCTTTACGTGCAAAGCGTGGGCCTGCCCGAGGTCAGGACGGCTCACAGCCCCGGCCGAGGACGCAACGGGTTGTGGGGATTTATTATTTTAAATAAAGGGTTTATTTCGAGAGCTCAGTGTTTCATTTCCCATCCTTTATGACTCGTTAAGTCAGGTGAGCCACCTCTATTATTTACTTAATACTTTTCTATTTCAAGGGCAGGTCCTAAATTGATATTTGTGTCAGCTGAGCACCTTCTGAGGCCAAGCTCCCTCGTTTATCTGCCTGCTTAGCTAGGGATTTATCTTGCATTCATACCCATGCTTATACGAGTGCCTCCTTGACAGCCAGTTAGAGCAGCAGGTTTTTGACAATGTGCTTCACACCCCGTGTCTAGCTCCTGTGTTCTCTGCTTGTCAATAAGTATTGGTGCACTAATGGAAAAGAAAATAACTCCCACAGGTCTCAGTTAGCATTTCTATTTGAAAACACAACTGGAAAAGTACAAAATCATAAGAAACTTGTGAAGCTCAGCGAGTGGAAACATTGCCATGTGGAAAAGAGAAACATTGCCTGGGCACAGAAGCACTGAGAGAAAAAACTACTCATTTGTTGGTTTTTTTTAGTTATAAGATGACGACAAAGTGATGACCAAAAAAGACCAGCTAACCCCCATTTCAACTTTCACATTCCCTTTCCATAAAAACCATTTGAGAGGAAAGAGGGGGAGTTCAGAGATGGTATCCTCCACCACCTCTCCCCCCTCCCCAAGCACTTAATCAGAGATTTACAAACCAGTAAATCAAAGGAGACTGTGAAATTCCAGCCAGAGAAGCGAACAGCGAGATTAAGTGGATTAGTCTACTGTACAGGAATCCAAGGAATGCAGCCCGCATGTGCTTTTGTTGTGGATTACTCAGCAGCAACATTATGGTTTTACATCTCCCAGAAACATATGGGCATGTGCACTTGTGCAAACCAACAAGAAATCGCAGCCCCCGACACGCCGCTCTGCCGAACTGCCTGCTCGCATCTCTGCAGACGCAACATCTTCCAGGGAGAGGAGAAAAGCACCCAAACGTTCTGCTGGATCCATTGCAAATGCAACAACATCTCCCTTTAACCATTAACCAGCCACCTGTGAACGACCCAATCAAATCCCTCAGCTCAGACACTGCAAAACTTTGAGGAAGTTGGGTCCTGGTCGAAGTTTAGTATCTCAGACCAATAGCGATTTGGGGGTTGTTTTGTATAGAATTATACACAAATTCATAGGCTGAGCTGAGCAGACTGTCGAAAGGGGGTGGGTGGAAACACGGGGAAGAAGCAGCAAGTGATGGATAAATGAACAAACTATTACTAGCCAGAGTTAACAGTTTGTATTAGCAGTCAGTAATAAATAATTAATATAGCCCTAGGAGATATAAAGCCACTGACATGGTATCTCGTGTTTGACTCTAAATGGAACTCAAGATAACCTACTTTGAACAGTAATGTGTTCACAGTATGTGGGAATTAACTGCTCAATGCAATAAGTACTATTGAATTTCCCATCTCTGCACAGATAAAGGGCAACTGCTACCAAAAAACAGTAATAACAGTAACCAAATGATAAAAAAAGCAAACAAACCTGCTTTTCATTACATCCTTAAAATGTTATAGGTTAAAATAATCTTAAAAGGCCTTAAAAAACAGCAATTAAATCTTTCCATTTCTGTTTTCCAAGACTGCAGCTGAGAAAACGAAAGAGGCCTAAGTGCCATACCGTGCTAGCCTTGCTAATAACTCTCTGTGAAAAATCTCATTAATTCAGTCTGGCTCTTCAGATCAGCCGCTAAGACCTTGTATTGTCAGTCATCCTCTGGCCTTTTCAGGATTTCCACAGCCTAACTAGCAGAGTCTCCATGGAAACCATGCAGTCATGCTTTGCACATCCCCAGAACTTTTTGTTCCTGACAAAGCTTGAAAAATCACATGCAGCATGGAGAGTTTAACACAGTGAACTAAACCCTGACCCACACTTATAAATGATAAACCCCAGCATACTAGCTTTATTATAAATGATTTCCTTACAAGATACTTAGTCAAGCTGGCAAAACGCTGAACCAGACAACACAGGAGGAACGCAGCTCCGGAGAGAGGAAACAAACAAATCGAGGAGAAACACGGAGTTTCGGGCTAGTTCTGCCTCTTTTGAAAGCACCAGAAGCACGTAGGGTACGGAAGCAAGCAGAGAGCAGGAGGAGGGCTTTGAAGTTGCCTCTCCCCGAAAATGGCATCCCCACAGCCCTCTGAAGAGGAGTCGGCTCTCTGTGACTGCGTCACGATGGTGCTGATTCACTTGTCTGGCTGTGCAGCCTGGCTGGCAGAGGCAGCAGGAGCTGGGTCTCCAACCCTGTGGCTGTGTGGAGCTCCAGAGACCCTGCCTGCGCCTGGGACAGCCCTGGCCAAGCACCACCCACCCCTCCAGCCCAGGAGGAGACGTTTGGGTCAATATAACAAAACTGATATCAAAGGTGGTGGTGGCACTGTCCTCAAAATGTGATTCTCTGGCTTGCAACTGGGAACCAGCAGGCTTGATCTGATGAGGGGGTAAAATGATGCTGACCCACTCAACAGCCTGGTTGAGCCTGGATGCTTCCCACCAAGCTCTGCTGGGATGACCAGGGGCAGCGGTCACTAGTTACACTGATCCTCCTCATCCCCGCTGGTGCATGGAGTGAGTACTCACACCAACAGCATCGCTGCCCAACGTGAAGTATTGATTATAGCCAGCAGGGCAGGGACAAGCAGCCAGGCACTGCCATCAGAAACAAGTCCATTGGAAGTCCCACAGCATGGTCAGCACCTGGCTGTCACTTGTTCCTTGGCACTGCAAGAGCTCCATGGCATTTTTAGCTCTCTCCTCCCAAGTCTATGCTTGGGGATGTAGCTGCAAAAAGATGCTCTACACGAGAGGACCAGTGAAAGTCAGAAAGGTCACATGCAGAGGCCAAACTTGCCTCACCACAGTAAATTCTCAGGGCTGGTGCAGATGAGCAAGCGCCTGCTCAGCACTGTGTCTGGGTTTGTGAGAAAAAGAGTGACTCATAGCGAGGGTCATGCTGTAATCTGGGAGGACTGCCAGGGGAGGGAGAGAGCCACACTCAGCCTGATCCATGGTGAGCTCACTCCTTACGTGGGGTGGAAGATGCAATCCACCGCAGGAGGATCAGAGAGCCCCGAGTGGGCTGAACCAGCCATTTGGGAGCTGGCAGCTGCGTGCTTCCACCCCTGGGTTCCAGATAATGAGGTTAGGATTAGGAAGTCGGCCTCACACGGGACAGCTCAGGAGGTGTTTGGCACATGCGGGCCCTCCCCGGTGGGATGCAGGAGGTCAGAGCAGGCTTTGTTTCCATGGGGTCCCCCAGTGTGTCACCACAACGGATGGAAAACATTTCCCCACCTCTCCTCCCCCAGTGAGGGGTGGTGCATAATCAGCAGGAAGCTTCATATCTCCGGGGCCTCTCAGAGGATAACCACAGGCATGGAGCTGGCATGGTGTGGGACATGAAGGCCTCATAGATGTTGCCTGAGCTGGCCAGGACTCTCTAGGGCTGGCCCTGTACAAGGTAGCAGAATTACCTTGCCATTGCTGTTCTCTGGCGAGTGGCATATGCTGATGCTCTCTCTCCAAGCCATTCACCACCAATGCCAACCATCTGCCTCGCTCACCACCCAAGCAGCTGCCACTTGGCTGCGGAGCATGCGAGCAGCTTAAGCACCTTAGCAGTGGAAACCACAGGTCCTCACCCTCAGGAGGACATCCAGCCCCCTTCCCTCATGAAGACCTTGCTGTGCCCTGCAGACTGTTTACAAGGCCAGAGGAAGCAGATGGCATTGGGCTGGAGCAGGAGCCTGAGCAGAACTATGGCCACTGCTTGTGACAGCTTCAGTTTATTCATTTGCCTGTGAGGACCAGACCTTAAGGGCCATCCCTAGGAGAAAATTTTATTAAAAAGCCTTGATTCCTGCTTGCTGTGCTGTGAAATTGTACATGTGTTGGATTAAAAGCCATAAAACATCTTCTTTGCATCTCTTGCTCTGATCTCTTATTTTCTTTAGCTTTGCCTCCTCCTGCAGACAGGGCCAAGAGCCTCTGGCAGCCCAGGAGCCACAACAGCCTCAACCACCATCTTGAAGGCCACAGAAATTTATAATGACTGCTTACTTGCTAAATACGGTGTGAAACACATCTGCACCCAAAAGGGCAGAATTATTAAAATACACCAAAATGACCACATGTGCCACTTCAAAACTCAGGAAGGTGTGGGGACAGGTAGAGAGTGGGATTTGTTGCCATAATTGTCAAGGTGATGCAAGTGCCCCTGAAGGAATGCTGATCCCTTCCAGTTGCATTTGGCTCCTGTCCCTCCTCCTGCTCCACCTGGCTGTTGGCAGGCACGTTAGTGAAGGTGACATCTGAGCTCAGCAAATACCTCCTGTGGCCCCAGACAACCCCCAATCCTGGATAGAGTAAGCTTACATAGACAAAGCTCTTTTGGTTGCATCAGCTCTTCCTGGTTCCCATGCTTTCTCTGCTACACACTAGCCATCTTCTCCCTGCTGCAGTCCACCTCAAAGTGGAACAAGACCCTCCTTCAGTAAACACCCAAAATAGGTTGTTATTTTCCTTTTTAGGCAACTTCTCTTTGCCATGCCACTGGCCTCTCTCACCTTGCCTGGTCCAGAACAGCAATGGTAGGTTTGACACGCAGGCTCCTGGGAGAAAGTGTTCCCCAGATGAGAATTTTTTCTTTGCCATTAGCTCTGGGCAGAGTGGAGCATTGCTCGCAGGCAATGGCAAGCTGTGCTGGCACAGTCCCCAAAGATGCAGTGGGAGATGGATCAGCCAAGGCTAACAATCCTGGTGCCTACTGCTCTGACTTCCCAGGCAAATCTTCCCTGTGACTCTAGGGCACTCACCTGTGGCACACTAGGTCTGCAAAAGTACCTGCAAGCCCAAAATAGGGGTTCCAAGTCCATGTGCCCTAACCTCGCTACTGCACACAATGTGTTCAGACAAACTGAGGTCCTCAACAAGAGGAACAGACAATGACAGGTCAGCAGAGACTCCCACCACTCCTGGTCAATAGATGGGGATGACAGTTCATTATCCTCAGCTGCAGATCAGTAACTAAGGTTCAACTAATGATTACTAAAAGGACAAGAGAAAGCCAGTCAGCTTGAAGCTACTGCACATGCTTAGAATAAGCAATAATAAGCAACTACTCCATCTACTTCCCTGAAGCTGCAGCCATGTGGTTCTGTCTCAAATGTGGTTCTCAGCCTGGGACACGGCTGTAGAGCAGCAGTCCCTTGCCTTGGTTAGAGCAAATGAGGCTGTGCACTGCAAGGGGACTTTGGTCCTTGAGGAGGGCTGGTGTGGGATGCTTCCTAGTCAGCAGCGTTAGATCTGCTTTTTGAGAAAGTGATTGGAGCTTCACAGCATATCACAAAAATGATGAAAACCCAAGGAAGGAGGCAGAGAAAGCACTGAACGTGCCCAAGAGATTGTTGCTCCCCAGGTCTCAGATTGCCCCTGCCTGCTGCTTTCACCCTGCCAGGGGACACCTCCAGCAAAAAGCTCCTGCCATCATTCTGAGACCACTCATCTGTGCTAGAAGTGGCAAACATGTCCAAGCACAGAGTATGTTCAACTGCAGAATCTCCTTCCAGAAGGCACCTGCCTGCTGTTCTGGGGTGCTGGGGAGCTGCTGGCAGAGTGGAGCAGTCCCAGACCCATCACCAATGCTCTCTGCTTCCTTCTGAGCCTGTGCTCAGGCTCTGAACAGCCACAAATCCCACTGATGCCTGCACAGAAATAATGTCATACATCATATTGCTTCAAGCACTGACAATCCAAACTTGCTGCATAAAAACCTTTCTTTATGAGGTCTTTTATTTTCATGCAGGCCCAGTTTGGACTGTGATAGACAAGGGGAAACTGGTCACTTCTCACATGCTCTCTGACTTAGAGCTTCCTCAGCTCTGCAACAACACCAGGTTCTAAAAATTCCAAGATATACAAGGCAAAATCCAAGTAGGATGCTCATAGGATTTGCACTTTTGTGAAAAAGAGACAGTCACAGGGACTTGAGTTCCCGTATTAGAAAAAGGAGATGACACTTGTAGGCCATCCAGGAACACAGATCTTTCTCTGAATCTACAGAAGAAGAAAGGAGGCAAGACTGGACAGGTGAGATGGCCACTGAGATGTCTGTGGGAGGTCCACAGGGAAGGACAAGCAGAGACAAGACAGCAGAGATTACACAAAGTCCAGACAAAAATTACCTCCTTCAGGATCTTTTCAACAAACTCAAGAGCAGGAACAAACACAAACCCCGGTTCAGCAACTTTTGTCATATGGCTCCTGTGGTTTTGATCTAGCAGTAGATACCCTACAATCTTGCAGAAGCACAGTCTGACACTCCCTGTAGATATGGGCAGGCTATTTAGCATTTCTCTGCCTTCACTTTCTCCATCCTGACAACGCTAATAGCAGATACTTTATCAAGCCTTTCATAAAAACTATTTATTGGTAAAGCACTTGAAGAGCAAGGTATGATGCCACCCTTCTCCACTGGCTCCTGGAACCAATAGGACTCACTGATTTTCAAGCTAAAGTTTCATTAATGGTTACATTCTGTGAGAGTTAAATATTATCCTAAATTGAACCAGCAGCTAAGCAAACAGATGATAAGCTTTTAGTGAACTCAGGAGTAGTATAGGAAAAAAAAACCTTCCATGTACTTTGTCTATGGGTGTGTAATATTTATTCTCTTCCCTGAAGTTGTAACTGAACTTTGCAGCTGGCTCCACAGTGAATCAGTTACCATCAGATTTTGTCAGGGGTTCAAGGTGGCTCCTGTGTGGCTGGGCAAGAGGCAGATAGGTCTCCTGAAAATGCACTTGAGCTGCCTGCTTTTTCACCAGTTCTGTTAGCAGTCAAAATCTGAATCACGCTTAATTTTACAAAGTTCAGCACTGGTCGTGCCTGAACCACCTCTACTATGAACAAAGTCTGAATAACCTCCACTGTTATAGAAAAAAGTTATTTTCCTTCTGTGCCTTAGACACTTCACAGATATTTTCATTAGAAAGGAATGGAAAGAAAAGAAGAAAAACTCTTTACACTAGTTCTAAGGAGAGCCTCTGGGCCTTGCATAACACTTTGAGGCTCAAACTCATTTCCAAACATCTTCTGAATCGTAGAATCATTTAGGCTGGAAAAGATCTCTAGGATCATCAAGTCCAACCTTCATCCCAAGAACTCCCTGATGCCTAGATCATGTCCTGAAGTGCCACATCTACTCATTTGTTGAACACCTCCAGGGATGGTGACTCCACCACCTCCCTGGGCAGCCTGTTCCAAGCACATAAAGAGTTGAAAATCCATCACAAGGCAACAGTGGGATGACAGATCTTCCCCATCCATCTCAAATACTGCCCTCCACCTGCACTCAGCCTCACTAATGTGATGTATGAAGATCTCAGCTGCTATGCACACCCAGGAGACACAGGCACTGCTGTGATACTGCTTAGGGTATCTCCAAATCATATTTCCACTCTGAAAAGGGAGTTGCTCATTTCTAAATATTAGTAAAAGAGTAACAACTCAAACACTATATAGTCAAAATTCAGAAGCCAAGAATTAGTTTGCAACTGTTTCAATGCCATTAAAAAACAGGTCTCCTGAATTTATTTGTCTTTTCTCTGAGGAAAGGCTATAGGCTAGATAAAAATACCTTTCTGGTAAGTTCCTCTGTAACCATAAAATCTACATGCCTCCTTCTTCCAGTTGCACGTTGCCCTCTCAGCATCAAGCCGGGTATACAATTAGAAGATGCTGGTATGAACTTGTACGTCAAGGAGAAGCACAGATCCAAGCTGGGGATTTAAGCTGAGCATGCTCTGAGGAGGCTGTGCAAGTTTACATTCCATATCTGGCACGTTGGACTGATGGCTGAAAACTGGGCCTCAACATTCAGGCTCTCACCCCCTAAGCAAACACAGCACTAAAACTTTGAAGACAGGTCTCGTCTTCAGCCAGAAAAGATGGTCATCATAAAGAGATGGGGGAAGCAAGGAAAAACAAACAAAAGAAAAGGGAGGGAATCTTGAAAAATCACATCTTCTGTCTGCATTTCACACAGAGCAGGTTTCTTGTGGGTTTCAACACCCAGCTGCTTCCAGGAACAGAACAGACATGCACGTGCCTGCAAAGCAAAACACAGCTGGAGAGCTAATTTTAGGCCTATCAGTCTTGGCAATGTCCCTTTAACAAATGAAGAATGCACAGTTTTCATGCGTATGTACAAACATCAAATTCTTACAGTTAATCTAGATGGTGGTTCATGCAGTTTTGTCCAGGTACCACCACCTGTGCCTGTCCCCCTGAAGTATGTTGCTTTAAGCTGGAAGGTAAGAGTACCTCCCCCTGCTCACAGGGCAGTTCTTGTGTCTGCAAATTCCAGAATCCCCCAGACAACAGCTACCCCTCAGCAGAAAGGAAAAGCTGGCTTTCAAGAGTATTTTCTGGTGAAATTACAGTAACATTCATCCACCAGAAGGCTGCTGAGGGATTTTCTTTAATTAAAGGAAAAGTGGTCTTCCTCTTTCCTCAAAAGAAACAAGTGCTAACATTTAAGGAAAGAAATAATTGGCAATAAGTTTGTACTTAGGACTGGATTTCAAAAAGAACAAGACCACCAGTTACAGCCAAGGTTTAAGGAAAGGCATTACCTTTGTCACAGTAAGAATTTCCCATTCAGGTTCTGTTTGTGCTGTAGATGGAAAGACCTGTTTGGTCTTGGGTTAAAACCCAAGAGTAATCTGGATTTTAAACCTTTTACCTGAACCAGCCAACACTGGAGATGCTCCAGAAGACTTATCTCTTGCTCATAATAGGCAAACTAACTTTCATTCAGAACTGGCCAAATGTTCAGTACCTAGAATGGTTAGTACTGGAATTCAGGAGAATATGAAGCAAACTTCTAAAAAACAGCTGGTTTTGCCTATCTCCAGTCTGTTGGTACTTCCTGACCCTCTCAGTGTTTCCTTTCATTTCTCAGGAGGGGCACATTTTGATTTTCATGGCAAATAACTCTGAACTGGTGGTAAAAGAACGTGGCCTTTGGTACTGAAGGGCTGGATCAGAGCACTCCAGCTACAACCTCCCCTCACTATTCTCTACTGCAGAATGACATCAAAGCACTCGATAAGTCTTGCACATGCAAACCATCCTTCTCACATCGCTCAGGTCCTCTCAAAAAGAGATCTTCCCAATCTCCCCCCATGTATGCCACCCAAACAAAAATGCAGACTTTCTTTTCTCCATTGCCACTTGCCAGTTCATCTGACGTGGAGGAAGATCTCTGTTCACAATGGTGTGAACAAAGGCAATAGATTCATCAACTCACAGCTGAAACATGGAGCATGTCCAATGATCCACCAACAAGCTGTGATTGAGGACACTAAACATCATGCAGAAAAGATAATACAGTGCCTTTTGTCTGCTCTACACAAATTAAGCTAAGGAAGTGACTGGGAAATGATGGATTTCTGCCCTAAGTGATACATCTGCATTTCGAGGAAATGGGTAAAATCAAAAGCTAGATGTGCATCTCCACTGTCTGCCCTGCTGGTTCCAGTTCAGGCTTGTTCCAAACATATTTATCAGACACTTCTGTAAACTCTTCTCAGATTGCTAGGTAATAACTTGCATGACAGTAAAGGTAATCTCAAATATATCTTTCCTTTGCTTTTTATCTTCCTTAACACCAGAGGCATCATCCCATCATTTACGTGAGAAACAGACTGGATAATTTATGGAAACAAAAATAGTCTACTGAATTGAAATAAAATGCTTCGATATGTGGTAATAATAATGAACAAAATAAATTCTGTCATCACACAGACACTGAGTTTTGCAAAGAAAAATGCACCCACACCCAGAGCAAATGAAAACGTTAATTCCATATGAAACCACCGACGAATGAGATAAGAAAAGCAGACCCTTTTGACAGTCCATGTGTTAAGAGATTTCAGGATTAAGCAATGCCTTCAGCCTTCTAAAACCCTGTTACCTAATTCATGTCTAATAGACAGGAGCCATTCACATAACAGCACGTCTTCATCAGGGCGAGCAATGCTTCAAGTAATCTGCAGTGTACATCCTAATAAAAGTTGCATTTCAGCTCTGTTTCCAGCTAAACTGAAAAAGGGAAATTATTTAATGCTGGCTTTCTGCAGTTGTGGTCATTAATCTAGCAATTTGCTGGATACAGCAAATATTGAGAAGTATCTCTTATTATTACCATCTCCCCTGAGGTGCAACCTCCCAAACTTGATCCAGCTTGCAACAGACACATTTCTTTTGGAAGGGAGTGCTAACACAGGTATGCAGGCAAAACTCCTCTGCTTGTCAGCTAGTCACAGACTAGTCCTCAAATCAGCAGATTTCAAAATTTCATTCCAAAATCTGATTAGCAAATGTCTCCAGGGTTTTTTTTTTCCCATATACAATTTCAAATCAGCTCAAGATGCTGTGGCATTCCTGAGCCAGTGTGAATCACCTATAGCAGAATGAAAGCACTGAGTCAAAATTACCTGCACCAGCTTAAAAGAGAAGCCTGGTCCAAAATTCAGATCAAAAATTTAAATATACCAGCTGCTTGGGTGGTTCTTTTTAATACCTTGATCTAGACTATGGGAAGCTCATTTCTAAAACTAGTTGTGGTGCATATTAGGATCTGGCATCTGTTTTGCCCAATGGGGTGCAGAGAAAGGTACTGACAAAGAACTGATAAAGAACAGATTTTTAAATGTGGTGAGGATGCTGAAAAGACAGTGAAGAAATAGCTAAGATTGAACTTTTTTTTTTTTAATTAAAAAAAGTTCTGTTGGTTTGACTGCAATCATTTTACTCGAGCCTAAACAAAATCTTTCTTATATTGATGCAACATATTAAATAAAGATGTGTCTATTTTACAACAAAAATACTGACTTCAAAGTGAAGAAATAAACACTTCTGTTTCTAAATATGTAAGTAGGGGGCATTTTAAAAATGAAATGTGGTAATGAAAATTTTTAAGTTATTATTAGGAGTCAAAGGGCTTCCTTTCCTTTCTTTTCCTTTCCTTTCTTTGCCTTTCTTTTCTTTCCCTAGCAGTAACACAGTGTGTCAGTTCCTTCTGACAGACTCACAGTCAGATGGAGCCAGCCAAGACCACTGCTCTTATTTCAAACAGATTTACTCCAAATAATCACTCTGTAAGAGGCATTTCAAGGTACAGCTTAGTGCCAAATGACACTGTCCTTGTTAATTGTGTCCTTAACCAAAAGCAATCATTTAAGCCAAGTGATTTTTCACAAATATGAACAAACCATGCACAGCAGAAATCTGACCAAATAACTTCCAGATTTTGCTAACACTAAAGTCTTGATGCCTGAGCCCCATAATTTTGACCTCTGCTTGGCAAAGCAGTGAGCATCTGAGGACAACTGCTACAGGATTGGCATAAGGCGACTAAAAAAAAAGAAAGCAAGTGGATGGTTTAGAGTCCACAAGTATGCACAAGAGCAGGAGAGGGATCAGTGGAACTGAGCTCTCCCAAAGCTGGACCGAGTGCTTCTTGCACAAGAGGTATCCTCATGGTCTCACGTACTTCCTACCATGCTCTTACCAGTGAATTGGCTTTGGATCCCAAACTAGCAGCCAAACCATGCTACAGCTCCTCAGGTTTATTAGATGAATTTAAAGCACTCCGGATATTCTCCATATGTCTCGCTTCAGGACGTGGTCTAGGGGTCAGGGAGATGTTGGGATGAAGGTTGGACTTGATGCTCCTAGAAGTCTTTTCCAACCTAAATGATCCTGTGATTCAAAGGAGGCCTCCAAATGCAAGCTAAGCATAAAGCTTTGCTATGGATAGAACCACAGTGCCAGAGGTAAGCATCACCCATGTATTCGCACAGATGGGTTATTAACTTCAAGAACCTAATTATGTCAATTTAAATGTCAGCATTGTTAATGATGTCACTGTCCATTATTTCAACAGAAGCATCCAGCTTGTGTGACTTGGGAATCTGGGGTTGCATGTCTCTCATTTTGTCTTTGGTCCTAGAAGACAGCCGAGACATCTTCAGCTGCCAAAATTTCTAACTTCCACTTCCAACTTTGGCATCACTCCACGATGCATTTTAATTTATTTCTATATCTATTTGTCACCCTATTGGAAATCATCAGTTTAGAAGCAGCATAAAATTAACGTCAAATTAGACAACAAGGAAAGCCACAGCATTTGTTTTGCTCCCTTCTCTGTTCATTCAATAGAAGAAGCCACAGGGTTTATTATCTGCTGTAGTAGAGGATACCTGATCCCTGGGTCTTGCTACAGAAGGCACTTTGCCCCCAGATAAAGGGAAAATGTTCTTTTAGCTCACAGAAATTCCTAGTGAATTCTGGTCACGTCAGTAGGGATTTCTTTCTCCAAATCAGTATTTTTTTAATGTGCACAATTTTTCCTTTTCCTGTGTTATGGCTCTACCCTTCTGTTTTTATAACCTGCAGGAAGCATATTTCAAAAATATTTATTAGCTTATTAAATCAAATTACCCTTGCTCCTGCTGGACCAAGTTTTATAGAGTGCCCACAAAAATCAAAGAGCCTGTGCTGCAGCGACAATTTGTAGTGATGGCAGAGAAAACTATTCCTTAATCTTTTTAATTACCAGTTGCAAATACTTCAATTCACTAAATCAGAAACTGTTGGCAGGAATTGCTCTGTCCAAGCCCTGTGGCTCAAGACTGGAAAGGCAAAAAGTGTCAGGGAAGACTGGCCAAACTGAACAAGTGTTGAAAGCTCCTCCTTGTGAAATGATGAGCAGTGAAACAGTTAATAATATTGATCTGGAAATATCTGCAATGATATTTTACATTTCAAAAACCATTCAGGTAAATGAGAGTATTTCACATTTCTCTTTTTCTTGCCTGTCTATGGATTTAATGAGTTTGGATAAGGAGAAATGCACCTCTTGAGATGCCCACCACAACATACGACAGAGCTCAGCTTGTTTCAAGTTCAGCTGCCTCCAACCCCAACTGCCCTCACAGAGAGTAGCTGAATTATAATAGCCCCATCCAACCTGGACTTGAACACTGGGGCACCCACAACTTCTCTGGGCAACCTGTTTCAGTGAAAGGTTCTGAAGAAGCCTTAGGACACTGGAGCAGCAGCAGGCAGGAGGGCAAATCAACCCATGGACACCCTTGGGGTAAAGGTCAGATGAAGGACAACAACTGCATGCATTTGGTGGTTAGCTGTGGTGCTTTCCTGTCCTCCCTGGGATTACAAGCAGTTTGCTTGTGTGATGGGTGCCTGGAGAGCAGGGGGAGGTTTTCCCAACTCCAAGTGCTGGAAGTTGGGTGCAGCCGTCACAGGAAGCAAAATTAAAGCTGACACCAGGCAGTCTGGTGTTACAGCCATCTGCATTCCTATTGATCTGAAGGCTTAGTCTGCATTCTGGCTTTATCAGCCACTGGCATCACGACTGCCATCTCTTCTCTCTCATCCTCCTAACCTGGAAAACACTTCTGAAGGTGCTGAGAGACAGTTATCAAAGATCCACTGCCTAGGAAAAGAACAACATGCCTCAGAAGAAACAGCTGCCTGGCACCTTTGAAGAAAGTTTCCTGACACTTTTTCTATTTAATTAAAAAATAAAAAGTCAACCTCAATATATACATGATGTTTCACCTTGCAGATCATTCAGAACTGCTTCTGACAGTGGTGGATTATAATGAACCCCTTATCAAGATGTTGCCAGCTCGAGACAGACAATGTGTGTATGTATACGTGCAGATCCCAGTCTTGTTAACATCAGAGAGTGAAAGGGACGGTGCGCAGGGAGATTTATTGCAGGGAATTATCCATGTACACAAAACAAAGCAAAACAAGCCTGAATCTTTTGCATGGAGTTTTTTGCTCCTAATCGGCTCATAAACTGGGAGCACTGACCAAGGAGTTGGTTGATGAAAGGATGATCTGCCCGGATTTTGCTCCATTTGATTTAATTATTCCTCTCCTGTAGCTGTCACACACAAGAAACTATCTCAAGGAAGAAAATAAAAATCATCCCACCACTGAAAGAATAACGGAATAAAACCCAGATGACTATATCAAAATGGGCCAAGAAGGAGCTTTTGCTTTCCTGAGTTGCTATTGTAGCTTTAAGGCAGCATAAACATATCTTCATATGGGGAGTGAGGGTTTAAACAACAGTATCATATTCAGGCAAGACTATAAACTGTCCCTTACATCCTAAAGGATACCCCGTTGAGGCTATCAAAACTACCTCATGCATTGCTAAGAGGTAAAACAGGAGCAGGCTCAAAGTTGTGCTCTCACCCACAGCTTCTTACCAGGGGCTTGTGGCAACACTATAATTAAGTCTAAAATACTAGAGCTGCTCTGATCTTGAATATTTAACATTTAAATCCTGGGCCACAGAGGTGTGATGCTACTAAGGCTGGCATTTCACAGCAGAAGACACAGAACGACAGCTGTCATGCTGTTATTATTCCTGATATTAATTCTTATCAAGGAGAATTGCTTACAGAAAAAGGTAAAACACAGATATCTTCTGTAAATCTCACAACTGGCGGGTGGGTTCAGATAACACGGAAAGCCAAACAATCTATGGATCAGAGTGGTTTTACCTAGCCAAATGTAAGCTACTTAGCTCGACTAATATTTATGATAGGCTTAATCCGGTAAACAGATAAATTAGTATAAGTGCAAAAGACCACACAACTGCCTGTAGGCAATGAAGACCACACACGTACCTCTTCTCAGGCTTAGGGCATTAAGAAAATAAGGATGTGCCAAAAAAATTTACACTATTGGATTGAACAAATAAATAGCGGTCGTCAGAGTTGAATAATGGACCACGAATCCAAACAAATAGTCAAACTCAGCAGGCAAAAGCTTCCACAGTTTATTTTAGCATTGCTTTAACGCCGCTTTCATGCTAACATAATGGGTGAAATCATAATTCCTTTCCAATCTATAGAAGGTTTTGTCATTGATTTCTCTGGGGCAAGAATTTGACCCTATGATTTATAGCGTCTACAGCAGCTCTTCATATACTTGTGTGAATCTACTCCAAAGTCGAATAAATACAACCCAAGCAGTAAAACACAAAAAGCACAACTGAAAAAGACAAGTCCATATTAAATATACAAACTCCAAGTAAAACTGGTCTGGCTTTAAGCATAATTTGAATCATTGCAGGAGACCCATGCAGGCATTGGAAAGCTTGGATGCTTCTTTTTAAACATTTCTGTTAGAAACACTGGGCTAAATCTTCCTGATGTGAAAGGTGCCTACTGGTTTTAATAGCAGTTTATTTTGGAAATCAAGGCAAAGCGTTCTTCTGAATCCAAATAATATGGAGCAAAATGGTTTTAAACCTGTGATCCATGAACTTCATCAGGTTAGTGAGAGGTAATTGAGAAAAGCAAATCAATTAGCAGAGAGCTTAAAATCTCCTGTTCAGAAGTCTCTGCCTATATAAGGACCTTCTCCAAAGGAAAATGAATAGGAGGAAAAAAAAGTTGCAAAGCAGAAGCAGCTTAAACAGAAAAAAAGAGGGATAATCATATTACTTATTACTCAGGCAGCCACGTCAGATAATTCCAATGACAATTTCTGGCCTCACCATTTACACGTAGCACAAGCAGTGATAAACTGGGACATAAAAAAATCCTACTGCTATTGTACTTTTCCACACCTCTAATTAAACCTTATCTGCCTGAAGTGCTCCTACATCACTGGATATATGTAGGTGAGCAACTTGACATTTGCATAGAGCTTTGTACATTCAAAAAGCTTTGCAAACAATAACGAAGTAAGCCTCACAAATTCTGTGCAGAGGAAGCAGGGAAGTCAGGAATCCCTCTTTTACAGGTGAGGAGAATGGAGCAAACACTTAGAGGCTCATGGCTATGTGGATATTCATAAAAGCAATAAAAGCTGCAGATCCATAATGCAGCATAATTCACACCAACTGCCCATCCCTCCTCTTAGCAGAAAACTCCCACACCATAGCACAACACTATGTATTTTACTCAGGTGTGCAAAGGGTTAGAGAAGAGTCATCCTAGAACTCTACGTGATTCAGATGACCACATAAACCAGCAATAATTACAGTTCAGGTGTAGCATCTGCCCCATTTGTATTATGCCAAATCAAGGTGTATAGGTTTTTAATTAGCTCATGATTTCAGATATTTCACCTTTGGGTTCAGCTAAGCCAAAGCTGGTGCCAAGTTATGTTTTCAGGACTCCTGATCAACTCTTTCTCACACGAACCCAGATCCTTTGAATTCTTGGGGACTGTATCCCAAAACAAATGCATAGGAACCTTGGTGGGCTTGAAACATAACTTCCCCAATAAAAATCATGTTTGAAAACTACCCTTAAGTTATCTGCTAACAACCAGAGAAACTTTGTGAGGTGAAAAGGAGAAAATTTATTTCCTAATGAAAAAATACTAATTTCCCCTATCCGGGTACCTTAAGCAGTACATTCCACAGCATTGCCAGCTCTCATTACTGCAAGATAATTGGGTGTTTGGGTTTTCTTATGGATTCTTACTATTTTACCCTCTCCTCCTATGGCATTAAATTGCCATTCTCGTTCCCCAAAATGTTTGGCACCTCCTGAAAGGGCCAGTGAGGCAGAAACCATGAGTTGGCCTCGCTGCACAGGCTGCTTCGCCCTCACAACTGTTGTAAAGGGAATCGACACCATCCTTTGGAAAAAGCATTTATAATTCATGCTGCAACAGTGCCTGGAGGGGCCCTCAGCAGACAGGGCTCAGGTTATAGCTGGTACTCTACGTCCATGTAAACAGGGTGTAGATCTTTGCTTAGCACATAAGTGTATGGTTAAATACAACAGAAGAGCAAAACAGTTGGTAAAACCAGGAGCTTTTGGCTCCTCAGGGTGCTCACTTGTACCAGCACACCAGCCCCATAAGCCTGGTTATTTTGCAGGGCATCTGGTGTGCTGGGAAGGAGGGAAGAGGGCTTCAGGGTGAAAGACACATGGGGAAGGGTCAGTGGACTCTGCGGGCTCTTATTTGGGGTTCCTCCTGTCACAAAAACCAGTGAGGTCTTTGCTAAAGGCCTTTTGTTAAGGAGAAAAGTTAATGATAAAAGATATATGAGCAGGCATCCTGGGCCAAGCCCCTTGCTCTCAGGCTGCACCAGGAACAGGAAAATAACCCTAGAAGCGTGCAGGGGGGTTGACATCTGTTGTTTAAAGATGGATGAGGTCAAAGAGCAGAGCAGCAGCAGCTCCTCGAGCACTGCAGAACAGGCTTGCTGAGAAAATGGAGGTGGCTCTGTGCATGGGCACATCTGAGAGTGCTTAATTAAGTGAATTATTGGTATTCCACACAGAAGAAATGATCCCAAAAGCAACATTCAATACCGTGGGTTTCAGCCCACTGATACCTCAAAGTAGCCACCTCAAGCAAGTAACCACCTTTGGTAAAGCAACTTGGTGCCATATTAAAAATCAAAGAGGCCACTTGCCCCATCTGAGTCCTACAGGACAACTGCTAAACTTCATCTGCATCCAGTTAACATCCATTTATCCTCATGCTAGCCCTGTCTTTTACCTCTTCTTCCTGTTGCTGAGCCCTAAATCTTTATAGGCAAAAAGTAGCCTTAAATTTTATTTTCCTAGATGGAACAAGCCCAGCTCTTTTCCTCTCCTGGGAGATAAACTCCCTATTTTCCTAATTGTCCAAGCAGCCTGTCTCTGCTCCAGTCTAAGTTCAGCTTTTGCCAGTGGGGATGACCAGAACTGGTCATCCAGAACTGGACAAAGCCTCCTTCCTACATGGGATCCCAGTGGACTAATACTCCACTTTATCCTCCTCTTTGAAAATCACACATCAGATACATTTTTGCACTTTTTGCCTTTTTTTTTCCTCTCCTGTCCACATCATTTGAGAGGTTCACTGATATTCTGTGATTGACTAATAGGCCAGTCTTGTCTTTCTCCTTCCCTGTCATTTACAATTGATGGATTTCCATTTTAACATAAATTCTTATTAGCCCCTAAGTGATTGCCCATGCCATTACATTCTATCACTCAGCTCCTCAAGATCTCATCTCGTGTTGCTGAAGGATATTCCATTAATCCCTTGCATTAAGGATGCATCCCAAATTTATCATCAGTAGAGGAAGAGTACTATTTTAAGTTATGAGATGATTATACACACAGGTGGGTGGCTTTAAAAAAAAAAAAAAAAAAAAAGCAAGCAAAGGGGAGGTCACAAGAAAGGTGAAACAGGTCATTCAACTACCCATTTTAAGTCTTGTCACATAAGGCTACCTGTACCTGTTCTATTTTTAAGTGTTTGACAACCTTGCTTCCCCCTCAAGACCCTAGATCTCTTCACCACCCTCAGCAAATGAATCTCACATCAGTTCTGAGAGATCATCCCTCCCGTCTCCCTCATATATGGAGGAAAGAGAGGCAGAGAGACATTAAACATTTTGGCCAAGGTTTTCTGAACAGCTCTAGGCAAAGGGTGCTAATATCTGAAGCCTCTCCTTTCTCTTCAGAGACCCTCATTCCAAATCTGTCCCACTGAGAGCTGACCCGCTTCCCCCTCTCTCCTCACCCAACCTCTATTCAGTTTTGACTCTCAATTAACCATGAGAGATACCTGGGCTTGAAAGAGTCGACGAGAAACAAATCGCCAAGTGTCCTTCAGTGTGGTGGGGGAGGAGGACGTGAATATTGTGGCAGATTCAAAGGAACAGCTTGAAAGCAGCTGGAGAGCTTTGCAAAAAAACCCACATACACTGCTCACACGCAGAGCAGCTGCATAGAGGGTGCCATGTGCAATATTAATTATAGGCACGTTATGGAAGACAATATTCAACGTTTCCAGTGCAAAGCGTTCAGGACAGGAGCAGCCACTGACACTATTTCACACTCCCCTGTGCACCTCCACTAGGACTTGATTTAACAGCACAAGGTTCCAAGTCTGTCAAGCTGTGACAATTTGTATGAGTGAGATTTTGGATGTCTCACTGAAATATGCACTGGAGAAAAAAAACCCAACCAAACCCTTCATCACAAGCCACGGAGGTTTCAAAGGCTGCCTTGAAAGATGAATAATAAAAATCAGGGAGTGTCCCTAAAACAAATCAAACTTGGCAGGGCTAAGTTTCCTTGTGAAATTAATTTTTAGCATCTTCTCTCCAGCGGCCTGCCTCAGCTGTCTCCCTCTGTGCTCAGTTAATGATCTTGTTGAGCAGATAACCAATCTCTGGTTGATTTACAAGGCCTTTTATTGTCTGAACTGTCTATAATTTTTTTAATAGAGTTTCAGTTGATATCGCAGTAAAACAGGGTTCATTTTACATATTTAATGAAAAAGTGAAAACAAGCCAATAAAGACACCAAAGGACCAATTTGCCAAACTGTTCCTCGCAGGCTGAAATATCTGATGTGCCAAATATCTGCAAAGCAAACGCACAGGCTAAGTCTTACACATAAAAAAGAAAACCTAATAGCAAGCCTAACACCTCTTTCATGTCATGAATTGTTGATGCTTTCCCCCCTTACCATCCCCAACTACATTAGGAGGATTTGTTCCACCTCCCTTTCTGAGCAATATATGCATATCTTAGCAGGGTAGCGTGAAGATTTTAATTGTGCTCTGCTCCAAGAGCCCTACCTGATGGGAGCACAGTGTCGATATCTGAACAAACCCCCCTGCACGGATGTAACTCAACACAATATACACCACACCAGGGAAACGAGCACTGGGAGCTAGATATTTTAAAGTGATTGATTATGCACTGTGCAAGCACAAATGAAGCCAGTGTATAGGGAGCACACGTATTCTCCATCACGGCTAAGCCAGGTTTTCTGATAGCATAGAGTAAAACACACAGGAGCCCGAGGAAACGCTTGGGTTTTGTTACAAACCCCAGCACAATGCACCTGAAGAAGAGTTATTAAGAAAATAAAAGATATGTTGGTTCCTGATTCATCCTCACCTTACCCTTGGAGGGCAGCAGCCCCAGAGGTGGAAGGCAACGTGAGGCACAGCCCCATCACCATCAACCCCATGAGCAGAGCTCGCCTTCACCCTCCTCATCAGCAATGTGTCCCTACAGGGGCTCTGGGGCTCACTCGCCCACCCTGCCCCAATCCCACCCAGGCTCTCTGGCATACCTTTAATACGAATAGCACACTTAAACACCATGCAACAAACACACTGGACCCTGGACAAGCATTTAGGAGAAGTTTCTGATGATAAGAGCACAGCAGGGGTAGGGTTGCTCCAAGCTCTGTAAGGCTCTCTAGACAGGGTACTCACAGGCAGCTTTTTCTCCCTGTCACCTCTGCATTTTTTAAGCCTCTGCACACTGTTGTTGCCTTATGGTGATTATTTTCACTGCCAGCAGAGTCTTTTGCATATTAGCAGCCATTAATCCCATTGCATCAGCCAGCTTAATTGGGGTAGGCTGTTCTGATTCCCAACCTCTGTCCTCTGCTCCTTCCCCCCTCTCCCAGCCCACGATGTTTAAGGGATGTACCAAATCTATAGTGTTTCTACATCTGAATGGAGCATATAAAAGCTACTTGGTCAGATCTGGTTAATTGGGGGGACTTGTGGTTTAGCGGTTAGGAACAGGCCTAATCAGGGATAGAGGAGGAAGGAGGGGAGAGAAGGGGGGGGTTCTTTTTTTATGAAAATGTGGACCTCCCTACAGTAATTCCCCTTCAGCTGCTGCCTCACAGATGGACCTTTTAATTGAATTTTCTTACAGGCCTGAGGGAGGGAGTTCATTTCAGGTCAGGTGAGGCAATTGAAGTGAATCTAATAGCTCTAGTTTCTTTTCATTGGGAGCAGAGGGAAGCGTGTTGTTTTGTTGTCTTTCCCCCCTCCCTCCTTCCAGCTCGGTTTAAAAGTTTCAATTAAAAATTGAAACACACACATGGTGATTTCCAAGGATTTGTTGTCTTCATTTTGCCACAAGTGGCAGCAAGGTCAGCGATGGGAGAAACCTGAAGCTGTTTGCATCCTGTTCTGGTTTTGTTCCCTACATAAGGAGGGACACAGTGTGTGCAACGTACACAAAACCAGCACCAAAACATCCTCTTATCTTCTGTGCATTTTTTTTTTTCTTTAATACTACGATACTTTTCAGGCACAGCCATCCTTGCCTCAATGGGTTTGTGTTTGAAGTAGTGAAAAATAAGAGGGAGTCATCTCAAATGAAGCACTCTCAACCCAAGTTGCTATATCTGCATTAGATAAGAAAGGCTGTGCTTAAAACTCAAGTGGTGTGAGTGTAGATTATGCCACCCAAAACTCCTTCCTGTGTTGATTTCTCATCCTGCAAAGACTTCCAGAGCCAAATAAGCCGTGCTAAAAAAAAAAAGGATATTTATTCTGGAATAATGTGTCTATGTTGGGGTTTTTCCATGAAGCAACGCTGTAGAATTTTCTGGTGTGGGCCATGCCTTTACCACATCAGACCATCAAGGGTATGGTATCTTCTAGCCCAGGGCAGGTATAACCCTGCATGGAGGCACTGGCAGAGGAGGACCATCAGGTACATGGTACAGGTTGACCTTGTCCTCTGGGAACACTGCCACCAGCAGCAGTGGAGCCAGGATGGCTCCCTGGGAACTTTGCCAGTAAAGCAGGAAGGATTTTCTCAAGAAGCCATCTGGTCACCTATGACCAGGGCAGACAGACAGCAGGATCCTGCTCCAGGTCACTCACAGGGAAGGATGGGGAACCTGCATGGAGAAGGGAACTGAGATCCCCTGCAGCTGCCAGGGCAGAGCCTGGGAGGTCCTGTGTGGCTTGCAGGGGGGGAAGATGGGCATATTGTGGTCAGAGAGGTCTGGTGAAGGAGCTATGCTTTCACTTGGCTGAAAGCCTTTCTCGGCGCACCACCAGCCCCGACCTCATATATGTTTCAGTAGCTAGCATGCAAGGCTTTCAGATCTCCCTTCCTCCTTAGTCACAGTGGTGTCAGATGGGGGCTGGAAGGGCTGCTGGCCTTTCAAAGTGAGAACCAGGATCCTACTGCTGCTTAGACAAATGCAGCTTGAGCCAAGTGCAGAGCGTGGGACTGAGGAGCTGTCCTGGACCTGGCACCAGCCCAAAAAGTAAGCACAGTTGCTCCTAAGAGGAGCCCACGCTGCTGCAGCTGTGTTGCTGTTAGGACCATTTCTCCCTCCTTCAGTTCAACTTCAGACCTCTGGGGAGTGACAACCACCTACAAAGCTTTGGGGGTCCGTGCAGAACCTTCCAACAAACCTGCTGCCACCAGCCTTTAATTCTCTGTACAATAGTTTACATCTTCACTGAAAATCTAGGGGGTTCAGCACGCTCAGGAAGTTTGAAAACTACCTCTTGAAGGATTGTTCTGATGAAAAGATGACCTCCATGTCTTGTTTTGTTGCTTTCAACCTAATATAAAAAAGGAAATCCAAAAGTGCTGATGGCTTCTTTCGTATGAGAATGAACCCAAGCAAGCATCATAAAAAATCAGCTCATCCTATGCAAGAAGGGACCCATTACCTTACATACACCAGATGATCAGCATAGGTTCTGTGAAATATCTCCTCTAAATATCTTCAAAGTAACACTACTCCTAGAAGAGAGATGAGGAAAGACAGACACTGCAGAGTGGAAAGCTGAGAGCTAGTGCAAATGGCTATAAGTTACTCAAATGTGAATTGTGCTGCTGATACAGGCTTTTCAGGTCATCAGTTTCTAAGAAAAAGCATAATGCTCCCCAAAGAGCATGTGGAGATGCTTATTCAGACAATCCTGGAGAAGGCCACAACCCAACAGAAAGATTGACTGGATCACTTCACAGCTTCATCTCATTTCTGGTGAATTGCTTTGGCCACAATTTGTAAGTAAAAATAAATCACATCTTGTGTCAACATAGGAATATGTTTCAATATTCCATATCATAATGGTGCTTCATTTCGACATGCAACTTCATTTAAATTTAAATTTTCAGATACTAAAGCTGCAATGAAATTATTCTGAAACTTTCTTGAGGAGGAAGAGGAAAGGGAAGATCTTACTTGGCATAGCTCTACTTGCAATATCAAACAGCAAACGTCTGTATCTGTGTAAAGCAAAAAGCAAATGTCTGTGTCTGTGTAAATATAAGCTAAACCACAGGCTAAAGAAGCTCCTTTTGCAGTTGGGGTCTTTTGTATTAAACCATTCTGGGTGTTGTAAAACAAGTGCACTTAGCATTTGTCCTCCCCACTGGCGCTCCCAGCGTCTTCTTATTCACACACTTCTTGATTATTTGTTTTAAAGACTCAGCAGTGTACATAAAAGCAGCTTGGCCAGTGAGGCTTCTGCACAGATTAAATTTGGGGAGAGGGTCCAACAGAAGCTTTGGGACTTCCTTATTACTATTCCCTTTATACAGCCCCATTTAGAGGCCCCAAGTGGAAACAAAGGTAGCAAGCCATCGCATCCCTGCTGCCAGGGAAAAGGAGGGGTGGTTTAATCAACCATCCATGGAGCACTGCAGCAGAAGGGGCAAAAAAGCACACATTTAGGACCAGATGCTTCTCCTTTAGATGAAAGGATGATTAAAGCACTTGGGCTGAGAACTGCAGCCATCCCTGTGTTACAAATACAGCAGTGCATGGCTGACCCTGCCCTTGCAAAAGCACCGAGCAGATTCTGTGGCTGTGACAGGAGAGGTGAGAGGAGAAAAAAAGCAGCAGCAAGTAACATTCAACTAAAAAGCTCAACCCACATGGTGATATGTAGATGCTGCATTTATTCCTTGCTTTTTTTCAGAGCGTACTACAGGTGCCCTAAAACTTTTCTGACAAGGAAGAAAGGGCACTGATTAAATCTCTGTGTGGGATTGACAATAGGCAACATATTTGTATTTGGCTTGAGACACCCACGTTTCCACGTGTAACCAGAAAGATTTCTTTCAAATGCAAGGAAGAATTCAGAAAAAAACCCACTGCCCATTACAAACAGTCATCTGAAAGTTACAGAACAATTGCCTCTGCAGCCTAAAACAGGGGACAGTGTTCAGGAGTTATCATAGTTCTTGCTACAAGAGCTGGGTTTTTTCTATAGCACCCCTTCAGCACCTATAACAAAATAAAGGTTTAACTACTACATTAGAAATGCCCACTGGGCAAACACCATGTATATTCACTCTCTAATAAAATACTATTTTGAGATATTACATTTTTAACTTTCTGTATTAAAAGGGTTCTTACTACCTGGGTAGTTTTAAAGAGAAAAAACCAAAAATACTCCCCCCCCACAACCAGATTGACAATTAAGATGGCATTTCAGTCTAGAAAGGAAACAAAATGCAAACTCAATTTTCCTTATTGTTCCTCCTATTGTGAAGCATCCACTCCCATAAAACTGCCTGGTAGTGATAGAAAGGATTAAGTCTTCATGCCTGAGACATTTCACATCTTGCTGGATCCCGAAACAACTATGCCATATAAGTTGTCTCAAGCAAAGGACAGTTGCAGCAGTTTCTCAGAACTAGAAGGAGTTCATATAAGCAAAGCAGGAGGCAAAACTATTTCTGGGCACTGCCATCCAGGCATAAACGAGAGCACATGATGTGACATGCACCGTTCAGAGGCTAATACACCAGTCTGCTCAGTCCAGAAACTCTAAATGCTTCTGTCAAATGAATTTCCCATATAATAATCTCCTAGAGATGCAACGAACTAATTACAGGAAGCACCTAATAATGCAAAACATAAGCTTTAAAATGGCTAATAGAGAAAAGGCAGGGAGGTGGGAGATTGAATCTTTCGCATCGGGCATTTCTTTCCTTTTGAAATTTCAGCGTGCAGAGCTGAGAAAAATGGGTCCAGTTTCCTTTTACATGACAGGAACAATAATTGAGTAGGATTATATGTCATCCATGAAAATACTATATTTATGCCTCGTTGTAATCCATTCATTGGTTTATGGATCCGAAGTCCCACGGGTAGTGTCACAAATCCACATAATGTCCCCGAGTAGTGGATTTTGCATTTGGATCCGTGATGTAGCTGGCGGACACAGAAGATGACAAGTAGGCAGACAGGTCCCAGGAGGACACAGAGCCCGGCGTGCTCAACAGCAGCCAGGCCACAGCTCAGGTGGGAAACACAACCTTTGGCTCCCAGCCTGCCAGCTTCAGACACGTCCTCTAACCTACAGACTGCTTTCTCCCTGGTCAGCAGAGATTTCATACGTCTACCACTTACAAGCATCAAAGGATTAGATCTTGTATGTCATATGGAGCCATTTCTGCTCTTGCCTAAAGATTACAGAAGCCCAAGTCTCATTTTATCTGTTGGAGATATCACCACATCCAAATCTCATAACCCTGAGACCTGTCACTATTTCTTTCTTCGTACATTAAGAGTAATCTTGAAGTAGCACAGTAACACAAAAGTAACCCCCCCCCCAGTAGATTTCCTGTGTGGCTTTGTACAAAATCTATACTTCAACTTCCCTCTGGAAATTGAGGGGGTTTGTTTTTTCCTGGCAACACTTTCCTTCCTTAGCCTTTTAGGTTGCACATTTCCTGAGCCAAAGACCATTTTTTATTTTGTGCCTGCACCAGACTCAGCTAGGCTCCAGTCTCGGGTGAAGCTTTAAGGCAATATCATAACAGCAATTAAAAAAAAAAAAAAAAAAAAAAGGAAGAAGTAGTTGACAAGACTTTATAGCTACTGCTTATATAGATTACATATGTCTGCTGGTAGAGGGAGGTGCACTCTGGTAAAAAGCTTTCCTCATAAATCATTAATCAGGTATTTACAAAGATCTCAGCTGCCAAACCCTCGAAGCTTCTCAGTCTTTAATGAAGGCAGGAGGAGCAGTTAAAGAAGTTGTCATGTTTCCTTAGACATATGTCTCAAACGAAGATATTGGGTGTTGGTCCATTATTGAAAGCTATAGTAAAGTAATGAAATTCTCCATCCAGTGCACTGGTTTAATTGTGAATATAAACACAGTCCCATGCTGCAGTTAGAGCTGACTGGGAGCAGCCTAGAAAATGAAATCCAGCAATAACTATCATGCTACAACTAGACAGACTCAAATGGAAAGCAACACCCTATTGCAATATCATTCTGAAGTGTTTATGCCCAAAGTATATCTTTGTGTCAAAAACCCAGCCCTGGTAACAGATGGTAAGGCAGCAGCACTTCTGCAAACCACCAGTGCTAGGGCAGAAGCACCAAGATTCCACCTACAACTATCACTGCAGCCAGACTAGCAAGGGACAGCTGCATGGTTTGCAAGACAAAGCACTTTAATCTTAGACTCTAAGTCAAAAATCAAACAGGTCATTTCATACCCGAAGCCTTGAATGCAACATGATCTCAAAGCTCATTATAACTTGTGCAACAATTATTCCAGTTACTCGGGTACCACCAGCAAGAAGGCCCTAAAATCAATCTGAAGTGTGGACTCAGCCAGTGTCAGCAGTAAAGCTGGTAACCCTCTCCTGGCTGTCGCAGTTAAACTTTTCATATATGATCATCTCACACCATATTTGACACCTGAGGTCTTCCATTTTTGTTATTGCCAGGACAAAGTGCAGAATAAAGCAGACACAGTGCTCTTCTGAAAGAAGAGTCCACACTGAAAATGATTCCCAAGTTATGAGTGGGAAGGCTGGTAGGCAAGAGAAAAGGAACCAGAAGTTGCATGGTGTCTTAACCTTCAATTTCCCAGCTTGTTTTACCTTACCTTAAAACAAGATATTTTTGAAGCTTTTACCGTATAAGTGAAGTGACAGTCCTGGAACTTGTATTCCTAGTACAGGCATAGCTCTTATTGCACCCTTTCATTTCATGATAGTTAATATATGATCTACAAAACTTGAAAAAAGAATCTTTCAAAGGAGTTTTTTGACCTCAGCATCAACCAGCACCTATACAGTGAAGCAAGAGTGGTTCTGTTCTCAGAACAGTACTTACAAGGAAGATCTCCACACTACAAGATGTCCAGCTGTATCTGTGTGCCTCAGGCATGGAGCATCTCCTTACAGGACCAAGGATGACATGCAGAAAGCCCATCTGAGGAGGGGGACCTTTTGGGAAGACACAGTAGTTCATGATTAGAATTGTATTGGATGTTTTCTCCCAGTTACATCAGTTCTTCACCTGCTAAGCAGATTAATAAAGAACATCAGTCTCTCAAGTACCAACACACCTTTCATAATGATTCAATCTACCTAGGGAAGCAAGTGGGAGAATTTTGGAAATCTTACTCAAGCAAAATATATATCAACTGGAGCTGGGGAAATTTTCAATATTGCCTTGACTTTGTTGGCCCTGTTTGTTAAAACCAAACCAAAACAATGCCATTTCATAAAGGTTTTATGGTAAACTCTAAGCATGAATTCTGTGTGCCATGCAGAATGAAGTGGTCTTGCTGGCCTTTCAAGACCTTGAGATGTTTAGACTTACATATGATAATATTTGTCTTGACTGATTTCTGCAGCACTGGGAACAGAGGTGTGAGTGACTCAGATATGGGTCTGAAGAAGGCACATCCTCACCCCCAATTTTTTCACAGGTTCCATCACAGCTTCACCAGCTCCACTCCAGCCACCAAACCTTGTGTGCCCTCCCCACCAGGGCTTGGGGGCTTCATCCCTTGCTTAGGTGGGTGCACCTGGCAGGGAGCCAGCACTGCAGGGGTTAAAAAATGGACCTTTTTCCACCCAGAAAGCTGAACTGACTCCTTTGAAGCCATTAGTCTATTGTATAAATCCCTCCTAGTTTTGAGGATTACAAACAAATACATTGTAATGGCTCTGTAGGAACCTGGCCCGTGGGGTCACCCTGACTTTAGTCCGTGCATTATGTCTCAAGTGACAAAAATCGAAGCATATTAAATGCTTCATGAATGTGAAATGTCCACAGTTTTAATCTCAGGTCCTACAGTTTGTCTTGAACGCACTGAAATCCACAGTGTAGACTGATGAGCAAGGAGTTGGCTTCAGCTGACACCAGACAAATTTTCAGATCTAGAGTAATAAATATCAGATTTGGACTAATATCTGCTCAGTGTGTGTTGCAGGGGAAAGGGGGAGGGGGGGGTGGATCTAGCTTTATGCATTATAGTAGAGCACATCCAGTAAAGACATACATAATTTATACAGGAAAAATTATCTTCTATTAAAAGAAAAATCTTTAAAAAAAATACATTGGTCTAATAAGACACTTACAGACCCTTCATAGCAGAATGACACCAAATAACTACACGATTTCCCTGCACTTGCCTCCAGGTGAGAAAGATATTAATGGAATTTATGAGCAAGGAGAATAAGTTAAAAAATTATCCAAGTCCCTTCAAGAGTGGTCACCTGACAAATCATCTTAAAGCAACTCTGCCTTCTTGGTTAAAAAAAAACAAAAAGGACATCTCTTCACTCTCCACTCATTAATTTAGGCAGTGGAAGTAGAATTTCTGCAGCCTCCCTCACCCTGAGCTCTGCCTCACTCTGCTGCTTTTTTTGTAAGCTCTTTTGTGTCTCAAAACTGCCTGACTTTGATAAGTAAATTCTGGCTGATTTTATCTCCTGCTCAGCACACTCTGCAACAGTCGCACTTTCCACCAGATATTCTGGTCAAGGCTTTTTTGTACCAAGAGAATTTCCATTCCTGCCAGAGACAGAGACCCCAGTAGCACTTGTTGAAGGATGGAGGAGAAAAGGAATGTACAGGATTGAAATGCTGCTATTTAATAGAGTTAATAACAGCTGGAAAATACTGACACTTGCACAGACACACAGACACTACAGTATTTGCCTGTTTGCTTTAGGGCTGTATTGCATTTGTTAATCTTTTTAATAGAAGTATTAATACAAATATAGTGATTTTTAATTGTTTTATTTGCATATTGTTACTTATCCTCTGGGGAATAACATGCTGCACGCTCTCTCATAAATACAAACCTTTGACATTTTGGAAGAAATAAGGATATCTTCTGTTAAATTACATTTGAAGAAACATTTTACAAAGTTAAATTTCACTTTTCAGTATGATTCTTTCCTCCTGCCAAGCACACTGTTACATCAGACTGTTGATCGTTTTAAAGGAACTTCCTGAATTTATTCTTTCTGGATTTACTGAAGGAAAACAAACACTGTCTCCCAAGCCAAAGCTTTGCAAAACTGCACAGCAGTGAATATTTTTAGCCAATCTGATCTCTTGCTACAATATCATATCCCAGTGGGGATGGGAAGGTGCTGAACCCTCTCTCATCACCAGAAGGATTCCCCCTTCTTGCCCTGATAATGAGTTTCAGTCCATCTCATCTCTGTCTTTCAAAGATCCTATAAAACAGCAACCTGGCTCAAAAAAAGGGAGAAATTGATGTCTTTATACCCCCATTTCTTGCACACCTGGTGGCACCAGAGTGATGCCCGTGGTGCTGGTGCTGTATGAACAGGTAACGGCACCAGCCTCTTGCCAGGAGCTGCTGCTCAGTGGCTGAAGCAGAGGATTTGCAGGTTGTAACCAGGTCTCAGGGCATATCTACCCCATGAAGTGATGGTGAAAAGCCCAAGGCAGTGCCCAGAACTGGAAGCAGTGCAGCTACATTGGTGAGTAGCCCATTTGAGCACTCAGGCTTGGCTTTGCTGCTCTCTGGACCTCTGCTCCCACCTTCACATGGCATTGCTTGCACTGGCTGGAGTATCAAACGATCCAAGAGCTCCGTGCTGGATGGCTACAGCTGCTGTGCAGCAGAGCTGTGTGTTGTGTTACCTCGGCCATTCACTCTGGTTATTTCTAATTCTAAGATAAGGACCTTGCTGGGCTTCCAGAGGTGCTGTGAGCTTTCCATAAGCACGGATAAGTGCTGGGGACTGCTCCCTGTGCTGAACAATGAACACTGAGCTCCTACGGCTGCAGGACTAAGGAGTCAAGTGAAGAGCAAGATCAGGAGCCCCTCACACTGCAGTGATTTCATTTCAATCCAGGGCTCCATTTCTCCTCTCCTCACTACGGACAAGTCCATGTTTATTAAGGGGCTCCATTAGCCTTTCCCCCCCCTCCACCTTGCTGCAAAATGTTTTTTCCTCCAGGGCTCTAGCAGCAGCTGGCACACTATTTCTTTTCTGAGGTGTAGCCAAATAATGGCCTTTGGAGGGGGATCCGTTTCATCTCTTTTCTCCATATGTTCCTTTCAATTGAGGGGTTTAATACACTCATTTTCACAGTAGCTATCTAAGTGTTTTTCCTTTTCTGCCTCTATTACTGAAATGAATAAATGTGCACAAGGCAATGAGGCACAGGAATCAGGTCAATACACCAGAGCACTCTTTTGGGAATGTTTTTTCTGGGGGACCTGGAGAAGGGGGGTTAGCCTTGGCCAAAAATTGATCTCCTTGTCTGGGGCACATGTAGGTTAGTTGTGCATATGTGAGACAAGAGAACAGTCTTCCTCCAACAATATATGAGTGCTTTTTCCAAATGGATGCAGCACCCCTGGCCCAAGATAGCATTTGCTATAGTAAAATAACTTTGAGGCTATGATTTTTTACCAAGATGGCCATACAGCAAAGCAGATATAGGCAAACTTGGCAGCACTTTATATGTGAGCAGACAGCTAGCTAGATAATGCTGGAAACATCAGGGCAGGAACAAACAGTCATAAATGAAGCCTGCCAGAGTGTACAGCTGTGCTGTCAAAGTCCTCCTGCTGTAGCCTGGCCTAGGAAACCTATTACAGCCCAGAGTATTTCAGTATAACTGGATCCACTCTGAAGGATTAATCTGTTTAAAATATGCATCACTGCCTGCAAAATGCTGTGTACCTGTACATAAAGCAGAGAAACAAAGGGGCAAGCCAGGGAAGTGAGAAACCTGAAAAGAAGGGGTGGAGAAGCTGGCAGGTGATAGCAAAATGTACGCTGTGTCCTCCCCTCATCTTCCAGATGTTTTGTTTTCAACAGCACCTCAGTGAACAGCTTGGAGGGACATGGAGCAAAATCAACTCAGGAAAGACATCTTCTACCAAGGGCACAGTGAGGGGTTTTGCCTGGGAATTTGGGGAGGCAAGATGAGGTGATAAGTGAGTGTCAGACCTCAGAAAAAGGTCAGACTAATGACCCAGAACTAAAACTGAGGAAACCTGGGGTGTAAGAGCTGCCACAGGAGAAATCCTCTGGTGTGCAACTGATTCCCTTTTCCTTCTATAACATCAGTAACAGACTCTCCTTCACTTAGCCACCTATTTACATAAGACCTGTAGAAACATCATATCTTGGAGGCACCCACTGTTCTGTCAAATTTGGCTGAAATCATTAAATGGGCTCAAAAATTTAGGCAGATGTCTAGTGGTAACGTTATTTCCTAAGAAATAAAGGCAGATCAGTGCAATGAATTAGGGAAGGGCAGTAAAATAAAGAACAAGTAGCAAGGACACTTGAATTTGATGTGATGAATGACAAACTGTGGAGGGATTTGAGGAGGAGACTGGCATGGGAAGAGCAGCAGGCTTCAGAAGATAAATCTTTGCAATGGCATTTTGCATGGAGGGAATGTGAAAGTTGAGGAGGCCAAAGAGGAGAATGAAGGCATCAAAATGAAGGATTGCAGGACCCAGAGTGTCACTGTCTGCAGCGAGGTGATCAAAATTAGCAGAGTTAGGTTTTCCTTCGGGGCAGAAGGAATAAAGTGTGCAGCAATCTGCCAAAAACTGCCACAGCCTGTTCTGGTGAGACTTTAAGGTGCTCACTAGTCAAATGCCAGGTGTCCTGCTTTTCCTCTGCAGAGCTAAGAATCATAGATCTTTATTTATGTGCAGCAGGAACGGATCATTCAAAATAGCCCAACCAGGGAAAAAGCCCCAATTCACGCCCCGGAGAACTTAGTTTCAAGAGGGTACACATGAACACACTCGAAAATATCTGAGGCACGCCAAGATGCATTTCTTACACCATTCAGAGCTGACTTCACTGCTCAATTTACACTCCCTGCAGCATGGCTTGCGAAGAGAAAACAAATGGCATAGCAGACCACACAGAGAAGCAATATGGTTACCAGCGAAACATTTATTAGCTCAGGAAAAGAAACACAAAGGCTTCTTTTCAGAATTTCACCCTCTCCTTGCTATCCTCTCCTCACATACATCATTTTCCTTGCCTGGGCTGTTATTTCATAGCTATTTGCTGCACAAAGTTGTAGTTTATTTAAAGCAGCATTTTATAGTGAAATTCCACTACCATTATTTAAAACTAATTATCCTCATTCTCAAAAGCCAGACAAGAAGTGCACCTCCAGAACAGCCTCGAACACCACCATAGATCTTGAATTTATCCTCATCAGCTGAGGTCACCCCATCACTCAGAAGAACTATATCCAAGTGAAGACAAGGGGTTGGGAAATACACCGAGTAATGATAAATTCCATTTCCTCTGCAGTGCTGTTACGTATTTCCCTCTCATAGCTTGTACTTTTAATTTATATTCCCTTAACTCCCACTGGCCGGGCTTTTAATGTTTCTCATATTGAAGGTTCTCCAGACTCTTTTTTGCTTTCTTCCCAACACTACCCATTCCCTCTGTACCTTGTGCTCCCCCATTTTGTCCCGTCCCCCTCACTCTCCCTCTCTCTTCCCCCCTCTCTCCATCTGCAGCAGCTCTTTCTGTTCCCCTGGCACAGCATCCAGGGTGGAAGCTGAATAACAAACACACATAACACACTAAACCACGACTCAATCAGCACACACGCTGTCAGTACATACTGACTACCCATCTATCTCCAGAGATCCTGAAAGAGCTATGGAGGTTTGTTATAAATATAGTGTGGAAAGAGGGAAAAGTCCCATCAGAGGCCTTAGACAAGTCCCTAGTGCTGCAGCCAACCATCAGACCCTTCCAGCCTTCATGGCACTTCTAGGGTTTGGGCCATTTTCCTGCTTGCCCAGGTTTTACACCCAAGAGAAAGGCTTTGACTCCCGTTCTCTTTGCATGAATCAAGCAGCCTGCAAGGAGCCTTCACAAACAGCAAGCAGAATGCCAAGGAGAGAGAAGAATAACCAAGGAGACAACTCACTGCATTGGCTCCTCCGTTTCTCTGGCAGGACTCCCTGGCTTCGCTCACAATATGACTGACTTTGTTGCTTTCAACATTTTCTTCCATTTCGAAATATTTTACTCATTAGCAATCTTCCTTATGCTCAGAACAGGAGATAGCAATCAAGTTCTCCTCTTCCTAACTGCTAAATGCCTTGATGCCGGCACTTGAAAAGCTGCCCTTTCCACCGTGCTTGTCTCTCCAGGGTTTTTGCTCCTCTTTCTGGCAAATCTCCCCTGCCCTCAGATGTTTGGCTTCTATTTTCTAGGCTGATGGTTCATACATACAGACTTTTGCCACTAGGACAATCCTCCATCCTCAGCCCTGCCTCTATACCACACCTTTTCCCACCAGATTTCATTTACCTGCTTCATTCAGCCCTTCCTGCTCCAAATTACTTTTTTGACTCACTTCTCTTTTCCTCCACAAGGTCTGCTCATATCCCAAACCCTGATGCTTCTTTACTCTCAACATCATCCAAAATCAGAGAATCATAGGATGTATTGGGTTGGAAGGGACTTCTAAAGGTCCCCTACAAATCCACCCTTTGGGTTTCATCCTCACAAACATATCTTGTTTAGGCCTTCACGTGTTCTACCTTGCTCCTGAAGCATCTCTGGGGCTCTTTCACATCTACCATCACATTTCAGACCCCACTAGAGACAACTGCCAGAATTGTTTCACTTTCATCTCCGTTTCAGCCTGTTAAAATCCCCTTCATCAAAGCTTGTTGCTTACTCCCCATCTGTAATTGGACCAAACAAACATCCAATTTCTAAATTCAAAGCTTTCTAGATCACTTTCTCCATCTTCTTCCCTCTTAGTCATGCCTCCTGACATCCCTTCTCCACCAAGTACCGGACAGGCAACCAGGGCATTGTGCTTTGTAAGGTCTCCTGAAGCAAGAGGTCTCCATGATGAAGTTTTCCCTGAGGGCCTGCTTCTGTCATGCTCCAATACATCAGTTGACATGGCCTGTGTAAGTTGACCCTATTAGGCCCTTTCTTAGCTCCCTGCTGGCGTCTCACATCTTATTGTCTTGGTCCACAGATTGATAGCTGCTGCATCTAGTGATATAATGAACATCTGACCCCATAAACACATTAATGCCTACCAAAATAAAGCCTTCAGAAGGCAGAGGCACCTTCCCAAACTTACCACCAGCTGGACAAAAAAGTGGTCTCTTACTACAGTGAAAACGAAGCCTCAAAGAAAAACTACTCTATGGACATCACTAAAGAGAGCAGAATCCCTTTGGATGAGGACTAGCTGCCAGCCCACAGGAGACAGTCAATGCTCAGCAACAACATCACATTGAGCCAGCAGCAACACTAAAAAGCCAACCTTCTTCTTCCACTTCCAAGCAGTGTGCTAGAAGACACTGAAAAGATGTGGAAGAGGTGAGTGTTGGAGTATTCATGATGTTGGCTGGAGAGAACTGTGGCAACCAAACCATGTAGCAGTCCAAGGACACACGGCAAAAAGTGAGTCAGGATCTGCCAATCATTTATTGACTTTTCAGGCAAAAAAGGCAAAGAGACACCCCCCCACCCCTATCTCATGTGAGTGCTCTTGTAAAACAAACCACCCAGACAAACAGGATTTGTAGGATCAGGCTGGATTGTTTCCAAAACACATACTCAGTGCAGAAAGCTGCAAGAAAAAGAATAGGTGCCGAGAGGAACGTGCTAGCTCAGTGCCCTGGCAAATCAACAATGGGGCTGTCTGAGGGGAAAAAAAGTGGTTGAGCTACTTAGAGTAATTTATTAATGTAATTTTTGCAGGGATAATAGATAAACTTATCCTACCACACCTTAAATAAAACCAGGAACTGCAATCCACATGAAGCCATCAATGAAAAACCAATCCATCACACCATAACTCACATACTGACACCTCATTTTAAATATCAGGAAGTGTCCACGTTATTGACTAATCACTTCTGAGATGCAGTTTCAGAAAAGAAAACAGCATTTTTGTTCTGCTAAAATGCAAAATAAATCTGCTTGAACTTCTCTTTTGAGATAGTTTTTACAAATAGGTAACAAAAAAAAAAAGAGAAGAGGCCTTCACATTTTATTAAAGAAAACACTTTGCTTTTAGACTGAGAGTTTGCTTTTTAACAGCCAGGTTTCAATGGAGCATTAGTTTTTATAGGCAATATCAAAGCCTCTGTAAACACAATGCTATCAAAGGAAGCAATAATAGATGTTGTCTTGGTATGTGAACACTATCATTTTAGGGGTGGCACTAAAGCCCCCTGAGACCCAGACAAAGACCTGAAAGGCATTTTAATCAGTGAACTGTTGTTGGATAAGCCCCCTCTTCTCCCCTGGCACAATAATCAACACTCTGCCCTTCTCATCTCCCTTCTGGGTTTGATTCTTCTCTTCAGATGGGAGAGGATGATGTCCAAGCCCTCACCAACAGCAGCGCTGCTGCTCCAGGACTTACCTCCCCACTGGCTTAGTGCTCAGGGTAAATCCTCTCCCTACCCAACTCCATGGCCCAGCTTTTTTCCAGTGTCCCACAGACTCACCCTCATTCCCCACTGCTACTCTGATGGCTCCCATAGGCACTCGAGCCAGTTGGTTATTTCAATACCCACCCTGTCTCTGATAAGGAGGGCAATTAGATTAGTTTACTGCAGGCAAAATCAATAGCAAGCATCTGGGGGGCAGATTAGCCATTGCTAATTAGAGCTTTTAGACATTATTCAAATAAAATGTATGAGGTTAATCAACCAAGGTGGAAAAAAATCCATAATATTCTAAGTCTGCCCTTGGTTTGTCAACCCGGCTCACTCTGGAATAAGGAATTAAACAAAATTCCTGAAGTAAAGGCAAGCTCTTCTAGGCTGGGATAGATATGGAGGAGGACAGTATTATTTATCTGCAGGGAGACAAACATTTCTTTGTCAGATCAGAGGCACAACATGTTTCCAGACATTTAACCCGATTTCCAAATATTTGGGAATTTATTTCAATAAACCTGACAAAAACCAGAGGCATATATTTCGACTGCTTACTCTTAGTGAATTATTTCTGTAACAGCTATTTATTTTTGAAAGACTTATTTTAAAAATAGTTACACATATAATTCTACAAACTAGCTGTAATTCCACGGCAACGTTTTACCAAATTAGCCATTTATTTATATTCAATTAAGTAGCATTTCTTTTTTCAGAATCTGTTACTGTATTTGGCACGTAAATGTCTGTTTCAATACATACTTCATGCATTAATTTTCAGGCCATATAATGTATTACTTCAATATCTTCCAATTAGATTGCAATTAGATAATCTGTTCAAAAATGAACAATACATTTTCAGGGGAGTTTCCTTTGAGTGCTCATCTATAGAACATTTTGCTTAATAGGAGTTTCCTCTGTAGGCTATTGGAATTCCCATTTCTGGAAAGGATTGTTTCTCCATGCAATTAAATCTCTTTTTCCCAAAATTGTGTTCTTAAGGAGTGATTTAAAGTACAGCAGGAAGATGAGCACTTCATCTTAAATATGAACACAAAATGAGCATGTCATCTACAGTACACTTGAAAAATGCCTTCCTGATCCTCAACAATAACCACAAACTTATAAAGACAAAAAAGTTGGCTTATTTTAGATGTCTAAAAATAAATTTAATTATATCTTCTAAGATGAATTATAGAAAATGCATGTATGCACACACAATTTAAAGAGGCTTTCTACTTCAGAGATAGAATCATAGAACACCAGGTTGGAAGGGACCTCAGAGATCATCTGGTCCAACTTTAGAAAAACTATTGATTTTTTTTTTTTTATGGTCAGGGAAAACATAAATCTACAAACCAAAACCATAGTAGGACCCAGCTACCCCATTCTGAGATCCACCCTAAATTAGCCAAACAAATTTTTCTTCAATTAACTGGATTCCAGCACATCTTTACAATGTTTGAACCAAAGTGTAGCTCATTTCTAAGCACATTTCCAAGTGCTCCAGTGAACCAGAGGGAGAGGAGAGGGACCAGAGTCCCTCTGGGGATGATGCTGTGCCCAGTGGATCTAGATCCCAGCCCAGGGATGGGATCACAACACGCTTGTGAACATACCTTAAATCCTGGTGTACAACAGCAGAGACCAAACCCTTGGGAATATTGGAAAATAAAAGCATTCCAGTGATGTAAGGGAGCCTTAAACGACCCCAAGCCAACACTGCTATGTAGAGCTTCAGTGGGGAAAAAAGCAACCAGGCAAGCAACAAATTCCCTAATTCCCTGCAACTCTTTGCAGTTTTGGGTAGGCAGAAGTGGGTGCCTGCCAGCGTGTGGGTTGCCTGTCACTGTTAGCCTGAAAAACATGCCGAAAACAGGTTTTGGTGAAACTGAAGGTGGTTTTTCAGATCATCCTCTGAGATGATTCCAAGGCATGGAGCAGCCCTTTCCTTCACAGCTCTCCTCTGCATGGGTACAGCAGCGTGCTGGCTGGGGGATGCTACATCTACACACAACCAATCAAACCCAAGTGGGTGCCTTTTATAGTCCAAGGGATGGATTTAACAGTTCCAGAGGTGGCTGGAGGTCAGGGCAAAAAACACATTGCCCCCATCACATGCCACTACTGAGCTGCTGGGCCATCCTCTGCATCTAGGTACACACAATTTTTTCACTAGGATTTAATTTTTACGCTCTTTATCCAATTTCTCTACCTTTCATATCATTTTTTTATTAGACTACAGCACATTTCTTCAGCTATTTGCAGCTGCACTGGTTTTAGTACCTCCTCTTCTTAATAAAGCAGCAAATACTTTTGAACCCACAAATGCAAATACCAATTTCAAGATGGTCAAGCCCCTGTTTGGTACCTCGTGCCCATCCCATCTCACAGGGGTTCGGAACAGACTGGAGGCAATCACATGCTAGAGCAGAACAAGGCCATTAGCATTACACCAGTATAAACAGCATCAGAAATGTCATTTTATTTAAAAATACATTTCCATGAGGAAGTGATACCTCCAGTAACATACTTTCTGCATAATCCATTTTTTGTTTCCTATTAGCTCTCTGCAATAGTCTAGTGTAGTCTATAGTATGATTATTACAATATTTATGCCCTTTTCTTTGGTTGCATTACAGCTAACAGCACAGTTCTGGGAGAATTTTATTCTGAAGTATTCAGTTGCATGATGCATCCCCAGCCTCACAAAGCTAAGGAGGAGGGATAGCTTTTTGAAGCCAGGTACCCAAGATTTCTTTAAGAGCAGAGTATAATGGGGTACATAGGGTTTATGCTCTACTGCAACATCTTCAGCATTTACCACTCTCTGCACAATAAAAATTACTTTATCAGAGGAAATTCCTTGTGTATGTCCAGCTACCAAAAGACAATTAAGAACAAAGGTTCTGGTTCTGGCAACTGAGTGAAGCTTTCCACCTTCTCCTAAATAAACTGGTTTTCCTGGGTGCTTTCTTGTGGGAGGCTGCAGCCTCAGGAGTCTCTACATAACACTTGGGATTGAGTGTGAAACTTAGAAACTTAGAAACTGTGAACTCCATGAACTAAATCTTCCAACTTCAGCTCACTGAAAATCTGTGAAGCAAACTCAGTAATCTCTCAAAATACCAGGAGAGCAAAGCACAGAAAAACCAACTCATCATGTAATCACTGGTAATCCATCAGATAGACACAACTACATATAATTTCTCTAATTTAGCACAGATACTAAATACCTCTATTTAACAACAGTAGAAGATACATGGTTGCATAGATTAAAGCTCTGAGGAATTCCAAATAACTTTAGTTTTAAGTCAGAGCAAGTAATGAAAAAGATAGCAAGTAAAAAAACCCCACACTTTGTTTCCATCTTGATAGAAAACCTCAGAAACATTTTCTTCATTGTCAAAACATTTTCAGGGCAAAATTAAAAATCTTAATAGGATGTTCTGAATTCTGTTTGGTTCAGACAAAAATGTAAATCTGCCTAATTGTGAAGGGTTGCACTGGTACTTGCTACACAACTCACATCCAATTGCAAAACCACACTTGTCACACCAGTTTAACAATCATAACCACATTTATTCTTCCTAAATAAAAAAACCCCCAAACCTCTCTATCACATCTTTCATCCAAAAAGTTCCAGTTGATAAATGGGTACTTTCTGACGAAAATCATTATGCTAAAATTTTTCAGTCATGTTTTCCATAGGTTTCATATCAATTTTTTCAGAGGTTTACAGTTACACAGAGAGAGTGCAGTAAAAATGAGACTGCTGAAAAATCCAACCAGGACACATTTGCCATCCCTTCTTGTCTTTCCCCCTCATCTCTGGTGGCCTTAGCTTCTTATTTTAGACAGAGGCACCTCATGGAAACCTTGTGTAAGCTGGGCTGGGGAGATGAGAGGATTCCCTTAGGATGATCCATATTTGTCTGCGATGGATGGAAGCTCTTAGGAAATAATGTGCTCTGAATGAAGTGCAGCACTTTGAAACAAGGACCCTGCAACAGAGTTTATATATCTAACAAATATTAAAAAGTGAAGACTCAATAGAAATGACAAGTTTTATGAGTTTATAGTTTTTCTTCTCCCACTAATTTGTGCCACAGGCTAAAAATTACTTCTTTCCTCTGACTTTCCCATAGGCAGCAGCCACCTCACCACTGCTCTCTTTGCTGGCATCCCCTCTGCTCCACAGGTACCAACCACATTTTCTCTCAGACAGTTTAGCTGATTAACATTTCCAGTTAATCTCAGAGCAATTGTTCTCAGCCTGGTTTCACTTTGATGTCTGCTGCTTCTCTGCTTTAGACCTCATTAAGGACTCGCATGTGCCAGAGCGGCTGCTTCTCCCGAGAGGACCAAGCTGCCCTGAGAAAAGGTCCCACCTCTCCAACAAACCCTGCCTTGCTCCCATGCTGAGCATCTCCCTCCAACCTGAGGAGCAGCTCAGGTGCAAAGGGTTAATATAGCCCCTAAAAGCAAGGTCTGCAGTAGCACAGAGGCTCCACCATAACTTAATTGCTCGTTGGCTAATTCCAAGTGGAGCCATGGCCGGCCACCACGCCATGGCTCAGCCCAGCTGAAAGAGCGCGCTGCTCAGCGTGACTTGGACCCTGTAGTTCAGCCAGTTCCCATCATCCCTTTGTCTCTCATATGTCTGACATGTGGATGAAACCTTCCCCATTGTGCCTTTTTTCTGGGAGAACAAAGGGGAGCTGACAATGAAGTGGCTGCCAGCCCATTGCCACAGTCCATATATCCACACAGCTGTCATTACGTAGTCAAAGCAGCCGTGCTAGCGGGGGAGAACCAGCGGCCTATGCCAGAGACAAGGGGGCTTAGCTCAAAGCTGTATTATCATCTACAATACACTCACTGCTATTAATATGCTATTAAAGGCAGGGAAAAAAATCTCCGCATGCAACCCCATGACCTCGGGGAACTTTGGTAGCAAAGTGCACTTAAAGAGCAGGCTTGGAGGGATTCCAGCACACGTCCTCTGCCTCCAACTACCCTGAGCAGGCACCTAGCCCCTGCCCTAAATAAGTGAAGGCAATTGTGTCATTACCTAGGTATGCCCAATACCCAGATTTTCCATTGAGAAATGCAATGGTTGGCTAAGGTAGCCGGGACTCCTCCTGCTCGGCGCTGACATGTCACATCAGTGGATTTCTTGTTTACAGAAGTGGCAGATTGTTAATGTGAAGGCAATTTCCTGCATTACAACAAAATCCCATGATATATTTCAGTTGTTGAAAACCTGGAATGAAGCAACAGCTTTGTGATATGGAAATGCCACTGAGAGCTAAGTGGTAACTGGAACTAAAGTTTATGAAGTAACTAAGCAAAAAAAAAAAGAAATAAAAATTAAAATAAAAGCAGCTCCCCATATGAAATAAGGTCCCCTCTTGAGCCATTGCAGATGGTGAAGAATATCCAAGCTATGGGGTTTTTGCTCCTGGTTAAAGAAGAATGGAAATTAACAGGTCATCTGTTCATGGTTTACCAGGATAGAGAGAAGTCTCATGTTAAATTGCTCATATGGCCTTTCAATGCATATAAGTTGTATACCAAAATGCACTTAATGAGGAAGAATTTGAGATTTTAAGTGGGACTGAGACTGAGGTTTGTAAAAGGAGAACAGTGATATTTCTCTTTGGATTGAACATTGTCTCTTTGGATTGCCTTAACATCTCTAACACCCTGGGACCCCAGCGACCTGCCTAGAGCCTGGCCAGGACTAACCCTATCACTACCACCTCACAGACACCGCACAGGGGGCCAGGGGATGGCTGGGAGAGTCCATGCTGGATTGTCTGGTCAGCTCTTCTCTCAAACCCACACAGCCACCCTGAAACCCCGGCTGGTTAGAGCAAGCCCTGCTGCCTGGCAGCACCAGATCCCCATCCCTTTGGGTGCTTCCCAAAGGTTTCATTGCCAGAAACAACAAAAGTTGCTGTATAAGCTTAGAAAAAGAAAAAAACCCTTTATTAAAATAATGCTCAGGCTGATGGTGAAGATTTCTGTGTGTGGATGGGTCTCAGCACTGGTACAACAAGAGATAGGGCAGGATAGTGAGACCTTTCCAGAACTCTTACTGCCTGGTATGACCACCGAGTCTGACCTTGCATCGTCCTTCCAGCAGCAAGTAAAGGGCCAAAAAAAGACTAAAATTACCTATAAACTAGACATGCAGCTTGTCCAGTCCATTGCTCTGTTCACCCCCTCTCCTCTCACTTACAAAGAAGTCTGTGTTCCCTGTGCCTCTGAGTGGGTTCACAAAGATCTGTCAGGGTCTCTCCCCAGTGATGCCTCCTTGGTCCCCACCTATACTGTCCCCTCCAAGGCAAAGCTGAGGGCCTGGCTTTCTCACATTACAGGACCATTCAGCTGTAACTGCTTTTTGGCACCATCTGCTTCCCTGTACACTTTCTTGCTCAAGCATCCTTTCATAGATTCATAGATTGGCTTAGGTTGGAAGGGACCTCAAAGATCATCTAGTTCCAACCCCCCAGCCATGTGCAGGGACCCCACCCACTAGACCAGGTTGCTCAAGGCCCCATCCAACCCGGCCTTGAACACCTCCAGGGATGGAACATCCACAACCTCCTTGGGCAACCTGTTCCAGGACTGCGACTACATCGCCAGGCAGCTCCACTGCCCTCCTGCTGATCTCGAGGTCTTCAGTTGCCACAACCTTCCCTGTCAAGTCAAAATAAATTCCCCATGATCTCTTCAAGACCTTGGGGTGCTTCATCCCCATTGCCTGTATCTTCAAGTGCAAGTCCTTCTGCTGCCCTCCCCTAACCAGGATGAAAGAATTTCCTCCTTACATCTCCTATGTCTCAGGCAGCTCTTCTGCAATGCAGCTGCCTTACCTCTCTGCTTCTGCCATGGCAAAAATGTGTTTTCCTCCTTGCTTCTGGCATCTCTTGCCATGGGTTTGTTTTATTTTGTTTTCTAATTATTCTTTACTGGCAATATTTATACTCCATCCAAAACCTGTAAGTCAAAGTACACCACAGGGAAGAATAGCACCTTGTGATAACCAAGCTTCTTCCTTGACAACAGAAAGCCCCCTTTTTTTGTGTCTAGAAAGGCTTTTTTCAAGTTCTCAAAGCAAGTAGAAAGTCACCCCCAAAAGAAGGTTTCAGAAGGGGATTATCACCTCAGTTCATGTTTCAAGCCTACTTATTGGGTTAAGTCCATCTTTGGCTGTGACCTTCATTTTCCACACTAAACTCTTCTCTTCCCCCTTCCTGCCATCCCATTATTTGTCCAGGATGATCCCCAATTATAAGACAGTTTTGTAGTTTCACTAAACCCAAGAAAAGGCTTTTTTTTCTTACTCCAAGCTGCCTGAGTTACACTGAAATAGAAAATGCTTCGCACAAGAACATCACGCTGCCCTCGTCCAACCTCAGCACAACACACGAGCACCGAGGTGATTTTCTCACCAGCTCTCATCTCTTCCTACAGAGATTTGCTTGCAAAGCAAAGGCTGCTTCAGCAGGCTGGAACAGGGACTTCATGGCTTTAGTTTGAAGCGTGAGGAACTGAAGTGTGATTATTTTTGTTTCTAACAGTTGTTCAGTAATGTGGATTGGGGGTACAAGTGCCTATGTGAGGGTGAAGGAGAGGAAGAATAAGTCATTCAGCAGCCTGGATTTCCATGGGGATCAATATGGTCAAGACAAAGTCTTGAAACACGGGCCAGTTTTGCAAGAGCATTTCATAGTCTCCCAGACAAATGACACATTGGTTGGAGCTGCATCAATTTATACCAGCACCAACAATGGTTCTGAGAAGAAATCTCCTTAAGAGAGGGACAGAACTATTCTCATTTGCTGGCAATCACACCACTTTTGTAATAATGTCACAACACAACACCCAGCTCTGTTTCGATGAGCCAGGCTAAGCAGTTCACCACCACTGAAAGAGATACCTCACTTCTCTCTCCCCTGCTCCTCACGTCAGCTCCAGCACCCAGCAGAGACCTCTGGGGATGAGTGTGGCTCACCAGCTCTGCTGAGGACCATCTAGTTCTGGTGGACCAGTGAACTGAACCAGTTCATGGTGGTGCCTCAGGAGCACCAGAGCTGACGCAAGGTCAGAGGTGGGGGCACACCACCAGAAGATGGAAGTGCTGGGTGCTCAGAATCACCTGTCCACATCATCCTGCCTCCTCATGCTGAGGGCTTCACTCCCTCTGTTACCTTGGAGGAGGAGCAAATTTCAGACACACTCTGTGGCAGACAGGGTTTAAGTGTACTGGTAGTTTCTCCCAGAGGTGGAGTGAAGGGAGATGAGAAGGAAGGATGAGTTAGTGAAGAAGAAAGCCTTTGACAGCTTCTTACCACCCCTGGCAACAGGCCTTGCTGCTACCTAGGTTTATTGGGTTTGAACTCAGGGCTGTTGCTGCTGTCACGTTTGGTTTTTATTTGTTAGAGCAACACTTTAAAAGCCCAAAGTTGTACAGATTCAGCAGAGGTCAAACAAATTGTTTGCATTTTTACTATAAAAGGGGCGTGAGGGAGAGGGAGACAGATGGTAAATTGGCTGCTAGGAAGCAGAGCTTGAACTTTTTCAATCATGTCTCCCTCTTAACTCACAGCTGGCGAAACTCTCAGTTCTGTGGCAGGTCTTTCACTGGGCAGATCAAATCCAGCAGCACAGAAAACAAAACTCACCAGGAGCCACACAGGGTGAGAAATTATTTCCTAATAAAACTACAAAGCCCAGAACAATAACTGGGAAACACTGACATATATTGTTGGCCTTTATCACAATCTCTTTATAAACCTGGTTAAAGAACAGAGATGCAGTTGTCCTTTGATGTCTTCATTCAAAGGATTTTACACCCACTTCCACCAGTGATAAGCCAGGGAAGGGGGAGAGGAGAGGCTGAAACACAACAGAAAAGGCTTGGCAAATAAATACCTTGCTATATTTCTCTATTTCTGGAGACACTATCATAAAAGATACAGCCACAGAAATCACAAGTAGGACGTGACTCAAGTAGAGCAGCTTATGTCTGCAGCAGTCACTTCAGAGCTTCTTGGAAACTCACCAGCAGCTCACCAAGGGGAGATGTAGCATTAAACTTAGCCTTGCTCGTGAGCACTGAGGTTAGCCCTGCTTAGAGGCTCCCTGACAATGACTTTTTCCTTGTGCTACAGCAGCACACAGCTGGGGCTTCTCAAATCCTCTTTGGTGGTTCCTCAGCTCCTGGTGCCCAACTCTTTCACAGAAGGCTGTGGGAGAGCTCACCTGTCCATGAACACAGCACCATCACTCTCACACCACTAAACACTCACCAGACATGAAGCAGAAGCAGCTTAGGGACATCTGAGTAAATCTCTGTTTTTTCCACTGACAGCAAACAGCTGGAGGATGCATGAACAAAAAGAACACAGCACTGTCCTCACCAGGTTCACAGCAGGACACTGTTCCTCACTGTGCTTTCTTCCCACTCTGTGCTCCTGCTATGAGGCAATAATTTTTGGCAGAGGTGCTGGAGGAGATAATGTTTGAAATAGTTAAATCTACCAGAGATCCTCTGTCGGAGCCCTAAAGCCCATATTCAGAAGCAATGTAAACACTTAGCAGCCAAGGACCAGATGCTCTTGAAAATTCTGCTCCACATCATGCACTGAAAAACGTAGGGATTGCAATACACCACGCTAAAAATAAGCCCTGATTTGGAGTTTGCTCCTGCTGCAGATTCAAGAGAGATTCCAGCTTGGCTCCTGCTCTTGTTCACACAAATAGGGCACTGAGCAACGTTGAGATCATGGGGACTTTTTTAGGTAATGATCAAATTAGCTGCCACAATCTGAAGAGTCCAATAATCAGTCTGACCCTAGGTATTACCATTGCCATGTTATTCCAGACACAAAGAGAGCACATAAAGCTCAGACACGAAGCGTGTGCCAGACCTAAAAATTGAACCCATATGTCCCAAGTCTTAACCTTTCAGAGTGAGCCCACTCCTCCCCAGAGAGGATGTTGACCATGAAGATGTGGTCGCAGCGTGTGAAGATGCTTCACATTTGTTATCACATCATGGTTTGAAACCTGCTTTTGAAAACTGTTCGTAAATAAGGTCAAGTTTCCCAACAACACAGGCCAACCAAACAGATGTCACAGTTGCTTAAGTGTTTTCAGCATGTCTAGACACCACGTGGTGATTAACACCAGCAGACCATGCTTCCGTATGTGCTAGGAAGAGCAGAGCCCAAGATGTGGTAGGTGTGCAGGGGAAGGATTTTGGAAAACACATATGAATTCAGAAGAGAGAATCAAGTGCTTCCTCACATCCCGCAAATAACTGTCTGAGCCTCAGCAGCACCCAATTAAGAAAACAATTAAGATTGAGATAGACACCAACCACAACTCCTTTGTCAGGATCATTGTAAGGTGCTGCCAAAACATGAGTCTCCCTTGACTTCAAACATTGCCTGGCAAATGGCAGGACGACAATTCCCGAGAGCAGCTGCAGCGAGTGATCCAGTTTCTGCAGACTTGGGAGAGTAAGAGTTTAGAAACTGTGTTAAAAGCCAAGAATGAGGTTTGGGAGCTAAGGCAATAAAATGTTATACTTCCTAAACCACACACAGGAAGGGGAAACGGCAGATCCTGGAGGAGCTGGCAGAGACAAACAACGTGGTGTCTACTCCTGCCACAGCAAGCCAAGCTGGGACCCTGCTGGGACCAGCACGGTTCCCCCCATCCCCTGAAACCCGGGTGCTTCGTGCCAGCGCTGACAGATACGGCATCAGCTCTGCTTATCCCACGCTCTCCTGCTCAAAGCAGCATCCTGCTCTTGAAAGCCAGTCTCCTCTTCAGGTCTCACACGGTCAGACATGCAGTGCAGATAGCGTTGGCTTTATGATTAGAGCTGTCTGCTGCGAGACACATTTTAAAATTCATGACCTTTCCCATCAGGGTTCAAAACCGGACTGGCCTGAAGATGAAAGACTGGCTTAGACTCCTGCTGTAAGCTGCTTCCCTTCCTTCCTCCCCCCAGTATTTCTCCTTCAGCATTTACTTCCAATTATTTTACAGGCTGTCTTCCATTAACTGTGGTTTTAAAAATTGCTAATGAGTTGAGGTAAATTAAAGTTCATCGGTATCTGAACCAAGCATGTGTTGCAAGTTTACAGTTGTGCCTGGCTATCAAAGGTATCTTCTTTTGTCAGGTAGAAGATGCTCTAGGAAGGCTGCAGCTGGCCAAAAGAGATAGAGACGAGTTTTGAAGGGAGAAAAAACAAGAGGGAGAGTGCTTAGGTTGGCTGTGAAAGAGGTATTTGCAGAGGGATTGGCCATAATACCAGTAAGATGAAGGAGGGAGTGGAGGAGGGGAGGAAGAGAGGAGGAAATGCAAAATCAGCCACAGCACACGCATTGGCACTTGCACAGTCCTGGAGACCTTGCCAATGGAAATTAAAAAAGAATGTGTTTGCTCCTTACCACAATTAGAAGCAACCGAACTAAAAAAAAAAAAAATAAAAAAAATCCTCCTCTCAGTGGGGTTGTTGTCATGAATTGTATTTTACCACTCTAACACACTCCTACTGCTGGCTTTTTCTCAAGGAAAATCCATGAGAATACAAATGCATTTTCCTAATTTACACTCTGCAGACCAGGATGTTTCTGCCAGTTCCCAGCAACTGCAGGAGCCTCGTTTCCCAGTCAGGCTGGCCAGAAAACAACAATTCATTTTGTGAGGCACTTTGGGACTGAAAACAAAAACCTTCCAAATGCAAAGAAGGGGATTCTCTCTAAACCTAAACCATGTGGGACAACTCATCGCCAGCCACCTGGCAGGGATGCAGGCAGCCCTTGCAGAGCTGGCCAGGGCTCATGGTTCAGCAGCGAGGATGCCCTGGGTCGTGAAGGAGCTGCACATTGCCCCAGACAGCACTGCTGCTCCTCTCCTTCACTGTCACCCCAGCCCTGGGGAAAGCCCCCAGCTGCTGTTGGGATGCCACTTGCCAACTACCACCACTTGTCTTCCCAGCATTGCCTCTCCTCTCCTTTCCCCACACAGTTTGTAGGTGGTGGCACCATGGCCAAAGCTGGTCCCTTCTTGGTCAAAGTATGTGCCCTGTGCCTGCAACCTCTTCCTGGGAACACGGTCATCACAGTAGTGTGGGGTGAGTGAGTAGGGGCAGTCACAGATGATAGTGCCCTCAGCACCCTTAAAATAGCCAGCACTGAGATGATGCAGTGTAGAACCATACTCAGCCCATGCTACCTGCAAATGAAGCAGGAAACATCATTTTCATGGGATTTACCTATTGTATGGAAGCTGTTACACATGCACCTATGATCACCCTGTTCTTTTCTGGTGATGAAGCACATCTTCGGGGACAACTCCCATCACCCTCCTTAAAGCTAGCAGTGGTAAAACACCCATGGGGATCTCTAGATGGCCTAGCAAGATGCATGGCCATCCAAGTTCTTCAGTGTTGTGTGGGTGAAAGCAGAGAAATGCCTTCATGCTGGCACTGGACTCATGGAGATTAGCAAAGCCATTGTGCTGTTAAGTAACATGGAGAGAAACCATAGACAAACACCCCCATGAGAACCCAGGCAGCCAAGAAGTGCCTAGTGCCTGAGCCTTGCATGCTGCTTGGTTGCTCTGAAGCAACAAAGCCTCACATATGAGTCTCTTGGCCTTGGTCACTGGTATTTGCAGATCCTGACAGCTTTGGCAGGGTAACCAACATTTTCTCAGCTCTGAGACTAATAGTCTCTCTGCCCTCCCATCTCTTAAGATCCAGCCTTCATGATTTCCACTGGTTTCCAGCCCTCCAGAGATGCCAATAGGACATGCCTGAGAATTGGAAGCTCATTGCTGGCGTGCAATATTGAACAGAACAGGCCTTTAAGCACAGCTCAGCTATTTAAAGAGAGCAGCCATAACAGACTACCTACAGTATCAGAAATGCAGGGAATGATGGAAGTAACTCAGGTCTGCAGGAGCACTTAGTCTGTGTGGCTTGTTTTCCTTCCCTGTCTCAAGCTGGAGGCCTCAGCAGTTCTTGGGCTGGGGACACTCAACAGGACTGCAAGTGGAGTGGCTCATCCCAGAGAGTTTACGAGGAGTTTGAGGAGGGGAAAAGACATCCAAGGAGATACTATGGCAGCTAAGCTCTTCATCTCCAGGAGTTCCTGCCTCTTCCTCCTCTGAAACAGCATATCTATTCATATGATCACATGTGATGACTCCAGTCCTGCTCTGCACCAGCAGGTGCTCACCTGGCATTGTCTTTGCTCCTCTTCAGCTCAACTTCCTCCAGTGAGTGCTGGGATCCCTTCCCACTGCAGTACATGCTCATAGCCATGGCTATTATGCTTTGCCCAGAGAGAGTACATCGTTTTTCAAACAGAAAATAAAAGTGGTGGATTATCTCTGTACCTTAGAGGAGACAGAGCTCCTTCCTTCTTGCTGGGTATTACAGAGAAAGCACCATCAGTCCCTCTTCTCCCCACTAAGGGCGAGTTCTGCCAGGTGCTGCCAGGGTGGCACTACTGACTCATAACCTCAAATGAGATACAACTGAAAAAGGCAGTTCACAAAGGCCTGTGTCTCTACCCAGTTCAGCATGACAAGCAAGGGCTGGCAGCATTACACATCATTGTGCAGATCTGCACAAGAGACTGATTCATGTCAAGCCAGGCCAAGTGAAAGCACTTCTTTACCTCAGGTGAGCAATACCCTACATAATGCAGGCTGAACCTATGGACAGGGGCAGTGACTGATGTCACAACATCTGAGAAGCTGCTCTCCTGGGAGACAGAGCAGGTAAGGGGTGTGGATTCACTTTGATGAGTGGAAGTTCAAATTTATCACCCCTGACGTCTTGCCAGAGGTTCAGTGTTTGATTGATGAGCACCCTCCAGGGGTGGCTAGAGGATGGAGGTTAAGGTCTCCCCCTGTAGACGTTTCTGTGTGCTTTTTTCTGTTTAATAAACAAATATTGGAGTTAATGACAGCACCTGGTTTTGCTGTCTTGAGCTTCCTGCAGCATAGTTAGAGGTGGTATGGGGAGGAAGATCCAAGCTTCCCAGGATGAAGAGGAGCAAGATGGACCACAGCCCAAGGGAGCAGTGTCCAAAGCTGTGTTTCAAGAGAAGGCAAGTGGGACCTGTGATATAAACCACTGTGAGTCCATTTCATCCTCAGATTCACACAGCCACACAAGCCAGGGCAAGTTGGAAGACATGGCACATGGCAGGGAGCAAGAGGGACCCAGTTGCTGATGCTCCAAAGAACTGGCAATAAAGTCTCACAGTCTCTAAATAAGATGCAACTGCAACAGGCAGGGACAGCTTGCACTGAGGTGCCACCCTGACCCTTCAACGTGTGAAGGGTAGCAAAGAAACACCCACAAACCAGGCTCTTTCTGTTCCTAAGGCTTCTTTTCAAGTGCCTGTTACTTAAAAAGAGCCTGGCTCCTGGGAACAGTGGGAATTCTCCTCTGTTCCTCAGAGCCTCTTGCAGTCCTTGAAGGCTAAAAAAAATAAATAAAACCAAATCAGTCCTTAGATGAAGGGAATATCCAGTTTCTGTCTTGTAAATATCTATTCTCTAACAGCATGATGTTCACATTTTGAGACACATCCAGTTTCTGGCACTACTGCGGCCCAGAATTGTCCATTATTATTTCTGGCATTCTTATAGGTCCACCACAGGGTATGTGCTTTGACTACAGATACCTGGCTTGGTCTATACTGCATTGGCTGGGAGAGGACAACTTGCTTGATTTTCCAGCTATTGTTCCTTTCAGAGTGCTCTTCATCAAAGGCCTGAACAAGCCCAGGACCTATCCAAACAATGCTGCTGTGAACCATACTTAGAAAACAGATCTTCTCCTTGTTCTCCAAGAAGTTTGGATTGCAACTTTACAGTGTCCCTAGTTTGGTCCAGGAATAATTGAGTTGTTTTGTATCAAGGTAGCCAACATAAAAAAGGGAGGTCCCTGATAGTGTGATAGATTCTCCTTAGGGGTCCAGCTAGAGAGAAGGTGACTATATGCAGAGACCAGCCCAACTCCTGGCAGCAAGCCTACGAAAATCCAAGTCCAGCAGGCATCAAAGAGAAAGGCAAATGCCATCATCCCACAGCTACTGATGAAGGATGTAAACATCTGACATGAAATCTCAGAAAAGGAACAAGAAAGGATCAAAGATACAAGTGCCAGGCTACATGAGATCCAAGGAGACATGCCAATTGACCCATACAGAATATGATACCACATCTTTATCAGGACTAAACATGGTATTCAGTTACCCTCAGAACATTCTATAAACAATTTTGACCCAACATTGAGAAGATTGTCTCATGTTGCTGAGGTGTTTCTAATCTGATCCCAGATATTTCACCAGGGGTTTTGTCCTAGCTGTAAATGTATATGTTATTCTACTGGTTAGGGCTCTGCCTTTTGATATTGGAGACTCAGTTTTGCATCCAGAGCAGCAGGCCACCTGATGCCATGTCCTGATCCAGCAGTGATTTGAAAGTGAGATATTAGAAATATGTCTAAAAATAGCAGCTTCAGTATTAAGATACTTCAAACACCACCTTGAACAGGAAAAACAACTAATTTGTATTAGCAGACACATGCAAGTTCCACCAAACTCACTATTTTCACCCAGTTCCACCTGAACTGAGCATGGTTCTAAGTACCTGAAGATTTTTGCAGTGAAATGAAATAAAAAAGAAAAGCCACCTGATATCATACCTCCTTAACCTGCTTGCTTTCATGCTGCTATTCAAGTAGATCATTCCCTTTTAAAAGGTAAAAAAACCCCCACAATACTAAATGGAGAACAAAGGTGATAGTGTATAGAAGTTTGATGACAACCTGAAGAAATTCTGAACTCTGCAAGAGAACTCTATTCTCTATTAAACTCTGCAGGGTGGTTTGAAAGTTCAAAGAAGTTTGTACCCTTCTCCCTCTTATAGGACTTAGAGCACTTTTGATAGCCCCTATTTAATTGCCCTACCTCCCTGTTGATTTCTTCCTCATTACATTCAATAAATAGTTTTTGGATAGGATACCAGCATTTCATCAGCCTTTCAGAATATGGCAGATTAATTGTGAATTACATCTGTTTCCCCCATTATGGATATTTGATGTACTAGCCCTCACAGTACAACACCCCATCACTGAGGAAACTGTGGAATTTGGTCTGGAGGATACTAAACGAGGCACAAAATACTGAAGTTCTGAGAACAAAAAATGTTTTACACCTCTGTGAATGCCAAAACACACTGACCTGACAGCCACAGGGCAAATTTCTTCCTCTCCTGTGCAGATGGGATGCACCAGATGCCTTGTTCCCTACCACACAAAACAACTACTGCAAGAGCAGCAGCAGCCAAAGCTTCCTGATGCTGTTTGGCTGGATGCTTTTGATCTACACCCAAAAAGACCACTCCTAAAATCCAAAGACCATCCCACTATCCCTGGCTCCTCAGCAGGTAGCTTCTCTGCTCTGAAGCCAACAGGAGTGCCAGTTAATGCTAACTGGGGGGTTGCTGCAGATGCATCCACTGGAGAGCAAACGAAGGCATTTACATTGAAAAGCAAAACACATTATTTCATCCACTGCTTGTACAAAGCAAGGTTGAAAATAAATCAACTCTGGAAGGTAGGAAGAAATATGAAACATTTGTTGCATCAGATGCATGTTATGGAGCTCAGCATATGTGCATTTGTCAGTTCTATGTTTCTTCTTTCAATAGAAACCTTTACATTTTGTTTATAGACACACTGTTCATCTGTGTCCTCACCAGAGATTGAATTTAGGGAAAACTCAAATACCACTAGCAGTCTCTTTCCAGAGAGAATGGTATTGGTGTATTTCCCTGTGTTTGTAGGAGATTTCTCCCAGCTTGTGCACTGATCACTGGCACAGGCTCATCTCAGCTCCTCCATAATGAACAGCCAGGTGCACTTGCTGCTGAGTAAGAAAAAACAAGCAGCAGAGAAGGGCTGCCTTCAATGTAACCTGCTTTGTTCACCATCACTCCAGCTTGCCAGGTTTTTTTCCACTCTGCCCTTGTCTCCTCTTCCACCTTTGAGTCTATTAACACCTCTAAGAGGAAGAAAAATGTCCAACTGTTCTCTCTTAAATAGGAATACACTCGATGAATACATTGTACATGCAGTATTAGACCAACTCTGTGATCCTCTCAGAAACAAAACATGTCAAATTCTGCTTGTTTTAAAAATTCTGTCTTCTCCTAATTTTATTAGCTACATATGAGCTCCCAAAGGACTTAATGAAGACCAGTGTGTCAGGGCTCCAGACAGTGGCAAACAGCAACGGGGCACGGCAGCATCTGGTCTTAAAAAAGCTCCAGCCTTGTAAAACTCTACCCTAGAGTGTCAACAATTACAGCAAAGTGAAATGTAGAGTGTGTTAGCAAAAAGGTGCTCCAGCTGCAGCCAGTTTCCTGCACAAGATAAACTACTCTAGCTAAAGGAGATCCTTACCACTACAATCATCTCCATTTTAGAGCCTTTTACAACTGTCATGAGGCAGGGATGCTACACTCTGCTCTGCATTGCTACTCAGTAAGTGGCTGGGAGCATATGATGAGCGTGGAGCAAATCCAAGGCAGGCAGAAGGAACTGAGATGGTCAGGGAGATGGGGGAGTGCCCAGCACCATGGAGCTAGTCTGCAAAAGCTGGAGAGAGCAAAGCCCAGCTCTCCTGAGCATCAGTTCAGAGGCATGGTTGGGAAACGCTTGCTCTCCAGACCAAATGGACAGCCTGTGCTGCAGCAGTGGGATTGCAGGGGGAAAGGATTGGAAAAACAAGAAGGAAGAAATCTCATTCCTCACTATATATGGCCAGAGCACACACAGCACCCTGCCTGTGGGGACAGAGCTGCTGCATGGCCCTGGGTCCTGCACAGCCAGCTGTGCTCAGCAGCAGCCCAGCACCAAGCGCTGCCCAAACCAGCACCGTGCACGTCCCTGCTGTACTCAACTGCTCTGCCCAAGCTGCATATTTCTGCTCCATTTCCTAAGTTTTAGCTTATGTCTGGCAGATAAAACAGCAGCCATCAATCAAGCTCAGCAAGGCTGTTAACTGCAAGAGCAATAAGTCTCTCTTCGTACTCTCCCCTCCAGCTGCCTCCTCAGCCAAACCAGCTAAGCCAAACCATCCCGGAGCTCTCAGGACAGGCCCATATGCCCAGCATCTGGAGCAGGCACGCAGAGAGCACAGACTGTGCCTTGCCAGGGCCGTGGCAACTGTTGGAGGTTTTCTTCTCCAGCACAGCCTGATCTGGATCCTCATGCAACCCATCAAAACAGGCAGATGGAGGCCACCTCCAGGCCCCTGCAGGAGCTCCCAGAAACCCCAGGACAATGTGACAAATGCCACCTGAAAGAGCATCTCTTCTCACCTTTTCCACAGATAAGATTCCCAAGTGATACATATCCTGAGATGACAGATAACATTGATTGTTGGAAACTCTCCTGAACGTTACACTGCTGGGATATTAATAATATTATCCATAGTGTCTCGTACAATATACTTAACTGCATCCAAGAAAAAAAGGATTACTTTGTGGATCTTGCTACTAAAACGTGTCAGAAAAATCATTAAGAGCAGTAAATTACGACGATGAGAGATCGTTTCACAAATGAAGACCTGAAAATATCTGCAATTTCATGTTATATTTGAAAAAGTAGCAGAAAATTGAAAATAAAATGCTCATGAACTTAAGTCCAAGAAAAGAAAGGCTACATGGAAATTAAATGATAATAATATATAGGGGAAAAGCTACATATGCACACAGCAGTTCTAGGAACAGGGCTAGCAAGAGGCTTAGGCAGAGCAAACAACTGTCCATGGCAATTTTGCTCTCCATCCCTGCCCCAGCTGTGCACACCTTCCTCTGCCTCCTCCAGGGACTCTCCAACCCAACCCTGCACCCTTTACATGGAAACATTCAGTGTGCAGCTGAGGAGCTTGAGCAATTAACCATCACTATTTCTGAAATAACATTTGTGGTGTCAGGAAGCCAAAATAAACCATACCTTCCAAACTGATTTATTGTCTTTCATTTTTTCTGGAGGAAAAAGGCAAAGCTGTGCCAATACTACATTACTCAGCACTAAAACTGCCAGTCTGGTCACCATGAGACTTGTGTTCTTCCCGTGGATTTTCTACCTTCTAACTTTGACCTGGGCAGACTCTTTAATCTCCCTGTTTTAATGAACTTGCCTTTAAAACAGAAATTGGGCTATTCATATGAAGGGCTTTGTGTTGTGAAGACGAAGGCATGGATTAAGTCAGTAAGTATAGAAAATTAATTTTTCACTTCAAAAGGGAGGGGACACCAACCTAGACAGCCTTACACAAATGACTGTGAATAAATACACACACTTAAACCTCACTCTAAGAGGCAGTTCAGACTGGAGTCGGAGAGAAAACGACAGTAAGATGAGCATAAAATAGATTAGGAGAGGTTTGAAAAAGAAGTGTCATTGGCATGAAGAAGGTGGGCAGATTTTGCAGACACAGAAAGCAGCATGAGAAAGACTTCCAGCACCAAAGGAAACAAGATAAACGGCCTACCAAGCGAAGAAAAGTGGAAATGGGAGCTCTGCTTCCAACAAGATAGATGTCACTGTTTCTCCCACAAAATATGTGCACGTATTTTGCAACATCTGTTCTCAGAATGTCACTTTTCAGCAAGAACGGGCACTGCCCACCTGGGTAAGAGCCTCACACACACGTATTTGTGTTGTGCACGGGCTCAGAGTGTTGGTGCAACTAGGGGATGATGTTTGAAAATTTGGCCCTGAATAGCTTCACTGGAAGCAGAACTCAGACAGATTTTCATGAATCTCCATGTGGTTTATTTTTACAGCACTATCTTTGCTGAATCCAGCAGGAACATCATTACCGTGATAAGCTCTGGTGTGGCGTGCACCTAACCAACAGAAAAAGAAGAGAACCTTGATCTTACATCAGGATTAATTTCTATATTAGCAGATTGTAGGTCCCACAATACCCGTAGAGTTGAATATCAATATTATAGCCAAGTACAGCAGCAGAACTGCCACTTCTTGAGGTTGCCATCACATTAATGGGAGTGTTGGCCGATCAGAAGGCTGGGACTAGAATCCAGATGGGGAAAAGAAAAGAAGTTAAACAATGTGTTTGCACAAAAAGCTCATGGATCAGAGCTATACGAGAAGTCTGAGCACTATCAGAAAGAACAGACTGAGCCAAAACTTTGTCAGGCAGAGCAAGAGGTCCCTGATTTCATTAACACCTACCATGCTCTCTCCAGAGGATTTCTGCCTCAGCTGGCCTGGGGACACTGAGCACAAACCAAGATGGATCAGCAAAGGTGACTGCTCCTTGCATTGCTCCTGTCTTGCCTGTTGTAAAAGGGTGGATTGAGACTGGAGAGTGCAGTAGCAGAAAGGAGAGCAGACAAACACTGACCTGGGGAGCAACATCTGCCTTGCTGCAGCACTAGGTGAGTCTCCCAGACCAAGCTGCATTCAGGACTTCACCACTGCAGAGCTCAGAGCACTTCTTCTGAGCTTGGCAGAACCATTTGCTGGGCAACAGCAGCTGAAATGGAACTCAGTGGGCTGTATAAAATGCAGGCACTGGAGTAAGGTGATAAACGGAATGTAGATTGAGGGAAAAAAAAATTAGGTGTCTAAACCTTGTATTCACTTTGACCTTGGATCCTGCACTCTTTGCTGCTGCTCCCACCTACAGTGTGAAAGCAATGCCCTGCCATCTCATAGTTCTACTATGAAAATAAACCCATTAATATTTTTAAAGCATTCAGGATACTGTCATGTTGAATGACAGCAAAAACCCTCTGAGGAAATTAATAACTCTGTCTTCAGTGCGGTATCTGAATAGGATGTTGGAATTAAGGGATCAGCTCCTCCCTCCCCCATTAGAAAATGATGAAGAAAAGCTACTGAAGAGCTGCTTAAGTGAATGAGGACTGTCAATCCCACGGACTGGATGAGGCACCATCCTGTGAAGCTCATTTGTAATTGTGTCCTTAAAGCCTGTACCATAACACACCTCCACAAGGCAGCCCAGTTAAAGCCTCCTGGCAGCTCAGCTCCGGCTGTGGTTTCAGTGGGGGCTGCCAGGGAGGGATGTGAAGGTCCATGTGCACAGCTCTGGATGACCAACTATGAAAAAGATGCTCCCAGAATTACAGAATTGCCTAGATTAGAAAAGACCTAAGATCATCAAGTCCAATCATTAACCTAACACTGACAAGTCCTCAACTAAACCATATCCCCAAGCACTATGTCTATACATCTTTTAAATACCTCCAGGGATGGGGACTCCACCACTGCCCTGGGCAACCCATTCCAATGCCTGTCTCCAACAGAGGAGGTTTTCAACTTCACTTCCACCAAAAAAGAGCATCATCCTTACACATTTACTGCCTATGCAGGGCAAAACATCCACCATACAAAATACAAGGAGCTCTGGAAGGGACAAGATAAGGCAATGGAGGTGGAAAGGGGCTGAGTGGCAACAGGCAACTCAGCTGTCCAGAGGGGAACCCCTGGCAAGCAAAGCTGAGGGGAACAACCCCACGGCTTAATTGGAAATTAGAAGGAAATTCTTTACTCTGAGGGTGGTGAGACATTGCAACAGGTTGCCCAGGGACACTGTGGATGCTCCATCCCTGGATGTGTTCAAGGCCAGGTTGGATGGGGCCTTGAGAAACCCGGTCTGGTGGGAGGTGTCCCTGCCATGGCAGGAGGTTGGAACTATATGATGTTTGAGGTCCCTTCCAACACAAATCATTCTATGATTCTTTATAAGGCACAGGCAGAGAAACTCAGCAAGGCATGAGAAAGGGGAGATGCAGGGAAGATGAGGACAGGCTGCATGGACCAACACTGAAGGAAGATGTCAGAGGAGTAGTCAACAGCGGCCATAGGAAACTTCACCCCACAGGAGACAAGGTATGAAATTAAACCATGCCTGGAAAAAAAAAAAAATCTCATAAAAGCCATGAAGGGGAGGAAGAATGAGGCCCCTCCTGTACAGCTTTTTAAAATTACCCCTAGTAATGTCTCTGCCACGAAACTCTACTGGCTGATGTTGAAACCCTGCATGGGAAGGTTATGAGCAGAACTCATCCAGGCAGGCTCTGAAATCCAGGTCAGAAGTGGCTGACAACCTGGCAGAGGATGTCACAAAGCCCAGTCCTTCCCTGGCATTCCTGGGATCCTCCAGCTCCTCTCCAAGGCAACACAGCTCTCCCCAGGCAATAGTGCAGGGAGCCCTACCTTGCTCTTGGGGCAGGCTGCCCAGCCCATGCTCTCCACAAGAGAAGCCAAACATCAGAAATTAGCACCCGTCATAAATAAACCACCACGAGCTGAATGGGAAGGAGCCACAAGCCCAAGCCCCAAAGCAGAAAGTCATCGTTGTCCTGAGGGCTGGGTCTGCTCCCCATTGTGAGCATGGTCCATTTTCATATACACATCTCCCTTTCAAAAACTCCAGCTCTTTCCTAGGCCTGCACTTGGAGGTGATTGTTGCTATTTGTGAATGACTTGGGAATTAATTAATGTAAAGCCAACTGGCTTATAAATGGTTGGCATTGTGAGCGGCCCCAGAATCATGGGGAGAGCAGTTTATGTGGTCAGAGCCACATTCAGGGCTGTATGTCAAGGGAGAAGATTTATTATCACAGTAGGTCCATTTTCCAAAAGTTTGCAAGGGCTGTTTCATAATGAAGGGGCACCGTTCACAGCACAGTCAGCACCTTTTTTTTTTTTTCTCTGGAGTGTATTATAAATCCCAAGTAGAAAAGAAAGTGGGGGAGGGTTATTTAGCACTTAGAGAATGAAATCTCAGCATAGGAACAGCATAAATAATATATTTACTATGGAAAGAAGGAAGAGAGGAAGAAAAACAGAAAGACTTAAAAAAAAAGAATACAAAGTATTAAACTTATCTCTTGTCCTGATGACGAGAGTTGAACTCCCACATTACAGCTAATTAAATTAAATGAGCCCACTAAGTTGGATTATAACCTATAAATATTTTTGGTTACTTGCCTCCCTCAGAAACCATCTTTGATTTAAAAATATCTCAGAATAACAACTAATAGCTCATAATATGGTTTAGGCACTTAATAATTAGAAGAAGGAGGAAGGAAAGCCATGTGTACTCTCATTTAAAAATAGTCAGCTGGGTATTTTTAACTAAAAACCAACCCTGAATAGCCCAAGGTAAGATGGACAGTGGCAGTGTCCACTGACAACCTCCCCACTGATCTCCAAGTGAAGGACTGAGGTTGTGCCCCAGCCCATACCCTTGTTGGTGGGCAAGGGGCTAGAAAGGGGCCAGGGTGGCCGTGACCAGGCATGGGGCAGAATGATGTTTGCTCTGGTGGCAGAGGACATCAGCAGGGCAGGCACACACTGTGAGAAGCCATTTGGTCCCATCTGTCCATGTGCAAGTGCTAATTAAAGGCCCAGTGAGTGCTGATGAAACAGGCATGGTAGCAGGAGGTCTCCTTCTATGCCCTTCTCTGCCACTGATGGCTACGTGGCCTTGGGCACGTTCTCCAGCCCCTGTGCCCAGAGCACCATCCTTCCTTCCATCTTTTCCTGGCATTCTCTTATCTTCTTCAGCTCACTCCCTAATTTCTCCTGCAGTCTGCTGCCTGCAGTAATTTGGCTGTGTGTCCCTGGGGCCAGGGACAGCACGAGGAGCCTCTGGAGCTGTCATCAGCCTTACCATCTGATGTGTACCTTCTACCTTCTCCTCTGGAGAGGCTGGTGGGGAGAGGGAGTTGCTGAAGCTGACTGACAAAATGCTCTCCTGTGAGCAAAACAATCCACTGAAGCAAACACAGCTGGTACCCACGTTGCCCCATTTCCCAGTCAGCACAATCCCCTCTCCCACCAGTCTTGTATCCTCCCTGCAACTGGGATGCTCTAAAACTCCCAGACATTTGTCATGGGGTTTTACTCTGAGATTACAGTCTTGCAGTGGTACATGGATCAAACAGCTTTGATAACAGTGTGCTTGCAATGATATTTATATGAAGTACCCTATGATTTGTCTGACAAATATTACACCAAGAAAAATATCTATATTTAATTCTCCCTGCTAAACTGCATGTGTTATGATCTTCCCCAGAAAGCTTTGCTATTGTTGTGCTTTCTTGAAAAGAGAATAAGAAACTATGATGATAGCAATAAAAATTATGATGCTGCGTGTTCTCTTGCAGTGAAATTCCTAAAGCCATTTAATAATCATCCTCTATTTCTACATAGAAGGGAAGAAAATGAAAAGTAAAGAAGCCAAAGAAGTCCCATGAGGAAAACTTGGAAATTCATGCTTTTACCAAACCACAAGTGAGGAACCAGATAGTGTAATGTATATAAATGAGAGCAGCAGCTTTATTTCATGCTAGTTAGACCATCAGATGTAGAGACCATCACTGCCAAGAACTCCCATGTAGTTAGTTTTAAAAAGAAATTTCATATACGATGAAGTAATTTTCTGAAAAGATGGTTTTTGTATCATTTGTCTAGTGGGTTTCCATAGAAGCCATCCTGTTCTCAGAGCAGTCTGAGAGTCATGTTAAGACCCTGACACCATTCACAAGAGCTAGAAAATTCAGAAATTAAAGATACTGCTCATTGCTAGGGTCACATCATGTGCTCAGTCCTGGTTACATTCAAATAGTATCAAATAGCATCTCTTTCTTTAAAGGAGAACTCTAACAAAAGCATTCCGCCCCTTTCTGATAAGGGTAAGAAAATAGAGTGGGAAAAGGAACAAATACTGTAGAACTGAACAACATGAAGGGCTTATCTCCTTCTTCAGACACTTTTAATTTTCTGGGATTTCCCTTACATTTATAAAGGCATTAAATGCAGCACTTAAAAAAACCAAGAAAGCCCTCACCATACTAACAAGAAAACCACATGTACCACCTCAATTATTTTTACCAACAAAAATACAACCATCCTGCATTGAGGTTTTCTCCAGCTCCTTGAGCCCTCTCCTCCATCACCTCACCAAGTGGCCACCCAGCCACTGACCTTACTGGGATTTCTCCTCCCTATCCCTTGTGTCCCTTTACTGGCTGTGGTAGCAGGACCAGCATCTGGGACTTGTGGAGCTGCATGAACCAGCTCCTCTCAGGAACTGAAATCCTTGTCACACCAGTGTCTGAGCACCTCCCTCTCTCTCCTGCAGACCTGCATCAGCATTTTACAGCACAGGTGCAAGGACACAGCTTGAGAATGGTCATACAGAAGCTATGGTATCACAGGGAATTTAAAACAGGCCTTTGAATTCCAAGTGGCATCCTAGTCCCTCGGTGATCCTTCCCCATCAGTGCAGAAGAGGAGGAAAGGAGTGAAGTGACAGCCTTCAAAATCCATCAGCTCCTCTGCTGCAGTCACCTCATGCTAGAGAGAGGAGTAGAAATTGTAGCTTCGGTCTGCTGGTAAGGAGGATGTTGCTCTCTTATTGAAAAAAAATAAAAATAAAAAAGAAAGAAAGAAAAAGAAGGAGAAAAAAAGGCAAGAAGGAGACGTTTAAGTGGAGTATTATCAGAGATTTGGAAGTATTAAGAGCCTGCTCAGCTGTGCCCTTGCTAACAGGTGTCCCCAGCAGTGAAATGCAATTAATATGGAGAGGTTTTCTGGGAGCATGGGGATGGATAGGTCAGCCAACTAATCCCACATTAAAACTAATGGGTCATTTATAGCTAGTAGCCCAGGACAATTCTGATAAAAATCACAAACATTCAGGTAACCCTGGGCTTGCCGAAAGGTTTTGTAACAAAATTATGAAGCTTTTCACACCATAGTGGCTCTACTGCTTCTGTAAAACCCTGGCAAGGTGCCAGCAAAGCCAAACATGCCCTGCACCACCACATTACATGCTAAGAACCACTCTTCTCCTGCCTTATCCCCACTCTGTTGCTTCCTGAGCGTCCTGGTCTTTACCCTCTCTCATTTTCTTTGATCTAGTTCTCAAGAGAAGAACATCTGATCCCAGTAATCTCAAAAGAGCAACAACAGTGGGAGGCCCATTAAATCTCATTTTCAGCTTGTCCTGAGAAATTGAGAGGAGGGAGAGGATGAACAAGAGAATCCCAAGCATGGCAGTTGCTGTAAATACGAGAAAACAGAGGGCACATCAAAAAGGGAAGAGGTTGTTGAAGGATCAGTGGTCCCAAGCTAGAGACTATTAAAGGGGAAAGAGAGAGAAAGACACCCCGGCTGGTTTTCCACAAGAAGCAAATGTCTGTGGTGAAGGAAGCATGAAATAAAATACTGGGAAAAGCCTGTGCTAATATGACATCATGATTGCAAGTGTAAATGCAAAGAGGCCTTTGAGGGCCATCATTACACATCCTCTGTGTTAACACTGAAGCTGGACTAAAGCAGGAATTGGAAACCTGACCCCTCTCAATTATATTTGGCTTTGGAGGCTCACCCCAAGCTTGGATGCCCTTACTTCTGGACACCCACAGCAGCTGCAGAGAAAACACATTTCCACTCTGTATTCAAATGTAGGTAGATAAAAGGGAGTCCTTTTGGCAAAGAAGTTTTCTCTTACAAAGTTTTTTAGGAAATAACCTTGCCAGGCTAAGTAGTAGCACAGGAGACAAAATACAGGATTCCCAGGGGTGGAGAGGAGGCTGAAGTAAATTAATCCCTCTATAATGCACTATTCAATACACCTATTTACTAGATGTCAGGAAACCAAGTCACTGCTTTGAATTCAGTAAACTCTGCTCTCAAAGCAATGACTCAGAGAAAGGGGTCTGTAGATTAAAAGAGACCACACAGGTTACTTCTGATCTTCAAAGTAAGTTTGGAGCTCAGATGACCTACACGTTTGTGGATGAACAATCCTGGGAGGAACCCAACTCCACGCACAGTCTTGGCATGAGCCTGAAAAGCTGCGTGGCTGGGACCCCATCAGCAGTTCCTCTCCTCCCGGGGCTGCAGAGGCAGCTGATGAGGCTCAGCAACCCCTAGTAATTAAAAGAAACAGGTGGAATAACATCTCACTATCACCCAGCAACTTAGCACGCTGCTTTTTCTGCTGCTCTCATGCTCAGATGCTTTCCTTTTATTCTCCTCCTCTCCCCCTGCATCCGCCATGAAAAATTAATTTCCCTTTACTGGAGTTCACAGGCAGGAGGGGAAGTTAAAAATAAACAGCTTACATGCATTCATTTGTAGCAGGGAAAAAATCCAATAATTTCAGGCCTTGGTGTAATCTGAAATTATGTAATCATGACCACTAGTGGGGTGGAAACATTTTAGCTGGCAAGCAGGGGTGCAGAGCAGACATACCACTGGAAGCCTGGACTAACAAGTGGCAGACACTCAAATAAAATAACCATAGTGAAATGTAGAAGATTAGAAGGGAAAAGGACAAAAACCAGCTATGACTTGACCTTGGTTTCAGCTTACTCCAGTTGAAACAACTGAGATACTTATAGCCCTAAGCCTCATCATTTAGTCAAGAATTGCCTGTGATGAAAGCAGTTGGAGGGAAACATTTTTACACACATTTGTCTGCTCTAATTTTCCTCCAGCTGCTGCCTTTCCAAATTTGATCTCCAGACAAACAGCATCGAGACAGGTGATTTAATAGACCAAGCTAAATTGAAGTGACTCTGGCAATGAGCACACAGAAATGATATCCAGCTACCTCGGGTGAGGAGAACATTCCATGCTGAGAACGGGGAATGGAGACAAGCTTTGGCTCAGGAGCCACCTTGGCCACTCCAGTCAGAGACACCACGAGGACAACCCAGAGCCGGGGCTGCCCTGCCTGCTGCTCCCTCCACCCCAGCCCACCTCTCAGATTTGGGGCCTCTGGGAAGAGCTGCGTCGCTTCAAGGCAGCTTGGGATGCTGTGTCACCATCTGTGTATGGATTCTTGGGTGGAGCTGCTAAAGGACAACAAGGTGATTCCACACCCCTCCTCCCTGTCCTCTCCACCTGGTCTACTTCTCTCCCCCGTCACCACCTCCTCATCACAGCTCCTTAGCACCAGGGCTTGCCCAATCCTACAGAGGCTGTGGCAAGGAGCCTAGAGCACAGAAAGCTGACCTCACAAGGAGACGAAAAGCATCTTGGCCAACACAGTCCACTAAAGAAAGGATGCAGCAGGAGAGCTGCACAGTGATGGGGTCAGGAGGGGGCTGAGGGTAGCCCACCTTCAAATGATGGCAACGGTACCACACACCAGACCCCTTGGCTTTCCACCGGAGATGTTCTCTGCTCACCATGCAGCCATGACATTGTCAGTGCCAAGACTAGGGGAGAAACATAAACACCATCTTCTCATCTAGAAGTGGCTTCACCTTATTTTTAGCAAAAATAAGCACTGAAAGTGAGCAAGAAAACGGGCAAATTCCAGATCTGACAGCAAAGCCTACTCACACAGAAAGTTGCCAGTTGAGTGGTTCCCACTCAAGCAAGGTGACAGTATCACATACACACATCATGCCACCAACAACCACCGAGACACTGGGCAGGAAGCAAGGCTCATCCCCCATTGCTTTCATGAGCCCACCACCCCCCATTCCCTCACACCCCTTTCCCTCCCCATTCCTCACATTTCCCTCCCTATTCTGTAGCATCCCCTGCTCTCCAGCAAAACCCTCTCCACACCTCAAAGGCATTTGGGTACAACCAACACTGTGCTTGCTGGCAAGAGAACAGTTCCCCAGGAGAGCCCCTCGGCCCCGGCCCGTTTCTGTTTCACTGAAAGGTACAAGCCAAGCTGTTTATCCCGAGCGTGTTCACATTCTGAAGAGCACTGATGCAAGTCACTTGCCCTGGGTATTACCATAAAAAGCCAGGGTTTCCCCCAATTGCTTTTCTGTGCTTCACAAGATTGCCACTTTGGGTTTTGTGCCGGGGCAGCGGGGGTGAGATTAGCTTCCCAAAGAGAATTAAATCCATAAAAGAGGCAGAGGAGGGCCTGCTGCTGCTATTCAGGGGCAGTGGGAAGATGCACTCTTCTGCAGATGGAGCTTCAGAGCACGGCCTCCCTAACCTTTATTATTATTCTTTCACTGCCAGGGAATTTAATTGATCAAAGCAACCCAATTCTTGGCACAAGTGCTCGAAGCTGCAAATCTGTTCAGACCTTGAGCTTACAGCCAGAAACCACCTAAAGTCGCCAGCAGGTTTTGCACTCAGCTGCTACAGGGAGCATGTCCCAGCACTGCAGTAAAGAGGCAATGATAGAAAATGCTGAGAAAGAGGGAGGGGAAAGGGCTGATTAGACAAGCTCATAAGGATTTGATCTTAAGTGGGCCTGCTTGGCTCTGAAAGTCTGGACAATTGAGATTATCTCAGCAACACAAAGCAGGAAGCCAGAGATGGTGATGGAGCGACGCTGCTTCCTCAAGGCTGTTGAGCCCCAGCAGCACCTTTGGCCCAGCAGCATCGTTTTGCCACATTTGTTTTAGCATGTGATGGAATGAGTCCCCATCAAGGGTCTGAGGTGGGTGCCATGAAGGTGGAGAGGAAGGCTGCTTTGGCTCCTTGCCTGTTTTGAAGACGCTGCTCACACATCATAAGCAACCACCTCAAAAATATGGGAAGAGGCACAAAACAAACGAATTGAGAAAAATATGCCATTGGGGGGTCACCGAGGACACAGGACTCACAGCATCACTGCCAGGCAGCACAGCCACTGTGGGGCTTTGATGGGGAGCACTGGCCACCAAGCAGGGCTTGTCACCAGCGTGGGCAGACAGCAGCAGCCGGCGGTGGCTGGGATGCTGCCACCAACCCTCCCCTGTTTCTGTTGGTCCCCAGCCCCCACAGCCCTGCCGGGACATCCTGACTGGGCTGCTTTGATTGCTGCTTGGCTGTTGCTGGTATCTATAAAAACCACCCAAATTACAGCTTCCCTTAAAACCCCAACCTAGTTACTAAAACAGCCCGAGACCAAGAGCACGGAGCTGGCACCATCCTAGAAGCAATTGGCAGGGGCAGGCTTTTAAAATTATCCACCTAAATACGGATTTCTGAGAGAGAAACCATAAGTTAAAAGAGTGTAAACTGTTGTCATAAATATTTGAGTGAGATACAGGCTGGAACAAGAGTCTTTTGGTCTGCTGGCTGTAAAGATGATGCCTTTTACACTCCCAAAACATCCTCTGCCACTCTCTTTTCTCACCGTTCTTTGCTCCTGTGGCTTTTTCCAGCCTGACTTTATATAGAGCTGACAGCATCTGAAAGGAAAGCTGCCTGTGCTTTATGCTTTTCTTAATTTGCAAGAAAAACAAAAGTAAATCACACCTCATATTTGCAGTACTGCAAGAAGAAAATGTTAGATTTAAGGCTCTGGTACGTACAACAGCGGAATCAAAAAGTATAGCTAGTGATTGGATAACAGACAAACGTGTAGTGTTGTTTTTTTATTAAGGTCTGCTTGGGGAAAAAGAAAGGCTTGAATATGAAATACCCTTTCCCCTAGACTCACTTAGTGTTGTTTTGCATTAAAAAGGAATAAGCCACGTTGTGCAAAGCATGCAGCAAGCTGTGCAAGCAGAGTGTGCTACAATGTACAGAGCATCACCACTTATTTATTAAAATTTTGATACGAGGTGAAACTCAATTTAGTTGATGTCAGCAAGCTTCCTAATGAGGCCTCTTTTTATTTTTTTTTGAAATTTTTTTATTATGAAAGGGCAGCTTTGTGCCTCCTCTAATCAGCTTGACAAAGGACACAGAAAAATGCAGAGAGACGTAAATGTTGCTGTAATTACCAATGAGAGACACGACGGAGGAACGCAGGAAGTAGCTGCAGGTCTCTCTGCAGACGTAATGGCTGAAGATTGTGGGTGACTTGCTCTGCAAAGGGCATTTCATAAATTATAAACCACTTTGATCCAAATCTAAAACCGAGCCCAAATCTGCCGCTTTTTCCCCAGACTCAGACATATTCAGAAGTACCTCTGACTAAGCATGATCTGTTTTCCTGTTCACTAGTTCTACACGCTGATGTGTCCCAGTTTATGAGCTTTCTGCTGGGCCCTCACTGGGGCTCTCTCCTGATCTAGCGGATGGGTAAAGCTGCCCTTTGGCAAGTCTACAAAAAGCCTTTAGAGGTGGCAGCAGCAACATCAAAGGTAGGTGCAAGGGAAGGTGCTGCTACCAGCCTAGGAGTTGCTATGCAAATTAAATGATGCAATGTAAGGGTATGTTAATGCCTGCATTAAGCCTCTGAACATGCCCAGTGTGAACCGTTTCCAGAAGCCTAAGCAGATTCATTCTCAGCTGGAGGCTCGTATAATTAATAAAGGCACTGTGCCTTCTCTCCTGACCCAAGTGGCTAGGTACCAAACCATTTATAGCTTTATAGGTTAACACCAACATCCAAAAACGTATTGGCAGCTTGTGCAGATCCTGGCACATTAGTGTGATGTGTTCCCAGCATGAAACACTACTTAATAAGCGGGTCACTGCATTCTGCATTAGCTTCAGTTTCTGAGTGGGCTCAACGTATAGCCCCATGTAGAGTGTATTATGGCAACGACATCTCAAAGGGACAAAGGCATGGATAACTGAAGCAAAGTCCATTTGAAAAAGAAAAAGTAACCCTCTTCTCACTGGAGATAAAGGCATTTTGAAAAGGGCACTGCCACTGTTCAGGCATCCTGGAGCATCCTTCAATCTAACACGCTGAAGCGGTTTCACATGTGTTAGAGGGAAAAGCGGCTGCTCCTTTGTGTAGCAGAGCCCGTGCAGCTTCAGCCCACTCCTCCTGCAGCTCCACCAGCAACAGCCCCCATTTCACCCATGTGAATAAGCAGCCCAGCTCGTTCTCAATTCCAGCCCCAACCTCAGTTCATGGGACACTGCTTCTTCACTGTAAGAGTAGAGAAGTGATTTAAGAAATTACTGACCCTTCTTCCAAGCAGAGGTTGCTGCTGACAAGCAAGACATTGTCTTGCAAAGGTCTTCAGAGCTGAGCACAGAGTCAGCCCAGTTTTTAGTGAAGATGATCTGGCAGGAATCAGGCTGACTTTGCACTGTGATGCATCAGAAAGTTGAAAGAATTGCTCAGCTAATTCTGTGCAAAACCTGTGTGGGATGCGTACAAGGCAGCAGCACACTGGAAGATGGAAATGGTACCTTCCAGCACAGACCAGTGTGCTCAAGTTCCCTGGGCCAGAAAAAGTCATAAAATAAAGGGATGATCTATTGCATACGTAGTGCATTAGAGCTCTTCATTAACAGAGGGACTAATCAATTTATGGAACTCATGAATCAGTGAAGCTATTACTTATAATGATTATTGGCAAATTAACATATCACAGTGTGCTGACCCCGATTCATCTCCAGTGTACACCTACCAATACACAGCTGGTAAAGGACCCAGCACTGTACATACAAGCAGACCCAGCAGCTGGGTTCAACCCCTGGGAAAGAAAGAGGTCCCTTGTCAAAACCTGATGCTGATCCAGTTGACCACTTAATGCTTGCTCCCATTTTGAGAGTAACATGATCAAGCACATCAATTTGGACCCAGCTTCAGCCCAACAAGGATCCTAGTGAGGAAGAAGATCTCTTTACACACTAAAACCCCAGGGCCAGGCTGCCTGCACCCCAATAGGGCAGTGGCCCTATGGGTTAAATCAACTAGAGTGGGATACATGCAAACACTTCCATGCAAGATTTAAAAAAAGGAAAAAAACAGAAAAAAGTGGTATTATTCAAACTACACTCAACCATAGAGCACAGTAGGCCACATGTATGAAATGATTCTTTATTAACGATCCTGTGGCTTTAAACCAGAGGAGACATGGGCTTTGAAATCCTACAGACAGACGATCATTCCCTATTTAATTCTACTAGGCTTTTTCACAGAGGCTTTTTACGGTCTAAACTGACATTCTTCTCTCTACTCATTACCACATTCCTGGCCTAAAAACTGTATGACAAGGGAAAGGAAGTGGAAAATTAGGTTACAGTACAAACAAACATACTGAAAACATTGCACATTTGAAAATAAATTAAGTTTAACTATACTTTGCAAAGGTTAACTTCATAGGTTTTATTATTAGAAAATATCAAAACACTGTTCATTTACTGCAGGGCTCTCCTGCCTGCTGCTTTGTTTCTGGGTCATGCAAGTGTCACGAAGGGTCAGCTCCACATTACTTACAAGCCACGCTTGCTTAACAAAGTAATCCACAATCTTTCCAACATTCATCCACTACTAAGCGCTCTTGCACAGGGCATCAACAACATCATAGATCCACCGACACGAGGAAGCTCCTACCAGCTGAATCCTTGGCTCTCTGAACACATACATAAAGGGCAGGCGACTCCAATCCACCTTCAATCAACATTGTCTCACTGAAATCAGAGGCATGCTGCTCTAGACGCGTAGAAAACCCATCCTGGACATCAGTCATATTGCTGCTTACTGAATTAAGGTTTAATCAGAGGTTATCACTGGCTTTGCTCATTCATTATAGCTTATTTTTGTCCTCCAAACAGCCCCATCAACACAAAGAGTGGCCAAAATTGCAGGATATTAGTGCAGGGCTCTGTACACTTCTCTGATCTACAGAGATGAGTGTTTTGGATGTTGGCTCTGCCCAGATGCACCCTCCAGCTCCCTGCTGACACCACAGCATGGTGCAGTCCCAGCCCCTCTCTCCCTTCCTCTGCTCCAGTTTTCACAGAAGGGAGTACAAACACCAGAGACCTTTGCATGTTCCAGCCAGTCCCCATTCAGGGAGGTCAGGAGATGACAAACACCACAACCCCCTATGGCATGCTTCAACAGCTCCGTTTAGAAATCTCTGTGTCTCCATTTCCTACATGTGAAATTTGGACATGTATATTTGACGCTTTGTGTGCCACAGAACAAGACCTTGTTGTGATGGGGGAAAATGGCCACATTAAGTTCGCAGCCTGGTCTGAGGCAACGCGTCAGGAAAGATGACATAAGTGGGGAAAAAGCTCAGTGTTTAGAGCTGGGCAGGGTCTTAATGGGTTTCATCTCTGTGGGCAAGTTAATGGTCAGTCCCCTGTCCTGGTGCCATCACTCCACAGCTCCCTCTTGCTGAAAGCTGCCCAGACTCTCAGCTAGCACTACAAGCACACACATCTTAATCATCACCATCTTAAATGGACTCTACAGAGCAAACCACAGGAGCCCAGCTGCAATATTTACTTTTCTACACTGAAAGTCCCTCAGGGGGAAAAAAAAAAGTGGGGATGGGAAAGGGACCCTTTCTTTCTTCTGAGCACTCAGTGTAATTACATTCCTAATGGTGAATTTATGATATCTTATCTTGTGCACAATGAATACTCTATGTGGGTCACCAGATTTGATATGACACTAAAAAGAAAGAGTGACTCACGGTTAAGCAAAGCTGGAGAACTGGATGGCCAAGTTTTTGTTCTGTCAAGCACCAACATTTCACCACCTTGAGGGCATTATTAAACTTGCCAACCCTTTTGCTCCTCTTATTAGTAAGACATTTCCTGGAGAACAGGAAAGGAGGAGGGGAAGAGGCACTAAAACATACTCTCTAAAGACTTGAAGACATTTGTCCATTTTATGACTCATTTGTTCTTGCTGTCTCCGTTCTTCCCATTGTGCTTCTCCCCCATTTGGATCGTGTTGACATCACTCCTTTGTTATCTTCCTAAATTAGCTGTAATGAAGTCCTTTGAGCTACATGTGCACGCCTTATTTTTTCGGTTTTTTGCTTCTCCAAACCATCCCTATTCACTTTCCCTCACACTAGGGCCTCCCTTCCCCCAGCCCACAACGTGCTTTCTCATCTGCTTTTCATTTACTCCCTTTCACCTTTGGTTACCCAGTGGCCAATAGCTGGTGTACTTTACAAAATAAATTACTTTATAACTGACTCTCATTGAGAAGTGATGGGCATCCATGTGGATAAATCTGAGTATCTAGAGCAGAAACCATCTGAAATTTCAGTGCCCCAAAATATGATGACAACAGGGGGAAATCAAAAGGAGATAGCACAAAAAAAAAGAACCACCCTGAAAGAGCACTTGTAATTTCTGGCACGTGCAAACAAGGCTAAGGGACATTGGTAGCCATAAAACCAGTGGACTGCAGCTCGTGTAGCTGTACCAGGGCAGCCTGTCTGGCCACCTGACTGTCACTTGGCTAGATTGGAAGCTGGTTTTATGTAGCATCCTCCATAACCGTGGTATTTCACAGCACTTTGCAGAATAATGAGTTACACACCACAGCTATTATGCACTTAGCAATAGCACACAGACAACCTTGCATGGCTAGAATCAATTTTATTGAGAAACTGATGGGCAGTGCAGAGGGGTTATTCTCTGCCTTTTTGTCTTGAGAAGTGCCATGGATCTTTAGCTCGCCTCTTGTGTGGCAATATAAAAGCTGGGCTGTGCCTTCAAAGGAAAAAAAGAAAAGGTGTCTTTAACTGAATGAGAGCTTTCTTAAAGTGGGTGACAAGGACTCTGTATCCCAATAACCACCTCTTATTCCCTATTAGGATAATGGGAATATTTTAATTATAGCTACATAAAAAAAAAATGTGATTTTCACCATCCTGGATCTGCCTGAGAATTTGCCTCAAAATATTCACAAAGTGGAATGATCCAAGCAGAAGATGGAGAAGGCACCATCCCCAAATGGCAGGTTCCTATATAGTCTATGATGTGTCCCACTGTTAGTCCCTTGCTGGATATTCACATATTATTATTTTATGCATACATGTATTAATGCATGTGTGTACCTACAGATAATGTTACACTGCATGAGATATCCTATGAGCTTGTCACACTGGACCCATCCATCCTTCCCCACTGCATGCTTATTGTAGGAACAAAGCACCCCACCCTCCAGGATCCTTTTGGGAAGGTGGGTTGGTGGAAAGCTTGGTTGATGGGAAGCCCCTCCCCAACTGCTTCTCTTTCTCTGCAATGCATCTAACTTTGGGCCCAAATTCTTCTCCTGGAATTGGTCTCAGCCTCACACATCTCCACTGACTGTGAAATGAGATGTGCCACCAGCAGCTACACCTTCCTAGCCAATGTCCTGGGAAAGCTACACAGGGCCCAACCAGCTGAAACCTTTGTTTTGGTTGAAGGTTAACTCACAACCATTAGCTCCAAACAGAGCCCACAGCTTCCAGCACAGGGTCACAGTAGGATCCAGAACATTATTTTTTACCAAAGATCTCCACTGTGGTTTTTGTTGCTTAAGTGAAAGATCAGCACTAATAGCGAGCTACTTTTGAGTCCTCATTCTTTTTTATTTTTCTGAATGCAGGCTGTACTCAGAATTTTTCTTATCACTCCATTCCACAGTGGCTTTGTAATTCTCCTCGGTGTTTCCCAGGAGAGCCATAAATACCCTGCAAGACCCCAGCAGTGCTTGTAACTGATTATTGGGAGGGGACCACAACTGCTAACATTATATATCCTTTAATTTAGAGACAACAGACACAAGAAAGGTAACAAGGTCCAGCCAAATGGAGTTTGAGGGACTTGCTCCCTGTGTCTGCCCCCCTTCCTCTTGCACTTTGTCTAGATCATCCTTTTAAATGTTAAGCTTGTGGAGCAGGAGTTGTCCTCCCTCTTCATAGAGGACATCACACATAGGGGCCCTACTGCAGAACATCAGGTGCCTTTTGCATGATAAAATTATCATGCCATACAAATGGTGTGACAATGTCCCAGCCACACTGAGAGCTCACTTTTAAATGATGCACAATTCTCACTATCCATCTCGAGCTTCATATAAGAAGGGTAATTCTCCAGCCTATATGGTTACAGTAAAACTTTCAAAACAAACACAATGACAAAAGATGTTGTGACAAGTTACCTGCAAACCTGGAAGATAATAGCTCTCAGAGGTCACACTACTCCATTTACCCAAAAGAAGTGTTAACTCTTACATCTGATAAGAATATCAATGTCACCATTCAATATGTGACACATTCTCTCTGCAGAAATACAAAGACAATCCGTTTATCCATTAGTGCAGGGTGTCACATCAATTACTGGGATAGATGCATCAGGGAAACTCAATTGCTCTCATAGATTTTTCCCAAAGTTAAAGTTGCATTTTCTCCAATCCCAAAGGGAGAGCATCCATTCCCCATTTTTTAAATTCTCCACTGCTGCACAAATAGGAAATCCCAGCCAACTTTCACCATTTCATGGGTGCAAAATCCCTCAGCAGTGTCCTAGTAGGATGTTTTCCTGCAACTATGGGCCAAACACTTGCCTTCAGTTCATGGATCCATGGTGTAACCACAAAATGAAGACTAGAGCATCAAGCATTAGTGATACTCAGACCTTCCCTGTCCCCTCCTATGCATGCATCTGGCACTATCATCACCATTTCAGACACAGGAAAGCTGTTACAGCTATGGATGCCTTCATGCAGTAGAAGAGCAAAGCTAGTTATCCATCAGACAAGATTTGTAAACAGGGCGTGGGATATTGTTCAGAAGGAGCAGAAGAGTGACACCAAAGTACCCACCAGTGTGACATTATCACTCTCCCTTCCCACCCCCAGCCTGAATGCACGTGCAGCAAAGCACATCATGCATTTCTTTTGATGGACAAATGAGTGGGCAGTGCTGTTTAAAAATGAGTAGTACCAAGTATGTCCTTAAGGCAGCTGCAACCCTTGATGCCTGGTTCCACCACCACAGGTGTGAACTTTTTCCTCCACCCACTGTGGGGGGAATCCCACAGAGATTTTTCATCCAGGTGACAAAGCAGCACCCTCAAAAGCTGGGCTGTTCCCACAGGCAGTCATTGCAAGAGCTGATCTCAGGCCAGGTCTGATAGCTTCCCAGCTCTCTCACAGTACTAGCCTGGGCAAGAGGTGAATACAGAGGACAGATAAATGGCTTTTGGGGGCACTGGAGCCACATTAGATGTTTCTAATCTTGTTAGTCCAGCTTTATGGTTTGGGAGTCATATTGAAACCCTCAAGGGCTGAGGTCTTTGACCAACCCTGCAGTCCTTTATAATCCAGTATCCTGAATCCATTCAAACCCATCATTTATTAGCTTCTGGAATCACAGCTGACAGAAAACCCCAAGTAAGGCTAACACCAGCTTTCCCAGGACTGGCAGATGTCAGAAACACTTGAAATCTGGTAAGAAACTTCCACCTCACGAGATTTCTTCAAACTAGGGAGCTTGACATAACTCACTCAACTTCTTCAAGCACAGTTTAGCTTTCAGGTCCTGACCTTATCTGGAAAAAGGTACCACAAAGGTAAATACGAGATGTAGTGCTTAAAAAGCAGCCAAAACTTTTTCAGACTATGGAAATACCTCATTCACTCTAAGTTTGCAGCCCAGGCCTGGGATTTACTCTATTTAAAGCAGTTCATTAAATAAAGAGGCTTCATATTCTAGAGAGATGCTTTGAAAGAGTGAAAGGCAAGGCAAGCTGGACATGTTGATCTTTTCAAACCATCCTCATAGGCACACCACTCTCTGGAGAGTTTAATCCGTATTTTAAAGAACAATTTGTGATTCCTGAGCTGATTTTAGTCTGCATCAGTTCAGTCCCAAGCGTGTTGGCACAGTTAAAGAAAACACACCCAAGAGCAAAGCAGCTCTGTTGCTAATATTTCTCCATTTGTATGCAAATTTTGGTCACACCAAAACATTGGTCACACCACTGCATTGTAAACCAGGTGCCTGCACGGTTTACTAGTACTGGGCACATTTAAGTTTTGGAGGTTAGTAAAGTGATGCAAAAGATGCAGTTTCAGCTCCTCCTCTGCTCAAGGAACAGCTCCCGCTGGGTTCCCCAGCCCACCTCACCCTGCACACCCCCAGCCTTCTTTTTGAGGATGAAGAGGGATGGAAAATACATCTGAGAAGCTGGAATGATGTCACGCCTCTCATCCCACAGTCCAGTGATTCAAGCAGTCTCCCAGAAGGTGGGAAACCCACCCTCGGTTCCCTCCTCTGCCTCAGAGCCTGAACCCACACCCCACCTTAGATGCCCCCATCCCAGTAAGATGCTGGGTATTCAAGGATTCAGCTTTGGCACGAACCACCCAAAATATTCCCACTCCTTCAGCAGAGCAGCTGAAGAGAGAACAACCAAACAAGGTTTTGCAGAGCCTCGTTTCTTGTACCTCACCTTGTCAAACATTCCCAAAACTTAGCTTTACCACCCATTAATTATTGACTTCCTAATCAAGCACTAGCAAGCAAGGCATTAAATAAACTGAGCAGCAGAACCAAGGCATTTGATAAACCAGAAACAACACATCAAAGGCTACAGTCTCATGGCAACACAAGCTCTAGTTAAAGGCCCCCACATACATATATGCCTTGATCTGTTAAGGTTATTAAAGCAGCAAGCACAACTGTATTTTTAATAAAATAATTAGCTCCTTCAATCTGCTTCGAGTGATGTTCCTCGCTTTAGATTCAATTTAAGCTCCATTCCATCCAAAGCAGAGCGTGATTGAAAATTATCTATATCACAAATGAAAGTTACAGTGGTATTTAAAAACTAATTATTAACTCAACATTGTAATGGCTCGAGCCTGTAAGGCGAGGAGTCCTTGGAGGCCATTGTAATTCACAGGCATCAAGGTGTCCTACAGAAAGCTGTGAGCTACAACCCTGCATCCCATGGTAGAAATGTCCCCAAAAAGCCCGTGTTCAAAAGCATTTGATGCTTCCTATAGGCAGCAGCCATTCTCCATCTAGCACAAGTTTGTGAACTTCTCTACAGCAGGGTTAGTTTAAGTAATAATAATATTTATGTTCTAAAGAACACTGTTTAAATACACCTCCCACGCAATGAGGTTTCCTATTTTTAGAAGGAAGATGCCTGCACATCAGAAAGTGAGCAGCAAAGGAGGGAGTTTGAAGTCAAAACTCCTTTTTTATGATTTTACTGGGGCTGGAAAAGGGGATGTTTAATTTTTTAATATTTTTTTTACCATCTCCAGTTGCTAAGAGTCTTTCACACAGGAGCCAACAGAAATACTGAAACCCCAAGTGAACTTTGTGAGGTCTGCCACAAGCACTCGCTACTGCTGGGTATGGATTAAATGCCCTAAACACTGTATAGTGAAAGTTAGCCCACCTGCAACATACCCACAGGAAGGGACCAAATTTAAGTTTACCCCTATCAGGGAGCACCTGATGAGCAGTGCTGCATGCAGCTCCAGCAGCATGAGTGTGGTGCCACCCTGGGCTCACTGCCCAGCCCCATGCAGTGCCTGGGGCATCACCTCTTGGAAACAACCCCTGGGCTTCTCTGGCTCCACCATCCCACCTTTGATGCAGGCATGTCCCATTCCATCAGGTCAGCACTGAAGCTGTGGCCTTGGAGACCGTGGTGCTCCAGGTGAGAGGAAAGAGCATGGCTGGGAGCTTGTCATGCAGAAGAGCTTGCAGCACTGCCCTACAGAAGCACCACTAGAAGCACCTTCCCAGCTTGAGTAACCATGTCACGACAGCCCCCATCCTCCCTGTAATGGGAAATGTTATTTCCTACCAGTAGCACTGTGCCTTGCTTTATGGCTGCCTCCCAGCAGCCTACAGGGACTGGGCTTCGTGCTGGGAGGAAGAAAAGGAGCGCTTTGGAAATCCTACTAAAGCCACTTTCTGAATCTGGGACAAGTCATTAATTATTTTACAGTAATAATGCCTGAGAGTCAAAGATGACCGAGCAGGCTGCTGAAATGAGAGGGTTTTATCACAGCAGTGAAATGGAGGGGTATTTAGGGAGTAATTGAAGTTTGATGTTCTTTGCTGCCATTCCCCTTGATGGAGTTTCTCCCTGGCTTTGTAGGGCACCAACCTCCTTCAGTCCTCACAGGGATGTGTGGCCATTACTCTCACATCTGTAACAAAACCCTGAACCCAGGGCCTTAAACAAATATAAACTTTTCACCTTGAGCAGAGCAAGTAATTGCAGCTGTTTGAGCACTTTTCACAATTGGCAATTTTTGCACTTTGGCAATTTTATTCTGAGCCTAGAAATAATATCTTGCCCTGGATAATATATTGAGAAAGGTCAGGTGATTATAGAAATTGCTAAAACAGAAAAAGTGGCAGGTAATGGCATCAACAAGAAGGCAAAAATTCCCTTCAGACAAAACATAACTAAGAGAAAGGAAAAAAGGCTTTGCAATGGAGGTAAGCAGTGAAAGAGATAAAAGTTAATGCACTCTTAAAAAATCAGAACTGGACTCTCAGAATTCAAGGCACTGCTTAAATATACATACTCTAAATTCACCTCAAAAGTGCTCTATACTGTAAGCAGCCTGCCAAGAATTAATAAAAAGAATATATGTATATTTCTCTGTATTTACTCTTTTCTGCCAGTATTTCACATAAACAGATCAGAGGAAAGGGGGGGAACGCACACAAGCAAATGAAATAGTTGAATGCTGTGCAATCCTTTAAGGTTTTTGGCTTCAAGATTTTTTAGAGCTGCCAAAAAGAGAAAAAAAAAAAAGGCAAAATGTTTTCACTCAAGCAATCGACCAGCACTCACATCCTATTTCAACTCCAGTGACGGACTGCCAGTAACGCTCTGTGCTAACACCAAAGGAGAGCAGATACACACAGACCTAAAAACCCGCTAATTAGCATTTTATCTGTTTGTTTCTCCCAGGATCCTATGCACTGACAGAGGTTATATTGCTCCTTTATGTGCTAGCTGTACTAAACTTTTACAGCTCCCTGCACCCATGAAAATGTGAGCCAGCATTCAACCACTTCTTCACTGGTTATCCCAAGCGAGCCTGCACTGGAATCGATTTATTCCAGCCCCTTTTATGCCACTTCCCCACAGACTGGGAGCTGAGAGCTCCCAGTTTTCTTTACACAACAGGTCCTCAGTTTGTCAGCAGGCACTGTGCAAGTATCATAACCAATGGACTGGACCTGTCACAAAAGGGAAAATGCTGAAAAGATCCATTTCCCTACTATAATATGGCCCTGTCATATAAAACTATTGCACTGATGATCTCAGGGGCTTGGGACCATAACAAGTGGGTTCTCCTCCGTATTTTACCATTTGCATCTTCTCGGGGTTATTTTTCCCCGTACCTCAACACATAAAATCCTCAGGAATGAACAACACTTAGGGATTCATTCCTCCTGAGTTCACCCACATTTCAAAACTAAAAAGACAACCCTGGTGCACAGCTTCATCAGAAAAAAACACACTCTCCTTTTGAAGGTTTCTGCAGAGAACACACTACCAGAAGTACGTTGAGGAGGCAGGAAACATTGCTGCTGTGATGAGAGACTTCAAAACAGAGAGATAGATTCTATTTTCTGAAGTGCTGGGTTGGGTTTTTTTCCTCTCCCTTTTCTTTTTGTCCTTTCCCCCCCTTCCTGCAAAGCTGCTGCAGTTCAGAGCTGTCAGCTTTGTTTCATTCATGGGTCCTGGCCCAGCTCCAGAGGAGAGGGCTCTCTCTGATAATGCTGGATACTTTTTTAGGAGACGCTGAAAAGCTCCATGAGGAGCACAGTGGTCTGAAAGTTTGCCAAAACTCTGACTGACTTTATAAGCTCTATTAGTGGTCAGCCTCACTAGCAGAGGTTGGAAGCATTGCCAAGCTGCCCTGGCTGCAGTTAGACACGCTGGTCTGGCTGCAGCTGATGCAGGCTAAGAGGTGCCTCTCCCCCAGCTCTCCCCTGGCCTGTCACCACCTTCCTGCCAAAATTTAGCACCCCCTTATATGTGACAGTGCAGCTTTGCATGCAATCATAGCCTTGGCCAGCTGTGTTCATACAAGACATCTTGAAAAACACCACAACTAGAAATGCTTCAGCTAAGTGAGGTCATATGGCCAGGCATGGGACATGGGTGACTGCAAGGTGGGCAGGCTGGGGAGGCTGAGCTGGAGCAAGCTGGGGGACCAGGCAAGGTTTGTGAGCAGCAAGGAGCTCAGTGGTGGGTCCTATTTCAAGAAGAACTGAAAGGAGAGAGACTCTTGGAGGTTTCCAGCTCCATCCAACAGAGCAAGACTTCAACCACTGCAAAAGGCTGTTGCTCTGCTGTTTCCAACACAATGCCCAAAAATACACAGCCAAAAAGCTTCAGGAGCAAAGACAAAGCCTCTCATTATCTCCATGCAGTTTCGGACACCAGGAAGTTTGCATATGTTCCTATTAATAGCAGAAACAGATTATCTAAAAGGAATGAAAAGCAGCTAATACTTAACTTGGTGCATGGCTTAGACTGTAGACAAAACACGTTGCCTGCTTTGTTGTAACTTCTAGTATAAACAGGAGATATTTAAAGAACAAACCTTAACTAGAATTGCATTTAGGTGGTGCTTTCCTCTCTTTCCCCTTCCAAACATGAAGAATTTCTCCATAAATTTCAGTCCTGCTGTTTCCTATGAAACAGATTTTGGGGGCAAGAGAAGAGGAAGAAAGGAGAGGACAGGGGCTGTTTATCACCCCTTCAGCACAGCCCCAGGCAACGCGTGCCCTGAGGCACACCAGGCAGTCCTCAGACCTGTATTTCTACTATAGAATTCACTAGAGTGACCAAAAGCTGTCCAAAGGCCCCCCAGGGATCTCCATCTATCCCTTCCATCCCCCTCTCCCCATACAGATACTTTCACAGAACTGGCTCAGTCTTTAATATGACACTATTTTAATTAAAACACACAAAGCAGACAGATGATTCATAAGGAAACCTCCCCAACAATAACAAACTTCCAGCAGACATTGCTTGGACTGACCATCTATCTATTAAATCCTTAAAAAAAAAAAAAAAAAAGACCCACACAAGAGAGCTGAGAAGCAGGCAGGCCTCAAAAGCACCTTTATAACTCATCTCCTCCCACAACCTACCACAAGACTGCTGTGGACTTGCTATACTTAAACTAGTGCAAAAAGAGGAGTCCAGCACATCTAGTGGAAATTTTCCCCAGGACATCTCCCACTGCCTTCCTCACTACTGAAAAAATGAAATGGAATGAAAATCCAGCCATCTCTTGCCACCATGGCTACTGAGGTAACGCTGAGCAAGGGACCTGGGGTCATGAGAAGACCCTTGCTCCCCAGAAGGAGTGATCCCTGCCATCGTTGGGAAAGACTAAAATATTATACAGCAAATGAAGGAGGCTGCTGCATGGAGAAGCTCTTCTCTTACAAGACCTCCACGGGACCTCACATTGCAGTGAGCTGCAACCTGGTTTCCATGGGACTTCATCTCACAGTAGGGCAGCAACAGGAGGGGTCACTAGGCCTAATGTCCCCCCAGGGTACAGCACCCTACCAGCCAACTCATTCCCACTTCCAGGATCAGCAGACACCCCAGACATCCTGCTCTCCTACAGGACAGCTCAGCTTCGAGAGGACCACCTCTCCTCAGCCAGCCATTAGCCCTTCCACCTCTTCACCACCTGAACAGGGACACCACCTTCCTGGCACACAGGAGAAAGGAGGGAGATATGTGATTTAAGGAGGTGAATTTATGGCAACACTGAGCACTGTGTGTACCAGAAGTCCCACAGATGTGTGGCTCTAGTGGTGGTGATGGTGCCCAGCGTTGGTCCAGCACGTCTCAGCACATCCAGCCCCATGTTGCAGACGCACTCAGAACCCAAACCTCTGGGAGGTATGAACTGCTGTCCTCATCCCAAGATGAATCACTCAGATGCTAAAACTTTAAATGTCACTATTGTTAACTCATAGCTCAGCAAAACACTCCAGAAAGCCTGAGAAGGGGTGGATCATGCACGTCTGCACGATCAGCGTGAGTCACAGCTCATTTTGGCACTGCCAGTGAAAGGCTGTGTGCCCACCACTTCTCCCCTGCCTCCAAGAAGCTGAACACTGATGCAGGTCATCTAAGCCCATCTACAAAGGGCCCAGGCTTCCAAGTGAAGCCAAGCCAAAGGAACCCAGCAGAGCTCATGGGTGTATTCCAAGCCCACAGAATGAGAGCTCAAAGGGTCTGAAAACATTTGCACAAACTGTTTATCATAAGAGAAACACGAATTTCCAGCTGTAGCCATCTTCACGGAGGCTTAAGGAACTCCTGCTCACAAAGCCTACACCAAAGGCTGAATTTCTGCTCCCCTCCACGTCAGATACTTGTTACAGGCCTGTCCTTGCTGAGTAGACTTCTAACTGGAGCTTTCCCAGTGCAGTTGCCAAAGTGCATGCCCAGCTCCAGGCTTCCTTGACCCATCTCACACCAGAAATGAAGGCACAGGCTCACCAGCCACAATGCTGGATGGAGGCTGGTTTTGCTGACAGCATGCCAAGCAGGATGGCTTTGCTGAGGAGCACCCAACATAGAGCCTGCTGCTTTCTGTTGGGGATGGCTGAAAAAGCAGAGTGAAATCTCCATCTAATACAATGGAAATGGGGATTGTGTGGCAATGAACAAGGAAGTTATTGCTCCAGGCCAGAGAGCAAAACACTCATACCAGCCAATGGATATAGGGCAAAGTCCTGGGTTTGAAGAATAGAGACAGAAGAAAGTAATTATGCTAACTGGAGGATATGCCACAGAGAGGGGAGAATATGGACAAGAGAAGTCCTTTATTCCTTTTCAATTCTAAGACTGTTGTGTCCACAATAGAATTGTATTTAACACCATAGCCATATTACCAGAGGGACTGAGAACTTGGAAAGCTTAGAGGCAGCACAGCACTGCTATTCTCAGAATAAATTGTTGGTAGATAAATTGGATATGGTCTCACTAGGCATGTCAAGGATGTAAGAAAATGGGACAGGAGACAAATAAATGCAAAAACTGCAGCAATGCTCTGATTTGGGATCTAGGTTATCAAGGTTTCCAAGCTTTACAACATCCTTCCCACCTCTCCACTAGGTAAATGTCACAGCAAATGTCGTTGGAAGTGCTGTGCTAACTAAGGCGTTGTATTTAAAGAGCATATTTCTACAAGTCCAGAGGCAAATCAGTCTCACATCATTCCTTAGACTTCTTTATCATTTGATTTGGTTGCCTTCTATTCCAAGTCCAGCTTCACAGCTAGAAAAGCCAGTCTACTTCTCCTGACCATGTATGATGTTCCTGGAGAGCTACACCACGGTGGGACTGAGCCTGCAGGTCCATGGAGACTTGAGTCAACCTAAGCCAGGCTTGTGGCATGCCAGCTCTCCTCCCATTTCTGCATTCCCCCTTTTCTCCTTCACCAGTGCTGGGGGTTACCCACTTACGTTGCAGGCTGGCTTGCCACCACCACCAGCAAACCCTGCTCCCTGAAGCAGCTCACTCTGCAACTACAGGAGCAATAGTTTGGGTGTCAAGTTAGAAGTTAGCTAGTCAATACTTCAGTTGTGCTTCCAGAAGGAGGTGGTACTGGGGTAGAGTCAACCTGAGGTCACCCTACAGCCTCCTTTCCCCCACCATTCTAGAAAAATCTGAAGACATGGCTTCTTTGCCCACTTTTTACCAAAAAAACTACTCCATGCTTTTCCTCAGGACCACATTCCCAGAGATTCCCTGTATTCCTTTACACCTCACTCCTCTCACAAAGAGCACAAGCACACACCCATCCAGATGGGCTGGAGACCCCTGGGCTTCTGCCCTCCTTCCTCAGAACTAGTATCCTGGGTACTATCATCTGAGAGACTCATTTGGCCTAGGCCAACTACTACCAACCTTTCTCTTCAGTGAGCACTGCTGTCCATGACTTCCAAGCACATTTCTAGTACACACTGTTGGAGAGATAATGGGCAAACCCTTTTATATATCATCATTATGCTGTTGATGCTCAATATGGCTTTATTTGGTTGAGTCTTCTCTATATATAGCTCCAAAAAGGTACTTCCCTATGAAAAATAAATCTTATTTAATAAATAAAGCATCCACTCAGAAATAGATCCCCCCAAAGCCTTTCCCTGTCACTGAAGTATGATTTTCAATACTGCCCTTTGCTTTTGGATATGCTGGGAAGACAGAAAATGGACCAAGAACATTTCAAACATGTTTCCTGCACAAAGTCATGTAAGCATTGTTGATATCTACCGCAGATGTGCAGATTATGTTTGGATATGGGCTCCAGTGCCTCACAGCTTTCAGCCATGCACAGATTGACAAAGCCAGAGTCAAAACAGCTCTTTTCAGTTTCCCACAGCACCAATGTCATTCACCCTAGCACAGATGATCAGCTTTTCCCTCATTCCCAAGCATCAAAGAGCCTCTTCCAGAGCTGAACAATCCTTGTGACGAGACAGCTTGGGGAGAGAGGATTTCCCAAAATCCAACATGAATTTTGGGGGCTGCTAAGTCTCTGTCATCAATTCCTTTTTCTCTCTAGGACAGCATAAATCACCGATGTGCCAGAAAATTGCTGCTATCAGTCTCTGCAAAGAGCTGGCTTGTTTTCTGCTAAGCAGAGAATCAACATGAGAGAGCCCTTGAGCAGGTGCAGACCAATGTCTCTTGTAAAGAAGTTACCACCACCCCCCAGCATCTCTAAAAGTAAATGCACACAATAAGGAGCTGCTCTGCATTGGTAGGGGGTGGGGAAAGGCAGGATGACATTTATTCCATGTTGTTAAGTCCTATAAAGGCATTGGTTAGGTTTATCAGCAATGGATGGATTTGGGGTTAGGATCATCAGGATCGGAGGATTTAAAGGGTCCCTTATTTCCAGTGTCCTTCCCCTTTTTATGGTGCCCTTTTTTTTTTTCCACAAGTAAATTTAAATTGTTGCTGCAGTATTGCTGACCTCTTTCACACAGGGCATCAAATCTCCAAAGAGTCCCTTAAAGCCCTGTCCTTTCCCAGTGCTGTATCCTATTAGTGCACTGACCCTTTGTGCATCCAGCAGAGCTGCTAACCAAAAAATGCCTTTGGAATCTCAAAGCTGCAGCACAAAGACAGCCCTTGGGTTTGAATAGGGCAGAGCAGAGGGTTTATTCCTCCTTGGAGCAAGCTCTGCTCCATGGCATGGGGGTTACAGCAGAGCACGTGAGGAGAGAGTTTGGGTCCTTCAGCAGATATAATTCTTCTATTAAAAAGGAGACAAACTGGAGTGTATACCAGGGGTTTCCCAAAACAGAGCTCTCACCAGCTGACTTTGGTTGCATAAGCGGCCTCAGATGTAGCCAAATTCCCAGGCTTAATTCACTATGGGGAAAAAACTCTGGGGGAAAAAAAAAATAAAATCTGGTGTTTGAATCTGGATCAGAAAAACAGCAATCTAGTTGTGTACCACAGAAGAGCATCCCATGACAAAATGTAACAAAGTGAGACCTCAAAAAACAAAGTCTCTTTCAGGCATTTGAGAACAAAAGCTTTCTTAAAACTTTCCTTAAAGGATGGGAGCAGGGTGCCCAGCAGCTCTGTGAAGCTAACTTTAAAATAAGCAGCTATGAGCTGGTTTAGAAAGCAGCTCCTTCCTTTACACCTCCAAAAGTTTTAAAAAGGAGTGGGAGATACCTGCATGTACAGAGCAAACGGATGTTATCTGGGACAACCTCAAAATGCAGCAACTGTTCTGACGAGCATAGCTGGTCCTCAGGAAGAAAAGTTCAAGATGAAATGGTGTCCTACAGTAATGAATTCTCTCTTACACAAGTCAAGGGCCCTGAGCTGACCTATTTCCAGTATCACAGAAGAGGACTGATAAGACAGAGGCACTGAGCCACATGGCAAACTCCCACACCCCGAGTGCTTACTTCTCTTTCCCTTTGCCCAACAGCACTAATGAGTTCTTTTCACAGGATATTTTCTTTCTCAATAAGAAATTTTATGAAAAAAAGAGGTGAAAGACAGCTGAACTTGTGAAGATTGAGATCCTATCACAAACAAGAGATCACAGGAACACATCTGTGTTTAGCATTTCACCTGATAGTTTTTGTATCTGCACATGTTTACACTTTGATCCCCACTGACCACACTTTGCTCACAGGTCATTTAAGGCTTCACATTTCTCTTATCCTTCAATTCAGGTGCTTAAGATAGGAAATAAAGACTTAAAGACTGGACATCTACACCTATTACAATACTTCCCATGACCTGCCTTTCAACAGGTAAGTTAGGAAGCCCTGCCAAGCCCTAGACAAGTTTACAGGAGGCTCACAATGACACGTTTGTCACTCCACTCCTGGAGTCAAAACAGAAATCTGTTTTTCTTCCTTTCTCCACCTCAACACTTACTATTTATATATTTAACTAACCTACCTAGTTGACTGCCTCTGCCTTCCTGCAGAAAACAGAGATTTCGGTGTCTGGTCCCTTCCCCTGGTGCAGCCCAGAGGAATCCTGGCTCACCCAAATCCCTGCTTCACCTTGGCTGTGAGGGAAGGGTGGGACAAATCCCATAGAGCTAATGCTGAAAGCAACACTCAGAAGAGCACTTCAGGTACAGCATTTTCTGTAAAAGATTTTTAAAATATGATCCTTTAATATTTAATCAACAGTTTGGCAACAGTTACTTCTTCAAAATAAAAATAAAACATGAATATTTTGTGGATATTTGCAGTTATTGTTTGCTTCCATAGCTGCAGAGAAAATGAAACCAAGATACATAACTTTGGACCCTATTTGGTCTGAAAATATATACTTCTTATTGGGGTGTTAACTCCTTTAAGTGAAGCCAGGAAAGATACAGATTAAATAAGAATATTGAGGGTAGTATAGCAAAAATAATGTGAAAATAATTGACTCTTCCCCACCCTTCAAATATCTCTGTTACCACCAAAGAGAGTAAACATAGGAACAGAGAGAGGGAGAGCTAGATATGCTACTACTCTCACAAGCTTAGTATCTGCACAGATCACCACAAAAATCTTTCCATCCTGATTCCTTGTTTTCTTCTAGCAGCAGCTCTTTTGCCTTTACAAGAAAGGTCTGTTTTCTTCACAGCTCTACACTTACATAAACCTTCTCTTCTGAAAAAGAGCTCTGCTCTGCTCCCTCAGCTATTCTGAGGTGCTCCAGCCCTCAAAGAGAAGGGGTTTGGACAGTAAGAGGATGTGACAGATTTTCAGTCTCCCTTTCTTTTTGATTTTTACTGCCTAAACTAGTCAGCCATGCCCATGTAGCCCATAACATTCATGTCATTAACAAAATAGTCTGTTAACATCCTTGGAGGCAGGAAAACAAACCTGAAGCATTGATTTCAAGCTTCAGCTGGAACAGGCACCCGACACTGGCTGCACAAAACTCAAGATGAAGGTCAAGGCCTGTGGCAATCTCCACACACCAGTGTCTCTAGCAGAGGGCCCCCACCTGGTTATGTTTGTTACCCCAGAACATCTCCACTGCACTGTGTCCACAGCACCAGTGCCATTCCCATAGCTGGCTTTGCTTACAGGCCACCAGTGCTGGTCCACCCCTCCCCTGCTGCAATCACAGCTTCAGCAAACACCACAAACTCACAGCCATGCTGAGGGACATAAAAACCTGTCAGCAAATCCAACTCGGAGCATAAAGTTAAGAGCTAACAAACCCAAGATATTTCACCCAGGACTGATATGAATGAAATATCTCTTCAGAGTAATTTTTCCTCCCATCTGTCTTCTTACAAGGCACTTAACTAATTGATGACCTGAGCAAAACAGAAAGCAAACCCACTTCAAATTCACCTGCTCCTGCACCCTCTACCCAGCAATTCTCCTGCTGCACTTTGCCCTGTTTGCAGTTAGCTGTTTCCTTCATTGCTAGAAAACAGATGTACAAATTTCTGTTATCTCAGAGTAAATAACACACCTGCATTAACCTGATCTGAACACACAGAGCAGGAAGGTAAACCCAGGCCTTCACCAACACCTACATGCCCTTGACTCCAGCAGAGAGCTCCCACCTGACTGCATTGGTTACTCCAGAATATCAGGACTCCTTCTGCACCCTATTCAGTGTGGTCAGTTCACTGAGTCAGCTGTAGACAGGCAGCACTGACCTCAGTGTAGAACTGGAGAGCTCTGTTGTCCCTCTGTCACAGGACAGGTCATGTGCACATTAGGGTTAAAAAAAAAAGTACATACTTTGTGACTTGGTTAAGAGCCAGGATCATGCCTCAGAGCAGCTTCTCCTTCCCAGGCTATGGCTTACTAGAAGCCCTGGTAAGGCTGACAGAAAAGCACCCTGGTGATCAATACATCTGAAAAGGATGAGGCAGTTTTCATCACTTTAGTCCAGAGATGGCTGCTGCAATCAGGAGGATGCCTTTCAGTCCATCACTCTGCAAGAGGCCTCATCTTTGACCCTCTTCTTGGTAGTTATCCCCTCATACAGCTCACATCAAATGAGACTTATCAGGAGCTCCAGCTGCACTCAGTCACCACGTTGGTGAACACATCTTGTGACTTTCTGAGGACAAGCAGGCAGGAGCCAAAAATAAATTCCTCATCTTATTTACACAACAATCATGAACACTGTAATAAACAAATAAGCTCTGATGAAGCTGCTTTATAAAATTACTTCAGATTTAAATATTTTATCTTCCACCCAGAAGGATCAGTAGAAGTGCTAGCAATATCTTTAAAACAACAACAAAATCATAACTGCTCAATTGTTTCTTTATAATGTGTACAAATATAGAAGACAATCAGAAGCATGGAAAAAGAGTTATTTTCCAGATTTTTTTCCCCTTCAGTTCTTACCAAAGAGTCTCATGTTTAATTCCTGCTCTATTTGGCACAACCTATGCTTAAGTTCCACTGACCTTAATGAAACTTAGGCAAGCACTTAATTTATCTTTTAATTGAAGTGTTCCCCCAAACCAGAATGCATAACCAAAGGCAAAATTAAAGCACAAAGAAGGCAAACTGCAACAGAAACGTGATCCTGAGAGTGAAGGAGCTCACTCTTGGGAGACTTGCTCTGGGCTTTGTCCAAGCAGTGAGATCAATGAGTTAAAAGTCTGTAAGGGAGATAAGTCTTTATGCTCCCATTGTACGCTAGGAAGCTTCAATTCAGGTTTTTTGTTTCATGTAACATTTATAGAGCTTCCATTTCAAGCAGTTGATGGTTTTTAAGACCAAGATCTTGGAAACAAGGGAGGGAAGCTCTGAGCCACTCATCTGTTCTCACAGATAGCTTGGATCCTGATGACTGAGCATGCATGGCAAAGGTGACTGGCTTTACCTTACTGGCTAAACCTCTTGTGATGTTGATCTGTTTGGTACCAGGACTGTGATGAGCAAACTGCTGTAAAAGAGTCATCCCTGCAGCTGGAGAAACCCCACACTGCATAGAGTTGGTGGAAATATCACAGCAGCTTGGAAAGACTATCAACACCTGATTGCTTCCTAAGAGGTGAGCAATCTTTGAAGTCATACAACCTCTGAAAGTAGCAGAGGAACTTGTGGGAAGAACCTCATTTTAATCTCTGGTGGCCCTATGAATGTCTTGGTAAGCCTTAATTAAAAATGGAAGTGGACTGGCAGGAGTTTGTGGAGGCTGCTTATAGCAGCTTTGAGCTTTATGCCAGGGAACAATCATGGAGGACTCCTTTTGGTGAAGCTTGCATGGACATCTGCTACAAGGATAAGGCCCTAACAGAGGAATGAGTGCCCCAAATCTCAGAATCATTAATTCCCACTTAAAGTATGCCCTAAAATCTGAAAGACTCAGAAACTGAGCATTGCATTTGTGCATTTCTGTGCCAGCACAACACAACATATGCTCGACACGTCTAGAAACATTATGGTGCAGCTTCCATTTCATGCCAACCACTACAACTCTTTCTTTTCCTTCCTGATCTTAGGTTTTGTGAACTGTTTCAGTGCAAGAAGAGGAGGAATGGAAGAGCATTTTGGTACCTGGGAAAGGAAAGTGTTTAGAGGAAAGAGGCAAAACATGTGTTCTCAGGATCAGTTGGCAGAGGAGGCAGAAAATACCACAGAGCGTGACACAAACTGAGAAGAGATTTTGTACTTGCTTTTCATTTGTTCCCACAACAGATGCGTGCTGGCCTCACCCAAATACTCCATGAAGCAGCAGCCATTGCACATGCTTCCAGCTCTGTGTCAGCATAGCTGAAGGCAAACGTGCCCCTAGCTGAACATGAGCTGAAGAATCAGCGTAGCAGCTATGAACAGGGTGACTACTCAAAGTTCCATCACAGCCTGCAGAGCTCAAGGGTCCTCTCCTGCCCCCTTTATGGTTAAAATGGCTTTTTGGTTGACTCTGCTACAGCAGCACTGGGTTCAAGGTACGTATCAGCACTGATAAACCTGGTATTCAATTGTAGGAAGACCACAAATGGAGGAACCACCCTACAAACAGGTTCAGATTTGGGAGACAGTCAAACATCTGAAAGATTTGACCCTTATCTAAATGATTCAAACCATCTGAACACCACACAAGGCTGCACAAGTGGACTGGGCTCCCTAGAGAAAGCCCTTTCTCATGAAATTTGGAGTATTTCTTGCCTGACTTGGCAAGAAGCAACATGAGAGCAGACTCCCTCATGGTATTTTGGTATTTCTGATTCCAAACACAGCCAAAAAAGCAGAGCAAGATGGATTTCAATACATTATCTGAATTCATTAGACATATAAATTATTTTCAGGTTTTTTTCAGATGACAAACCCTGTAGGATTTTCGAGCACAGACCCAGTAACCTTGATCTATGTGATGACTCAACTTTACTATATGCTTTAAAGCCTAGTTCTAGGCACTGAGTTTTCCTGGTTCAAAAATAAACTCATCACATGGCAAAACTGTCTCTTCTCCCCTTCCAAAAAGTTATCCCAGTCCAATGGTGGGCTCAATACAAAAGTAACAATAAGACTCTGCTGATATTTCTACAAGTCCTCTGCCTGCAGGCAAGGCAGCTGTAGCAAGGATTGGTGGGAACCCATGTACTCTCAAATATCAGAGGGGTTGGCATCAATAAATCTCAGGGCCAGTTTTAATGAAGTAATAAAGGGCATAATCTCACCTACCAGGGAAGCCAAAATAGTGTGATATTTCCCAGATAAATCTAACAAAGGTGCAGCCAAACCCAGAGATTAATGCACTGCTCTTGACCGGCTATAAGGGGAAAGCCATATTTTGGAAAAATGAGAGAAGGTGTGTATTTATATCCAGCAGCTACAGAAAGAAAAAATACAGTATTTTACCCAGAGTCTGATTCCTGAAGAGGCCCACAGTGGCAAAAATAGGATAATTGTAAAATAATAGCTCACGGTGTTCTCACACTTTTTTTTTCCATGCTGCTAAAAGCAATTCACTCAATCAGCAGTTGGCTATCACCAAAATTCTCTCCTCCATCTCTGTATTCCACTTAGGGAGTAGCAAATATAGGGCACTCGGCTCATAACTTTTGGGTTTTTTCAAGCAAGAAAATTCTTCTAAAAATGAAATAAACCTCAGGTTTAATGGCCATCAACTGAGCACAATAGCTAGGCTGGGAACAAGAGATCTTGAAAAAAATCCCTCCATGACTATAGGGCTGATTCGCTCATATTAAATGATCATGGCGTGATTCCAGGTGCAGAAAAGCCAACTCCTTCAGGATGATTTGTTCTTGATTTCAGCTAAGCCTCCCAGACCACAGACTGCTCTAACAAACCAGTCAGCAAGGAGGCTCCCAGGGTGCAACACCCCCCGTCTCAAACCTTGGATCCACACCCAGTCACGCAAACTAATCTCGCCCTACACGAAGACGTGCGTTTGAGAGCCCACCACTAACTTCCAGAAAGCCTTTGCCATGGACATTCTGGGAAAGTGGTTATCTACCATCTGCTGTTTCTTTTTTCAGCTGCTCTTCATAATCAGTTGGCTCCCCTGCACCCCTGTTGATCACAGTCAATATTTCTATAGCACGACCTGTAAGACTGTTTTAACCTGGCATGAGTCCGGACCTTTTCTACTTTTTCCACAGCCTCTCTGACAAAAGGTCATTCTTCCCAGAATATACCAGGGCCATCCAGCCTGCAAACAATTTAGGACCTAACCATCTCATTAAAAACAAACAAGTCTAGCTTAAAATAGAAAGAGAAATGAATTATATCTTGCATTTATTTTGTTTTAAACGCATCCAGCAGACACTTCTGCTAAATCAAAGCTGAAGGGGTTCAGTTTGGGTTTACACAGCAGAAAAAACTTCCTGCATTTACAAAGACCAGGTCCTGTCATCTTCTGTACCTTTCTTCAGGCACATTGTCAGTAGGGCAGTTTCTCCTTTCTGGAGCATTATTCTGTCTCATTAAAATAACGATAATTCTACTCTGGCAGCTCCCATGAACCAGATATTCCTCTCCTCTCAACATTCTGTGATGTTATTGTGCACAATCAGTGTGTTGTGCTTCACCTCAAAAGCAGCTGAGGTTTTTGAGGATCATGAAAAGGTGCAAGGTAAATGTTAGATGTTATTATTAATTAGGTGTCTGTCTACTAACAGCTCCTCACTGAAAGCACAAATTTAAAACCAGGTTCTACCAACCTCCTGCTCCAAGCTGCCCATTGCCTGCCAGAGACATCAGGAAATTAACTGGAACCTGAGGAAATGGGAGACAGGAGAGGACTCTTTGACCACACTGCAAATGTCAATGCAGAGAAGAAAGGGTCCCTTTCAGAACCAGAATCCTGGTTCTGTGGATCCCAGGTGTTTCATCTCTCAATCTACCACCTCATTCTTCAGGAGCCCCAACATCTGAAACATGTCTAGAACAAGGGATGGAGTCAAGTCATTCTTCCACCAACAGCTCCAAATACTGCCAGCACAACATGCCAGAGCTATCAGCATTTTGCCTTTCCTTCTCCACTCCCCCCATGCCAGCCACCAAAATGAGAAGTATTTCTGGAAAGCCACTGTGAAAGACCATGCCAATGGAGCAAAAGCTCTAACCAGAGCACCAGCCAACAGTTCCAGAATTATCACCTGCCCAAGCTGACATGAATTTCACTAGAGCTAGCTAAATTTCCCCATAATTTGCAAACATTCTCAATTTTATAAATCAGTAACAATTCAGAAGTTATTATTGCTGCATTACATCGTTTTCCAAGAACAGCATCACACTACAGCTGCTTGCTACATCTGTGAGTATTTTCTGGATCTATCCACAAGTCAAGGAAAAACACTTTCTGACAGGACCCACCAATTATTAACATGCTGAGATAGTAAAGGTAAGCTAAAATGAGGACTGATTTACCCTTTACCTCTTAGGAGTAACACCTCACTTGGAGCTTTAAAGCAGATAGAAAGGAGCCTGGCACACTCTTTGAAACAGTTAACTTGAGTTTCCATCCCCAAATCCATCCTTTCCAATTTGGCACGGTGGGAAGATTCTCCGTAGAGATGCAATACAAGTTGCTGCAAATCAGGACTCAGGTGCTTGGCAGGTATCTGCACCCAAAGTTCAGATAACACCTGGCTGTATTGTCCTGCCTGTAGCTAGAATTATGATTCTCTACCTACCATAAGTTCAAGGGAAAAAATGCAGACACCTAGATAACAAGCTTACAGCAGATTTACAGAAGCCGCTGGCTCTTGAAACCTTGTAGGAAGCACTGAAGCAGCTGAGTCTTATGGTGTGGTGAGGAGGCAACCAGCTAACTTAGCTTGCACTATCTCCCTTCTCTTGCTCTGGGATAACCTGGTTCTCCTATCAACTACTTTAGCAGTCTCTGCTGAATAAAACATATCAGGTTTTCAGGATTTTGCTTCAGTCAGTCATGTGATTTTTGTGTCTTTTTGAGGTTTAGCTACATAATCCCCCCCGGCAATTTTTCTATCAGAGGTTCTAATACTTCTGGAGACAATACCAAAATTATGCATATATTTATGATTACATACAAAGCTGGCATTATTCAACTGTGAATCTGTAGCCAAGAGAAGAATTGGAAACTCCCTAAACCAAAGATGATTAAAAAGTAATTCATTTTGATCACATAAGCTCTGATCCATCTCAGGTTGCCCTTTTTCCACCTGGTCCTTCTGCTTTATGTCCATCCCCTGTGGACTGACACACGTGGGTCACTACTCAATCCTCATACCCCTGCCCATATGTTTAGGTTGCCATTAAATTGACGTAAGAGACTAGCTGGAAGAGACACACTCCAAGGAAAGCAGAGCCAGAACATCCCCCTTCTCCACAGCCAAGCTCGCCGTGCTGCCAGCACATCTGCTCCCCACCAAGCCAGCGAGCCTCAAGGTTATTTTGGGACCTGCATCTAACTGGTGGCACAGAGCACCAGCAGTATGAAACACAGTGAGGACTGTACAGCTGAAACCTGCAATTCAGGGACCAGCCAGCACAAGGGCAGCTAACTGCCACAAAACCAGAAGGCAGACATGTTTTAAGGACACAAGATACTAACTTCTGATGCACTGGAGCGAGCAAGCACAAAAGATCCCCATAAGGAGGATTTGGGGGTGATGCTCTAAGGCCTTCCCTCCAATTTTAGCTGTACCTGTATCAAAGCAAAGTTTCCAGCAAGAGTGCCAATGGCATCCTGGGGTGTATTAGAAGGGGGGTGGTTAGTAGGTCGAGAGAGGTTCTCCTGCCCCTCTACTCTGCCCTGGTGAGACCTCATCTGGAATATTGTGTCCAGGTCTGGGCCCCTCAGTTACAGAAGGACAGGGAACTGCTGGAGAGAGTCCAGCGTAGGGCTACAAAGATGTTGAAGGGAGTGGAGCATCTCCCTTATGAGGAAAGGCTGAGGGAGCTGGGTCTCTTTAGCTTGCAGAAGAGGAGACTGAGGGGAGACCTCATTAATGTTTATAAATATATAAAGGGGGAGTGTCACGAGGATGGAGCCAGGCTCTTCTCGGTGACAAACAATGATAAGAGACAAGGGGGTAACGGGTACAAACTGGAACACAGGAGGTTCCACTTAAATATGAGAAGAAACTTCTTCTCAGTGAGGGTAACAGGACACTGAACAGGCTGCCCAGGGAGGTTGTGGAGTCTCCTTCTCTGGAGATATTCAAAACCCGTCTGGACGCCTTCCTGAGTAACCTCATCTAGGTGATCCTGCTCCGGCAGGGGGATTGGACTAGATGATCTTTTGAGGTCCCTTCCAATCCCTGACATTCTGTGATTCTGTGTGCAGTGGCTTTGGGCTGTCAAAGGCCAGCCATGGAGGGTGCCTGGGCCACCAGTCTTTGTCCCTTTCCCTGGTGGAGAGGCAGCAGGTACTTCACAAGCTGCCTTTTCCTTGGGTGACCAGACGAGGCCTGCTGCCCAGAGCTTGGCCAATCCACCATGTGGGACTTGGAAAGGGGAGAAGCAGAGGTGACACCACAGATCAGCTAAAAGGCATCATGTGAGGGAGGCTGAGGAGAGCTGGGCAGGGACCAGCCCTCCTCCTGACACCCAGGCTTGGCAGAAGATGCCTATCCCCTTCTTGTAGCCAGAAGGCCTGCTTAAAAACACCCATTCTTTCCTTTTTATGACTTTTCCTATCATTTAATTGCCATGGGGGTTGGAAAGGCTGGGGTCAGGTGTAGCTTTCAGTGAGGACCCTGTCCCTGGTGCACAGGGAGCCATTTACACCCCATCTCAAGGAGGCCCGAGGCCTGTGGTCAGTGAGCACTTGTGCGCTTTCACAACACTCCTAACTCACCCACCTGAGCGTGGACAACGTTTAACCATCTCTCCAAACAGAAAAATGAGAATTGTGACAGCTAAAGCTGCAGAAGACTTCTCCTACAGACAAGCTGAAGCGTTGCCTGAAGTTCTCTCTGTCTCTTCCACGCCTGAAGAAGCACCCATGGGCTCCAGAGCAGGCCCGGTCATCTGCATAGATACATGGCCTGCTCCTGCAGGAATGCTCCCCTCCCTCCCTCCACACAAACCTTGCTCATTTATGGTCTTACACCCATCCCAGCAGCAATGCTACTAGTACTAGAATTATTTACTCAATTATGGAATCAGTACAGACCGTGCTGAGGGAAACAAAGTAAAGAAAACCCTGAAACATGAGTACCTTAAACTCCAGGAAAGTTCAAGTCTCAGGCCCTCTGCAGACTTTCACCAGCACACCAAGACACAACAGCACCAAGAAAAAAGTAAACAGAGAAGATACCCAAGCCATAAAAATGCTCATTTAGGATCCAGCCTTTCACATCCCTCAGATTTCCCGAGGGCTACATCCCCTGGCCAAGATCCTCTCTGCTCTGGGCAGCTGGAGTGTGTGGCCAGGACCCAGCTCCTGGGTGAGACTGAGGGCACAGAGCTCCAGCCACCGCTGTCCCCAAGCCCTGCTCCCCCAGAAAAAGCTGATTTTCAGGCAGGAAACATTTTGACAGCACATTGAAACTGTATGCAGAAAGAAAGTGTTTTGTGCTGTTATTTATGCAGATACTGAAAACACAGGAGGTTTCCCCCTCATACAAATATTTTGACAACAAAATTACTGTAGCCCTCCTGTGAAACCAACAAAACTAGTGCTCTCCACAAAGCCACAAACTTGGTTGGAAACTGCATAAAACTTTAGTTTACATAAGTACATTATGCTATTGGACCTACTCTATACATCGAGGTCTGATCAGACCACAGTAACTATCTGCTGCTGGACAGTCTGATTTACACGTTGCTGTTCATGGGCACACAAAAATAAATGCTAAGACTTTACTCAAATAAGCTTTGGCTTGTAGGTATTTAAAATTTAGATGCCAACCTAAATAAAACATTAATCTAGCATGAATTTATATCCTGTCTATTGTCTGAATGGCCTTTCTGTTCATCAGCTGAACAGAAATATGCTTTCTGTTTGTTTTGAGGCACATTCCGAAAACATACAGTTCACAGTTCTACCATTGCATCTTCGACCAGAACAGCATATAAATTAAAATAGTTTCCATTTGTTTTCAATGGAGAAAGTGTCTTTTCTTCTTTATTTGACATTTTTCACACTCACATATCAAATAGCTTATATAGCTGCTGATTGACTAAGAATTATACACAGCAACTAGTTTCCTGAAATATCCTGATTTTGACACTTTTCATTTCCACTCGGTTGTCTGTCACAGACTTACTTTTGGGGCAAGAAACTCCTTTTAATATCCATACAGAACCAAGACAAACAGAGGCTCAAGGGAGGTGGATTCACTAGGCTCTACTATAATATGAACAGCTAACAGCATAAGCCTCTATCAGTTTTTTGTAAGCAAAAAGTAGGTAAGTCACACTAAAATGTATCAATCCCAGTCCTCATCCAGAGGAGCATTGCCAGATTTTCACTTATTTATTTGAAGTCCAGCTATTTTATCTAAGTAGTAAGTGCAAGAGAAACTTCAAGGAGTGGTGTTAAATAATTCTTTCAGAACAAGCAGCCTGTAACAGAAAACCAGTTAAACCCTGGAAGGTCTCCTAGCTAAGGACCAGGAGTACAGCAAAACCTTGACAGGAAAAGCAGCAGACAAAACTACTAAGATGTCCCCTGCATCCAGCTCTGATGACCTGTCACTGGGGAGGTCGGGTCATCCTGTAGCTGACAGTGTGCCAATAATTTCTATTACATTCTGGTGGAAAAACTCAACATCCGGGGGGAAAAAAGAAAAGTTTCCTTCAACTATTGTTTCCTCTCCAAAGATCACTTCTTCAGCTAAAAGGATGGGGAAGAGGACAGAAAGAATGAGACTGGGTGAATAATGCTCCGTGACTAATAGCCGTGGTCTGACCAGTCTGAAACAGCTTCAAGTACCCATGACCTTTTGAAGAGCCACAAGTTAGACACTGACAAAAACGCATAACAAACTCTCACACCCCCTTCCTTTTATCAAATAGGATGAATAAGCTGACAAAAACAACATGGAAGTGATCTGCTGAGTAATTCTAATATTCCACCGTGGGTTGGCTCTTTGAGGCACACAGCTACGAAGGCACAGTGCTGACTATTTCAGATGACAAATTCTCATTAATCACACACAAATACTACGTGTTGTTCCACAGCTTACACAAATGTTCTCCTGCAGCAGCACTCAAGTCATTAGCAAATGGCTGAGCCCTCCCTTATATCTCGTTACACAATTTCTCCAAGAGGATGTAAAGCTCTCACCCAGCTACTCCACACCTCCCACTCCCTGTTGTCATCCCATGGGACCTCACTCAGCACACGTGTTCCTCACGCCTTTTAAAGGTCTTCCTTGTGAGTTCTGCTTTCAGGAGGTGACACACCAGCTAACTCTCGGGGGGTTGTTTCATATATCTCTTCTGGCAATCAACACTGATCCACCCCAAGCTCAGGCACCATTAGATCAAGCTTGGCAAAAGCAGATAGTAGTAATAATAACAGCATCCAACTAATACAGTATTTTAGTACTTTTCATCAGCAGATCTTACAGAAGGTCACTAACATTGTACAGAAAGAATGAGACTGGGTGAATAATGCTCCGTGACTAGTACTATATTCTTCTGTGGCTCTTCCCCTCAGACCTTCACCTGCAGGGAGAGTGCTTAGCATCTTTCCTGTCGCTGACTGTGGGGAAATATTCCACTAAAGACGTAGTGATTCCTGTCAATATCATTTTTAAGTCATCAACAGACAAAAATCCATCTGGTAATTGTTGAAATCCATTGTTGAAACCATGTAATAATTGTTGAAAATGAGTAATTCACAGGACACAGTTTACTGAAGTCTTTTTCAACACACAGAATGGATAGCAATTACAGTCATTATTCCCAGATTTAGTTTAGCATTTGAAGTTTCATATGTTTTTATTCCAAAATCATTGTCAACACCCTGAGCTTGACCTATTCATATCTGAAGTGGTCAGAATTACACAAAATGCTGGTTTAATTCTTGAGTAGACAGCTACATAATTCTGGTTCAAACACTGAAATCCACTGAAACATTTCTTGAAACAAATGGCAGAAAGCAATATGACCCATTCTAAAGGAAAAAAATACTATGCTCATTACATTTTGAACGCATGCTGCCAAATTCTCAAATGATTGCATGATTAGAAAAAAATGCACACCATGAACTATAACTAGTTAGCAAAGATAACTCAATGAAGGTTAATGGAAAGTACTCAAAACTCCCAACTACATCATCTGCTAGCTGTAAAAAATCAAATCATGTTTGCTTAGAGGCCTAAGTATTATTTTGGCAGCGCTCAAGTTGAGAACATTGCTCTACTTTGGGGGAAAAACAATTTGGGCTAAAGCAAGAGCTGTGATGTGATTGCCACTCATACATCTGAGGAAAGCCTGGCAGTGCATCCAAAGCCCACACCTAGCACATGCTCATGTAAGGCAGGATCCCAAAATCTGGATGCACCAACTGAAATGTAAGGGAAATTCAAATTTCAGACCATCCCTATCTAGAGGGAAGCCTGTTTAAAATTGTGAGCAAAACCCAGGATCCTAAAGGCACTATGTGAACTTCACGTAGCTAAAAACTGATTGTAGAACCGTAAAGTAGAACTTTGAGGTACAGACTGAGCAGTGAACACCAGAAGCCAAGACCAATCCTGTCCCAAGGAAAGCTTGAGCAACCAGCATACCTAAAATAACACAGTGGCAGGGCAACAAACTGTGGGCACTCTCTCAATTGTGGGCTTGTGAGCAGGAACAAGAAGCCACGGGCAAGAACAAAAGAGGGATGGGGAGATGAATGTCTTAGAGAGGCTCTGACAATTCTGAAGATGAGAGGTGACAGGAAAGATTTTGAAGAGAGAAGTAAACAGAGTGGAAGTCACAAGCAGGAGAGCTGACAGCGAGCAACTGTTTGGATTTTAAATGAGCTCAGTGGACAGAGAAGGGGAAAGATCATTGAACTGTTACTCATGAATGACAAGGATGGAAGTGGAGCACTGAGAAAGACAACATCCAGCATATTTGGCAGCAATAGCTTCAGGAGGGTCTTGAACAGGGACACAGTGATCCTGCTTAGTCTCTGACACGTATCAAAAAAGAGGGAAATGAGGATAAGTGGAAAAGTGTCCAACCTTGGAGGAGAGATGAAGAAGAAAGAAGCACCAGAAAATTCAGCAAAGACAAGAGAGGAAAAACCCTTGGGTATGTGCAGAATTGCTGATGAAGTGTTTACTGATGAGTGGTGAAAGAATCTCATCATGTCAGCTCAGCGAGCTGGGAAAAGCATCTCAAGACTGAAAAGGGACAGAAACAGACCCTAGAACAAAGGCAGCAAAAATGCAAAGGGAGCTCAATGCATTCTTAAGAGAGCATTTTTAGTACAATATGGGGAAATCAAGGGGGAATACTGCAGCAGAGGCCATGGGTGACAGGGAACAAATTCCTTTTTCCCTGATCTGCAAAAGATACATTTCTTCTCCTACCCACCCAAAAGAAGATCACCTTCTAAGTTTAAAATTAAGCCTCTCTTTGAGGATGATAGCAGGGACCTAAAGGATAAAAGGACCTAAGAAAACTTGTGAGCTGTGGCTAAAAACCTTTCTAACTCCACAGGAGAGGTCTCAGCAAACATCAGCTAACAAAGAACCAGCAATGGCTAGCAATGGCCAGAAGCTGTTGACCCACCATGCAGGGTTTGCTGAAGTAACACTTATATTGTTCATATAACATTTGCTAACATCTTTCACACCCACTGTTTATCCCCTCAGAGTAATTTCAAAGTGACCCTCAGAAGATGGATCTCAAATAGGAGGGCTAAGACCAGCAGTCTTAGTTTTCACCACATGCTCTGCAGAGGAAAAGCCAAGAGGAGCTCAGCTCCATCAAGCCATTAGCTCCAGCGTGACAACACCAACACCTTCTTACTTTTAAAGTGTGCAAAGACTCCCCTGCTCTGTAGTGGTGCTGCTGGGCCTGTGTCTATTCAATAGGGGATGCTACTGGGATTCAGTAATTCTGAGCCTTATCTACCTAGGGCAGGGCAGGAGGTTTTAAGGACAGTCAGTGAGCCAGGAAGGGCAGTGGGGAAAGAAGAAAAGAGCTCTGCTTTCTCTAACAAGAATGGCTGAGCATGAGCTGCTACATCTGAAAACTTGTCTTATATTACACCACTGGGAAGGCCCATGGGTACCAAACGAGGTAAGGCATCCATAAACACAACCACACTAAAATGCCCAGGCTGATGCACCCAAACATGCCACGCAAGCTGCACTGAGCTGCTGCAGTTAATGAAAGCATCTTCTCTCCTGATGAGCCTGCTGACCACTCATGACATCTCATACTCATCACTGGAGAGGTGCCACCTCCATCCTGATCCAGCAGGCTCTGCTCCTAAGCAGCCCAGAGGGCTTCTTAGACACCATAACACAAGGTGCCCTGTCCTCCACCCCTCCATGGACAAGTCACACTGTGCTGAGCTGGTGAGAGCAGACACCTCTTCCTGGATAATGGGGCCTCTCAGCCTTACAGGGATTAAGCACCCTGCAAGAGGAGCACTGGAAAATGCAAGGTGGTATGGTATTGTATTAATGTCACTTAATGGTAACTGTCAATGATCCTGATGGAATAAATATGGAAAAGGAAATTACTGTAATTGATTGACAGTCTGGAAGCTTCCACATACGATCTAATGAGAGAGACCTGTGAGAAGCTGCTGCAGCAGAGGCTATTAATGCAAATCATATGCACCATGCCTGCTCTCTGAATTATGCAATGCCATGTGAATGTCTAATCCGTTTCACCAGGCTTGTCTCTATCCAGAAAGAATATTCCACTGACATGCTGATTAGTACATTAGGAGAGTTTCAGAAGTTCAGTGCTGGAGAGGGTGCCATCACAGTCTTATTAATTTAGCCCAGAACAAAACAAACAGGTCTGTGCAACCATTAAAATCACTACATAGGTCTACAAGAGGAGTTTGTCACGGGTGATGGGAATTTGCAGGAACACCTTGTGATATGTGGTAGGAGTTAACAAATAGATAAGGAGGATATCACTTTTCTAGGAAACTACTGCTGAGAACTTGGGAACTGAAGACAAGGCAAAAGGCTTGATATAGCTTCCTGATATTGTGCATGGATTTCCAGAAAGAACATTGTGATAAGAGGAGCAGTCTGGAAATTTAGAGGAGGTAGTTGGTATATTTATATCATAGCAGTGCTACAGACACACAAAATAACATACAAACACGTTGGAAGATGGTGTCTATCCCGAGGTTTCTGGGCTAATGCCATTGTATTTTGCCTCTAACACTACATTATTTAGATCAAATGCCATTTAGATCAATGATGGAAACTATTTTGATGGAAAAACCATGGTCCCTGGGGACCACTTGTCCTTCGTGCAAAGCTGTAATACAATTAACACCACAGCATCTGCTAAAGGGAAGCACAGGTCTGGACCACACGAGACCTCACACAGTTTCAGATTAAGCTTGGGGATGTGAAGAAGAAAACTTGCATAAAGCCTCATGTGCTCTAGCTAAAATGAACATTAGAGCAACCATTTTGCCTCAGTATCACCTGCATCAAAGGATCACAGGCTAGCTACATCTAAAAAGAGGTGAAGAGCCCACAAAGTTGGTCACAAAAGTGAAAAATGACTGAACAAAAGCTTTGTCTCAAGATAACAAAGGACCTCCACACCTCTTAGGTGGAAAACAGGACAGACAGCATACAATAGATCCTCAGGATCCTCTCCAGTGATTCATACCAGCCCATTGGTTTTTACCAGTTTGTCTGCAAAGTGCAATAAAAATAAATCTTCACTTTTGTGCAAGTGCTAAGATTTCATGGAGTTATTACTTGTGCAGAGACATCACAAAAAACCAGCCCCATTACAGTCTAGGCTTTATGGCACCTGGATATGCCCAGGGACAGATGCTGACAGCAGAGCCAAAGAAATCTTGAAAATCAGTACAAGGAATGAGGCAGGGCTTCAACTTTGGCAAGTCATCACTGGAGAAGCAGAGAGATGCATGTGTCATTGTAATATTACACGTTCTTGTAGGGAGAAGATGCTGAAAGCCCCTCTGGATGCAGGCACTGCTATTTTATTAGTGTTATTTGTGGTGCCACATCACAGCACAGGGCAGCCAGGCTCAGCAGGGACACCTGCTCAGGACCTGGCCTCAGCAGCATGATGGGTGGCTTCACACCCAACCTTAATGGGCTGCAAGCTACATTTTTGCAGAGAAATCTCAAATCTCTTCCTTCAGGATAAACACTTTTAGAAGCCAGTAGTTTCAGAGAAGGAATAAATGTATATTTGAAAGCCCTGAAGAAATCACTACAGCTCCCTGGCAGCTACAGAACTCCCAAGGAGGCTGCAGGCAGCCTGGGACCTGCTGGTCCCCAGTTGGGGACAGGACCACCCACACTGGCACAGTGCATTTTCCTGGGGTTTGCCCCTTTTCTGCACTGTCCCACCTCAGAGGTTGCTCTGGGAAGACAAGGATTAGGGAGGTTTTGCTCACTCTCCCCTTGTTGACACCAAGGATAAACTCTCCATGACATTTTCATGTTTTGAATTCACACTGCAGGAATTTATTAAAGTTTATTGGGGGTTGGAATTTGTCTGGGAAGGATGCACAGTGCAGGGGTGGGGATGAGGAGGGGTTTTGCAGGGAACAGAAGGCATCTCTAGCCTTGGAGGAGATATTTGTCATCCAGGGGCCAGCACTTTCAGATTTTTACAGAGATTGATGTTTTCAACATGTAGAAACACTGAGGGAAAAACATTTTGTGTGTGTTCAGTATCCAAGATTTCACTATTTTACTTGCAGAACAGATTGATTCTCTCTGTGCCCATTCAACAGGACATTTGCTTTTGGGCAGGATGGGCCAGAAAGGGAAAATCTGGGTCCAGATTTCAGTTGTGCCCAAGAGTGCAGGCATATGAGGACCTAGACTGCTGAGCAGCTAAAAGCCAGCTGTGAATTAAGGCTCCTCTGACATTGGGGCAGGCTAAACTGCTACAGGAAAACTGATCCTATACCTTAAACCACGTGGCATGACACTCCAGGAGCCCAGTAATGAAGGAGGACGGTATTAACATTCCAATCAAAACATCCAGGAGGAGGAAAAGGAGAACTGGTACTTCCAGTGTCAACTCCAATTAGGAGCAAATAGAAGCCACAGATGAGAAATAGGAAGCATCTGTATGTGAAAGCACATTTAGCTTTGAAGCTGGTGTGGGAATATTGGCTTAGTCCTTACTTTCCCCAAGTGTTATGTCATCTCATGTGTAATGTTGACACTTACAAGGATTACTTATTAAATAATTCCTTTACAAACAACAGGGAATAATTCTGGTCTTTGATATAGACAGATTATGATCTCAGATGCTACTATAAGAATCTTATATTCATCTTAACAGGCTAAGCACATTAAGAATCAGGGAAGAAAATACATTAATGCAAAATATGGAAAGTAAACCAAAGAACAGGAAAATCAGAAAAGCCATGCTGAGACACAGGTTTTAGTACCTGAGAAAGGGAATTGAGAGATTAAATCAGTCTACACCAGTCTTCAATTAAGAAAAAATTGTGTTCTATGCCAATCTGGGCAGAAAGCCTTTTTTATTACTTTAAACAGTTCCCCATTTTGGGACTGCAAAGAAAAAAAAGTTTAAGAATAGCCTGCAGATGTCTAATTAACCTGACACTGCCCTCAGGTCAGGCACAGCCAGCTCCCAATTACCTGCAGGTGCTTCATCCAGGTTGTGGATGAAGCCTGGCATGATGCAGAGACTCCCAGGCCAGCTCTGGATGGGTGCAGTGCTGCACGTACACTCCTGTCCTGCTCCTCCTGGTCCTGGAGCAGTTCTCTGTTTCAAGCAGCACATGAGTTAAGCTTTGCCAGGCCTGAATGGGCCCCCTGAGGAGCTGGCCTGGATACTGCTGCTCTGCTGCAGAACCAGGAGCACCATGAGTGCACAGCACCCATCACCACCTCAGGCTCCCAACCGCTGTGAGAAGGTCAGGGCACTGGAGCAGTGACTTACCCAGGGCTGCTTGTCCCAGGAGGGCTCATTATTCAGGCACAGGAATGAAGTCCACCAAGCTCATACCCTCACACCCCAGCCAGGACAGTGTCCATCTCTGTGTTACAGACTCCCCAGTAACTTCCCCACCATCCAAGGCGTCCAGAACAGAAATGAAACAGCCACAGCAGCTGAGCTGGCCTGAGCTGCACCACCTGAGTGGTCTGTGCTGCAGTCTGTGTCACAACCAAGTGCCAGAAATCAGATCTATGTTGATGAAGAGTCTGAATTCAACTCTCAAATCAGGCCTGAAAGAGCTGCAGTTGCTGTGTCTGGAGAACCTGGAGCCAGCACTGCCATCCAGGCAGGCTCTGCTGTGTGGAGAGGCAGCAAGACTCCTGTGGCATTTCACAGCAAGCCTGGAGATCTTCCTGCCTGAAGTCACATGCAAGGGGTGAAATGATCCCCCTGGTTACAGCACACCTTGGCTAGAGGGAAATTGAACTCAGGGTCATTTTGGCACCAACCTATTTTTAGAGCTTTTCCCTTTCACAAGGGCACTTTTTCAACCTGTGCCCATCTGAGCATCTGCTGTAATGTGGATGTGGGGGAATGTTTAGAAACAAGTTGGAAAAAAGAACCCCACAAAACACAGCACTAATTTAATTTGTTTTCGCAAACTGCAAATCTTCAAATGTGCTGGAAGCAAATGAGGCATTAAAGCTGAGAAAATTCATTGGGGCCCTTCAGCAGCACTTCCTTCAGAGGAATGAGAATGGGAAAGGCCCTTTTCATACTGTCCCATTGTCCCAGCTAGGTGTTCAGCCCTGGAGCTCCAACTAGCAGCACAGTATGGGGTTACCCAGGGCAATGAGCAACAAACAATTTAAAACTTTTCCATAAATCTGAAAAACAAAGAGGCTTTTTATCTCAGCACTGAAAAGAGTAAGCGAGCAGAGCCTCCATCCCCAGAGCCCACTGCACCGTCCTGATCAGAGCAATCAGGCCGATGGTCTGACAGCAGACCTGCAGCAGGCAGCCCTGTTCTTACAGCAAAGAAATCACTCAGTAAATCCTTCCCAGTTGCCTGCTACAAGAAACCCTTCCCCCTGAACCCCAGTATCCTTCCTGCTGGTAGAAATGTGCTGCTGCTTCTCCTGCCAGTCGCACCACCAAGAGGCACAGCTCCCTCAAACCCTAAGGGTCACAGCAACATGACAAAGGCAGAATGAGGCCCACTATTTGCCTCTTCCTGAGCTCTAAGGAGAAGCTCATGCTCTTTAATAAAAGAAAGCAAGCCAGAAACACTTTTGTTTGTTAAAGCATCAAGTGGAAACGCAAAGTGAGAACTTTTATCCAACCTAGAAAGTGGCGCAGAGGAGAGAATAAAGACCGAAATGACTGAAAGCCTGCAGAACATTTTATAAAACAGTTATTTTTCCCCCCAACAATGGTACTCTGTCCCTGACATGAATCAAAAATGTCACAAGGCAGTTTGGTGAGGCCGGGTGTGAATGCTGGGTATTGAGCTGCAGCAGCTGCAGGCAGACTTTGTGGTTAACCCTGTGAGACTTTCCCTGCTCCAGCTGCCTTCGATTCTGTCCCCACAGCCAAGCAGCCACTGCTAAATATAATCTCAGCCTTATCGATGCCTGCCTTGCATTCCACCACAACCATCACAGGACCAGCTCAATGGCTAAGATGTCAAATTAAGATATATATATTACACACGAGGCTTCTTTCTTTTGAGGTCTTAAGTTTAGGCTTTATATACTTGGAAAAATCTAACAGCCCAAGTGACCTGAATTCAGACCTGTGCTTCTTCAGCTCACTTTGCAGATTCTTGAAGAGGAGGATAAATCCTCTCTCCCTAAGGGTTTGTAGTGACAGGATGAGGGGTAATGGTTTTAAGCTAGAAAAGGGTAGATTTAGGCTAGACATTAGGAAAAAGTTCTTTAATACGAGGGTGGTTGATCACTGGAACAGGTTGCCCAGGGAGGTGGTGGAGGCCTCATCCCTGGAGACATTCAAGGTCAGGCTTGATGGGGTTCTGAGCAACCTGCCCTAGTTAGAGATGTCCCTGCTTATTGTAGGGGGGTTGACTAGATGACCTTTGGAGGTCCCTTCCAACCCAAAACATTCTATGATTCTATCTCTCCCTATGCCACTTCAAGGCCTTCTCTCTAACACCAGTACTAGGTCTGTTGCCCTTNCTCTCAGCTGTTCCTCATATGGGACATGCTCCAAATCCTACTAGCTTGGTAGCCCACCTCTGTACCCTCTCCAGCACCTCAATGTCCTTCTGGTTGAGAGGGGCCCAAAACTGGACACAGTATTCAAGATGCAGCCTCACCAAAGCAGAGTTCTCAAGAAACTGAAGTGTGGTTTTGCATGAAAAGTTTCAGTTTAAAAATAAAACCTTTTTAAAAAGTTTTTAGCAATCTCTAATCAGCTTCAACCACCACATCTTTCCCAAGACAGCATTTTGAACAGAGGTCTTGGCTAGTATCTTTAAATAGATTCAGAATCGCTCTGGTGACACTGAAGTAAGCCCCTCATGGAAGAAAAAAATGGAATTGGTTTTAAAGTCTTAATCAAAACAATTTAGCTTGGTGCAGTAAGTTGCATGCATTTCTATGCACCAGTGCAAGTCCTTGCATACTGATGAGTTTCATCACAAAGGTAAAGGCTACCACAGAGGCAGTACCTTGGACCAGAGCACTCCTGGACTGGATTCCAGTAAAAAAAAAAATTAGAAACCTGAAAATCTTGCATTTCATCCATGGATTGATACACACTCAGGGATTTACTGATAGAGCCAAGCTTTATGCACTTGCATCAGCATAAACCCACAGCCAGGTTAACTAAGTGGAAGTTCTGTTCACTACTACAGAAGTGACTAAAACAAAGGCTCTGTCATCCTCCACCTGTGGTATTTGCAGGAAATTCTGCTGGGGTTCTTCTTTCTGATTGTGTTAATTTTTCCTTACAGGGCAGTTTGGGTCTTCCATAGACGGCAGGCTGCAGTTCTAATAAATATTCAGTGGTTTTCTGTCACTGCATCATCATCCTCTCCCAGCTTTAACACTCTGCTGACACCTTCCCCCCCCCTCCCCAAACCTCCTAAAGCACATCCCACTTCCTTACAATCCAGCCCTTCAGCCTGTATTTTCTTTCCAACACAAATATGCAATAGATATTCTTAGGAGCAAGGCAGAAGATACATATCAACTTAAACCAGAGAACCCTTCAGATGTGGCCTTTCAAAACACCCAGACATGTGAACATGAATTCGCAACAGCACCACCCCCACTTTGTTCCCAGAGTTTTTAACCAAAAAAAGGGCAAATTCCAAAGCAATCTAATGACTTGTGAGCACACGCTGTGTGTGCAGGATGGCAGGGCAGCCAGGAAAGCATCACCCCAGCTCCCTGCTCCACCTGACAGTGTTGTAGCCTGGAGCATACCTAAGGGCTACAGCACAAACTGCCCACGAGGAGAAGAGCAACATGAAAAGCTTCATTGCATCATTAGGCCAGAAATTTGTGCTAATCCCCCAAATTCTGTAGGAGAATGAAGGCACCTAGGAAAGAGCCTGCCTTTGAAGAGGAGAACTCACGGCTGGATTTAGACCACCTGTCATCCTTTTATTTAATCCCTACCCCATCCCTCAGCCCCATTTTCCTTACACTAGGAAAAAAAAACCTAAAAGCCCTCCTGCCCTAATGCTAATGCAAGGCTCCTGATAGTGAGCAGCATTGCTTTAATAAGTCCTCACAAAGCACACCCCTTCTTCATCACAAAAAATTAATAAAAGAGCCAGAGAGAGGAAGAACAAGAGAAAAGGAGACTCTAGGCCACACATAGGATCAAAAGTGGAGCATGGTACCATTGTAAAATGTGAGGATCTGCCCACATCAAAACCAGCCCATGGTGCCCACCATGAGGCTCCAGCCTGGGCTCTGTAAGTAAAAATCAACAAGTTCCTTACAAAATTCTACACCTTTGTAACAGGTGTGAATTATGCACATTTTTAAAAGACTGAAATGGATGTTTCCAAATTTAAAATGCTTGGACAATCCCTTATCAGATTGCACAGACAGGGGTCCATCTCTGATTTTAAAAATCAATCTTCTGCTGTAAGATAATGCTTTAAAAGAGCCCAAGCCTCATCACACAAGCTTCTCACACAATCTTGGTCAACTGCACACATTTTGAAACAGGATTTTAGACACCACATTTTAGCCCTGTTTGACTTCACGGCTGAGGAGCAATCCAGCTTTATTCTAATCTGTTCTGAGATTTCCCACATTCTGCACAAAACCAAGTTATGGGATTCTGAAACAGTCTAGACAAGAGATGTTGAAAAGGTTTCCTGCTACAAGCCTCAGGGAGAATATATTGTCTAATCACATGCAAGGACTATGCCCGAGAAGCAAGAAGTTCATCAACAGTTATAAAAGCAGAAGAAAAAAGTTATTCAGACTCATAGTGCTGCAAAATTCTGATTAAGCCTCTCTATGGTGACACGAGTCACCCAAATGCATTGGTGCAGCTCAGCAGCATCTGCAGAGAGACCAAGACCAGTAAGATGCACCTTCTTGCTTTAGTTCTTTCCACATACTTTTGGAGGAAGCAGCATAACCCATGCTCAGAGCTCAGCTGCTAAAGAGCATTTCTTCTTAACTATTGGTCAGCACCACCACACCTGGAAATCTTCATGTCAATAGTTGTAACTGCAGGTTTTCATAGGAGAGCTCAGGATTTTGTTCTGTAAGTGCCACGTGCCTGACATTAGAAGGTTGTGGTTGGTAGCCAAGCCTCCTAGACATCACTGCAAGATAGGTAAGTAGCAATTAAAAAGGCCAGAATCCAAGTGAAACCAAGTTTTGCTATTGAACCAAAAAAAAAGAAAAATCAACAAATCTTCATTTCAGTGGATTTGGGATTTCACAGGAAGTATTTCTGTGAGACTTGTTATATTATTTCTCTTTTACTTAAGCTTACCAAAGTCTAGGGACAGCATGGCCAAGAAAAACACCTGCATACAATGAAAGTCAACATGGGAAAGTTCCCCTGCTTAAATGAAGCTTGAAAGGCAGGAGAGGGCAATAAACTCTTCATTTCTTGCTACTTCAGATCAGACAAAGCACACATTTGTTTTCTGCCAGCAGTCACACCTTTTTGGACCATCTTACCACCATCCAGGGAAACCCCAGATCTGTTCTGTTTTCTAAAGCATCACTCACTTTAGTGACTGGAAGAAAGACAAGGAGGGGGGGAACCCCAGTTGCATGCTCCCCTGGCACAAGCTCTACCAGTTCAGCCTCAGTCCTGACCCATGGTTGATACTTCACCCACACAAAAAGATCTTCCTGTGGTAGAAGGACTTCACTACTTAAGGTGCTCCTGAAGGACCATAGCTGGCCCTGCAGCTCCAGCATGCTTTCCCAGCTTGGAGACCTACACTTAATCATTTTTGTTGTAATTAACTGGTAACTGAACAAGCAACAAAGCCAGAGCAAGATCTCACATCTGCTGCCACATCCCTTCTGCCTCCTGGTCACTGTTGAAGGGTTTGTGTTAGGACCCTCCTAACACATGGGACATCCTCCCACCTGCATTGCCCTGCACAGGGCTGATTTAAAGGGAGAGGTGAGCAATGTCCAGCCCATAATCCCATTGCTGCTCAGCTCCAGGCTGCTTGGTCACAGCCTTGCCAAGCTCCTTCCCTAAAGGCCACTATGTTTATGGCAGTGGCCCCACAGACACCACACATTCCCCACTCATTGTCCCACTGGCATTGTCCCAGTTCTCCTTCTGCAGAAGGGCCACAGCAGCACTTTTCATCCCTGAAATGCAGCCCACAAATGGGGAGCACAAGCCAAACAAAAGCTACAGCCTCTCTGTTTACTAGGGGGAAAGATCAATGGGCTCCAATGAAAGGACAGGAAGCTGATGTCCTCACTGTAACTTGTTGGTCAAACAGTGAATGGTGCTATCCAGGCTGACAAAGGCTTGTTTTTCCCTCCTCTGACTTTTTTTTTCCTCAAATGAAGAATCCAATGGAGAGGGTTATGGTGTAGTTATCAACAGGCCATGAAATGGGGAACATCAGCAAGTTTATTCAACTCTTTTGTCTGCTCTTTGAGAGAGTTAAACAGAAGTCTCAAAGTGCATACAGAGAAGAAAACAAAACAAACCCCACACAAGCAAAAAGACAAACTCTTAGGATAAAAAAAGAAAAAAAAAATCAAGCAGGAGCACAGATCTGAAGGGTTTGCAACCATGTTTGCTCAGCATCTCCCCTGTGTTCAGGGTGCATAGAGCATCCCAATGGATTGGCAAGGAAGAGCATGGCCAACATGCAGCTAACATCTCCTTACATCCCTGCAAGGCCCCTGCTGTGACAAGCCAGCCCTTCAGGCTCTAGTAGAAGTGCTACACCTGGTGTTTACATGATTAGCCCTTCTTCAGGTGCATCTGGAGCACCCTGGGATGCTCTAGTCTCCATCCTGGCATTTACTGGGCACCATGAAAAGGGAGATGTTCTCTGGTAGAAACACCACTGGATTCAAGCCTACTCAAATAAGGAGCATGTTGTCCTTCCATGGACACAGCCTCTCTTCTCTTAAAGGTTTTTTTCCCCCCCCACACACAGTGAAACATTTTGCAGCTACTCATGGAAGCTTCCTTAAACCTCTAGATGTTTTAAGTGTGGTGATATGGTTGGCATCAGAAAAGATGCTGCTGGAAAAGGGGCAAACGTGTATAAATATATTCCTCAGCATCTTCAGATTGTGTGGATTTGTCATACAGCCCATGTGTATGCATTTGGCTTGTGCATTAAAAATAATACATCTGAATATTTCTGTATATCCCATACATTGCACACACAATGTCTATCACATGCGTGCACAGACCTGCAATGCTGGTACAGAGTTAAAATGCTATCATACAATCAACAGCAAGTGTTTGGCAAACATGAGAAGTGAAAATCTTTCTGCTCTCCCAGGCCTCCTTTACAATGTCCTACATGTAAAATTTCAGGCTCCAAATTCAAAGTGAATCTTAGCACAGGGGAAATTGTGATTTTCCTTGAAGGCTCACAGGAAAAATTCAGGATTATATGAAAGACATGAGGTTAGTTATTAGTAATGTTGTTCTTCAAAGGACTATAGAAACTGAGAGGACTGATGTCATGGGAAAGCCAAGTAATTGGTGAAAATGTTTTTAAAGGTTAACCCTGTTATTGCTTCTGAGAACTGTAAAGAGACTTGATAACGTTTCCTTCCTGTTTGCTTTGTGCCAGAATTAAGATTCCTTGGTCTTATCACTTACAGCAAACTTGCTTTCCTACTTTAAGTTTCTCAGCCCCATTTTCTACATCAATATAAAGCTGGTACCTGCAGCAGTCTAAACACAGCAGCACATCAGCAAGAGCACACACTGGCTATTGCAAAGCCACCAAGAACCTTCCATTTCACACCAGCCTCTAAGTGCTCCCTAGCAGCCAGGGTTGAAGACATGCACAGAGTGTGGTCACTCTTGTTCATTCCTTGGAAGTTCTATTTGCTCAAGCTTCTGGCATGAAGCTAAACCCAAAAGCCTGTAGGTATCACACTGTTTGGCTCTAATAGGAGCATGCTTGAAGAGCAGACATGCCTTGTCCTCCATCTGGTTATCCTCTGATGTTGCTTGCAGCCCACTTGTCTCACACAAGACACACACAAAGAGAGGGGTGTGAAGACGAGTTTGAAGTAATCTCACCCACATTCATCTTTGCCCACCTCTACCACCCGTGTCAGACCTTAGAGCCAAAACAGAAGTAAAACTATGTTGCTCCCTTAGCATCCATGGCATATGTCCATGCACACGGGCAGCCAGAACTTGGTCCTCTTTCTAGTCCTTCTAAGGAGAATGGACAGGTCAGTGCCTCCATTAGAGTGGTTTGCACCAGGAACAGAGAATGTATAACAATGACTCTCTCCAAATAAAGCATACACAATCCTCTTATTTTGCTTTATAGAAGTGTTGCTTCTGCTAGTCATTATTTAAAATTCTATAAATTCCTTGGTGTGGTCTTAGTTATAAGTCTCTTTGGGTTTTTCACTCTATCACACAAATCAAAATTATCATCCGGGTATAGCTGAGATGTATTTGGTATCCATACACAGGTAGTGTCAAAAATAGCTATCCCTTAACATCCCTGAATGGGGATGCTCCTTCCAGAATAAGTTTACTTGACGAGGTATTCAGCAACAGCTATGACATTTTAAGGGTATCTCCTGCCTTAATCCCACAGAACTTTCAGCTTTCTTTTGGAAACATAGCAGTTGAGTTGATCTTTTCTACAGGGGGACAACTTTAATTTTCCAGCTCTGATTGGGAGGAGAACTGCCTATTGAGGCCAGCACTTCAGCCTCACAGGAGTCAATGGGACCTAAACACATGCTTACAATTAAGCATGTGCTTAAGTGGTGGTCTGAACTGGGTGAATAAATGTGCAGTCAGTAGGTCTGCTTGCATAAGAAAGAATTACGGAATTTGGCTATAGGAGGCTGGAGGATTAATAACAAATGTGTCATTCCTGTAAGTAATTTACTTAAACCAAGGCCGTGGCAGAGCTGTTTAGAGTCTGCACTCAGATTAATTTAAAGGACAGACTTAGACCATAATTATCAACCAAGGACAAGTGTAAATTTGCAATAATATATCAGGATCACCAACCGACTTTCAAATGAGATCTACAGAACCAAACATCCTGCTCAGATTTAATGAGTTCCAGCCCATTTCAGGGCTAGGTTGTGACTTCACACAGAAAACTAAGTAGCAGTGAAGGCCAGAGAAGTAATCGTGGCTCCAAAAAATGAAACCAAAGAGCATATGTGACAGCCTTCAAACACTTCCAAAATTATTTTTACAGTAGCAGTTTATGAGAAAAATATGAGAAGCCATCAACGGAGCTTAAGGGGTTTAAGTTCCCAACTCTTGTTGACTGATAAGGGTCCTGTAGACTGTCAGATATTTCTCTGGGTACTCTTAAGAAAACTTTGCATTGATGATAAATCCCTGTATTTGTCATATTTAAAGAAACATATGATTTCCAAGCAAGTTTATCATGTACATCACTTACCCTCCTCCTTCCTGGGCTTGCTCACTATTGCTGACACATGAAGAGCTGGTATATCTACATTTGATGAGGTTTGCACACTCCTGTGTTACACAGAAGAGGAAAGGGAATCATCTCCAGATGGGACTCCAGCTCTGTAAGACCAATGAGAAGTTCAATAAATAAGAAGACTTGAACCAAAAGACCCTTAGTGCTCCTACAGCACTTTTAATGCATTATAGTCATCATTGGCTATGGAAGGTGACCCTCCAAACTGGACTGACACTTTTTTCAGTGCCAGAAGCTAAAACACATAAGATGAATTTGAAGAGCATAGAAGTGACTGCAGCCCTCTAAGGTAACCCAGGGCTTCAGCAGCTCCAGCTCTCTCACCCCAGGGCACCTGCATCTCACTGTGTCCACATCAGAAGGCTGCAAGTCCCCACAGGGCTCAGGGCAGTGGTGGGAACCCATCCCCTCCAGCCACCTCCCCTTCTCTTTGCTGTCTCCAGGAGCACCAGAAACTACAAGCCAGGCATCTATGCTGGCTTCCCCCTTTGCAACAGGTAACAGCAGTGTCCTTGTGCTCACAGAGCTGCATGTGACTATCCTAAGGCTTCACAGGTAATAACCCAGCTCCGGAGGCTGCCACAGCTCTGGCAATCACTATTAATTCACCACAGCTGCTCTGCCCTCTCCACAGTAACTAGGATCTGGTGCATGTTTGGTTTGCAGGCTGAAGAGTGCAGGGCTCTGAGGTATGAGGAAGGATATGTTATTTCCTCAAGTTTTCCTCTACTGAACTCAAGGTAGAGCTCTCCAAGGAGTCAACACATTAAAAAAGTGTTCCTTCAGATGCATGCCAAGTGCCTATGTACATACAGCACAGTACGCATGTGAGCGGGGACCCCATTGCCACCACTGAGGTGATTTACATGCTCCAGAGCCCTGGGAGGGCTGCTGCTGCTGCATTTAGACATATCCCTGTGTCTCCTGTTCCCCAGGATAAGCTCCAGCACAGTGTCCTTCCTGGGACCCTCTCAAACACAGCCAAGGGGCAGGCCCTCTGCCTGCAGACCCTTCCACAGAAAGGAGACTGCCCAGACCAGCTGCCCTGGGCTCCCAGGACAAGTGCCAACCCTCCAGTTGCTTAAACAGACATTTCCACAGAACTTAGACATTACACAAACACACAGAAAATTACAGCTAGTCTCAGAAACACAAGACAATTGAAGCAGGTAAAACTCTTGGTTTCCAGCAGACCAAAAACTCTACCTGTCTAAAGGGCAACAAAATACAGATACCTTTTTACTTGCTGCCATTCCTTTGAGATCCTGAAACATTTCTGAGGCTCACATCAGTCTTCCACAGCATTAGAGACCTTTTTTACACCACACAGGTCCAATCCTCCTGCTAAACCACCCAGTGCAGCTCCAACCCCTGCAGTCACCACATCCCCTTCTCTGAAGCAACTGCTGAGGAGCCTCTTTAAAGGCTTCCACAGCCTCTGTTTCAGATTGACCCACCTGATCAGCATTAGCAGGGGATGCAAGTCCCAAGCACATCATCTGTTGCTTAATTACCACCAGCTCAGACTGGGAACAAAGGTTAGGAGGCCATCCCTCTGCCCAGGCATGTTTTTCCCTGGTGTACAATCATCTGAACCTCATCACACCTGCTCCAAGCCAGGTGCAGGCACTTTCCCTGCCATTTGCTATGGGGTTTAGGTCAGCACAGAGGCAAAAAGCAAAGAGAAAAGGCAAAGAAAGCCAAATCATAACCCAGGATTTGTAATCTGACATGGGATGTGAGCAGTGGAGCAGGTCTCTGCCCTGCCCCTGCACCATCAGCTTGACCCATGTGCCACAACCAGCACCAGGGAGCTGTCAGAGAGGAGCACACGCTCCACAGCTTCTGGCTGGCTTTGGATGCACCAGATCCAGCTGGTCAGCAGGCTGATCAGTAGTATTTGGCACATGGGCTCCCAAAGCTGGAGAGAAACCACAGCACAGAGCTGGGAATATATGAGTTGTCAGCACCGCAGCAGGAGAGCAAGAGGCAGGGATGAATGGAGGCCACTGAGCCGGTTAGACCCACGCCTGCTCACAAAACGCCTGCCAGAGGACAGACCAACATGGGCAAGGAGGCTGGGGTGAGAAACATCAGGCAGCTTGGCCAAGGACATGCAACAAGTGTGTGACACAGCTGGGTACCCAAAGAAGGGCTCAGGATTAAGATGATGGAAGGGACATAAGTCTGGTGGTGCAGAGTCCCCTCTCCTTGTCCCCACACAAAACAGCCCCTGTAGCTATAGTGGCCTTTCCTCAGCTTGCATCCTCATTGCAAGGCAGGGCCCTGGCTTCCCAAATGGAGTATCCCCACCCAGCAGGTCCCATACCCTCGGTCACCTGCTGCCCTGCCCAACCCTCTGGGCCAGAACCACCGCACTCGGCAGGTCCCCCATCTGTCCCTCAGCACCAGCAGCGAGCAGTGGTGGGCCCACAGCAAGCACAGTGGGGAATAAAGCAGGGCTGGAGTGGCAGAGCAAGCCCTGCTGTGAAGTGGACCCCTTCTTCTGTTGGGGTACAACCTGTGGTGCTGGCTGCAGCATGGTTTGGAGTCAGCAAAAGACATGCCAACATCACAGGGGCACTCACCAGCCCAGAGCAGCTTCTTGGGAGTATTATTCTCATTATTTTTTCCTTTGTTTTCCTTTTGTTGGGGGGAAACGGACTTTATGACACATTGCATGAAGTATTTTGCTCACCTCATCACCACCCAGCCACCAAACCCAAGGTGTGCTGGTTGCACTGTCTCCTACGAGTCCATGTGCCCAGCACATGACCCTCACACCCTCTGCAACTCATCGTTGCACTCACAAATGTATGCAGAGCAACTAGATATGTTCCTTCTGGCCAGGAGGCAGGAGAAAAAGCTCTTTGTTCTTTCACATGGCTCCTAAACCTCATAGAGAGGGGCTGTTTGCACAGGGGTGGTGGGACTGGCACAGGTGCTGCTTGTCCCCATGACCCCCTGTAGAAGGCTCCCAGGTGGTGAGTGAAGGGCTGGGACAAGGGTGCAGATAAGCAGCCAGGGAAATCTGGTCAATGCAGCATTTCAGCCATGGCAGAGACCCAAATAACTCTCACCATCTGCAGCTGCAAGCTGGAGGGACTGTTCAGGACCTTGCAAAAGTGCCCACGAAAACATCAGGGCCCTCAGGACAGCTAGACATGGAGAGGGTCAAGCATGGTCTGTGAGTGGCAGCAGGAGGAAGCAGGGGTGGCCACCAGCTTCCCTCCAGAACCTGCCACAGGAGCCAGGTGGTTGTGGGAGGGAGAAGGTCTGGGGAGAGCAGCCCAGTGGCTGTAGTCACATTAGACTTGCAGAAGCACAAGGAGAATATTTTTACTGTGTTTAAGTCAGCCATTCTGTCCTGAATGCAGGTAACCAAGTTGGGCACCCAAAGGAGGTGCTGCAGATATCCTCAGAAGACTGTCACTCCTCGGCATGAGCCAAGTCACTCCGGACACCTCCCAGAGCTGCTATGGCTGAGATGCCTGCACATCTTCTGAACAGAAATGCATCCCACAGACTGACCCACTTTCTGCTAGTTCACTGTTAAGCACAATAGTCTGATTGTAATTGTATTAACAGAGCTCTTCTGTACCTAGAATCTACCTGTGGGTTCTCCTGTAGGTGCACGGTCATGAGCTGCTGTGCTTGGCATCAGCTGAGAAGGGAACACCTTGTGAAGGATGTTGCTATCTCCTCTGTAGCATCATTTGGGATGCTCAGGTCCTTCTCCATAGAGGGTGGATGTGGCACTAACACGTGTTGGGCAGTACAGGGCACACAGATCATCCATTAACGTCAGAGCAGCAGAACTCCTTGTCACAGCCGTGGGCTCATGGAGGCAACCAGGGAGAAATTCATAGCAAAGACATGCATGGAGGGCTAATAGCTCTGATGACATCGATCCTTGGCCAAGCAGTATCTGAGTCACAAATTGTGGGGGACTGGACAAAAGCTGTATACAAGTGACATGATCTGCTTGCCAAGTCCTCCTGCTGCACCCATGCAGAGCCTGGACACTGAGCTGGGTGGACCACTGCTCCCAGTGAGGAAGGAGGGAGTGAGCCAGCATTTTCCCAGTCTCTTCTTGTTCCAGACAGGTTCCTTATCACTTGGCGGCCCTAGGAAACAAGGGAACCTTGTAGTCTTGCCAAGGGACCCATCCTGCCAGCATGAGACAGGGAGATTGTGCCCCAGCACTGGTGTTCCCCCTACACGGTGCTGCTGGTTCCCCCAGGATGGGCAGGGATGAGGCTCCCAGGACCCCCCTGCCTGCTGGTGGATGTGTAACACTAGTGACTGGCTGGGGCAATTTACTGAAGATCTTTTGTGGCATCTTATTCCTGTGAAGACAAAAAAGACAGTCAAGGCATTAGATCACCAAGTATAGGCCCTGACCCGGACTTGGAATAAAGCTTCATCCAAGAGAGAAAAGCAAGGGAATGACACAACCCTGAGTGTGTGTGTGTGAGCCAGGAGACCTCCCCTCTCTTCAGACCACCAGCTCTCACAGGACATCTCACTGCCCAGCAGGATTAGGCACATTTGAGGGCTTCAGGATTCACACCAGCCTTTGGGATGTTTTATGAAGCAGCCAAATCCAAGGTGCAGCCTTGGGCTGCTGGCACAGTCCTTCCCCTGCTGACATGGGGGCTGGCAGGCTGAGCAGAGAGGCCAGAGATGGAAAGGACCATGGAGAATAGACCTGCCAGAAAGCTTTCTCTAAGCCACTGCTGAGCCCATTTAACACTGCAGCATTTGGAAGGATCCCATGTAGCATATATATGCTGTGCTGGAGTATATAGAGCAGTTTTCTGACCTGGCAGCAGGCACAGTGCCAGTGCTGTTATTTTTTTATATTTAAGTTTGTCTACTTATTTACTTGCCTGTCCCACTTCTGAACAGGATCTTCCAACTAGTCATTTGCACAAAAGCTGAAAGGCAGGGAACAGAGTGTTCCCACGCTGGAGAATGACCATTACATCACACCCACAAGTGATAGGGAACACTCCCTGCAGCTGCCCCAGCAGCTCCACCCCTCCAGCACACACAGACCAGCCCACCCAGTGCTCATCGGGACAACCAGGAGCCTCCCCAGTCACACACCCACTGAGTCCTGCACAGAAGGGACCTGGCAGCCCTTTGTACAGATGTGCAATTCCTACGCTGCGGATAGAGGCTGGATGGCCTGGGAACATCAGCAGCACGAACAAAGGCTCCTGCTTCCCCTCCTGCCACCAAGGGAAGAAGCATAGAGGTAGCAAATGTCATTTATTGATCAACTTATGCTGAAGACCTTGTATCCTTCCCAGAGGAGGAGCAGGAGCAAAGGCAGCATAAGGCAAGTCAGGAAAGAGATCTACAGGGGTGATGGAAATAGCCTGGAGAGCCTTTCAATTGCCAGGTTATCCTTCTGAATCTGGACCTCATGAAGCATTGCCACTACACAGCACCTATTTCATGGCCATGAGCTGATCATTAGGCTTCTTAGGTAGCAGCTGTTCACATCATTAAAAACACCACCAGCAACCCTGGCCCTCTTAGCAGAGACACTGAGGATTTAATTGGAAAGGACACTATAAATATTCTCCTTTTGTCAGCATAGATGATCCACCTTGACCAGGCCTTGGGCATATTGATGGAAAAGCTGCGGCCACCCTGCTCCACATCTAGAGAGTTTAGTCACCAGAGTGGTGAAAATGATGCATCAGTGGTCAGAGACAGGGAAATATTTGTTTAAATGGTGAAGAATCCCCAGAAAACAATTAGCTAACATCTGCTGAACTGCTGGCAGCTTGATTTATCTCGCTATTTAGAAAACCACATATTGGAGAAAAAACATCAAACTAGACCCATTATGTGAAAATGCTGGAACTGAGGGCTTTGAGCAGCAAATTCTTGCTACAGAGGAGGACAGCTAGTGCTTTTTTTGGTAATTATGCAGGCCAGCTTTTCTGCAGCCCCTTCCTTAGCAATCCTGGAAGGCTGCTCCTCAAAGGAGCCTTGCTCTGCTAATAGTGTGAGGCAATAATTTTTTCACTAGAGATGCAAATGAAGTAAGCTTCAGACTCACATCACCTCATCTTCTGTGGTGCCTTCCACCCAGATTTCTGTAGGATGTTTCAGCTTTGGGGCAAGCCTTCATCTCTGGAAAATAAACTGAATGTAAAGAATGGGGGGTTAGTTATGCAAGTCATTTCTAGGGTTTTCATCTCCCCTTCTCCCCCCATCTAGCAGACAGAAATTATCACATTATATATATATTTAACTCATAATGAAGGATATATATCTAGTCTATATATTATACCATGAATCTATTTTGTATCTATATTCACATACTATACATAAGTGTTTGTTTACAAATGTAGTATATAAATATCCTACATCACTTTTCTGTCCTGAGTACACTGAACTGCAGCTGTAAAAATGAGTAAAAGTCCATTTTATGATGTGTCATCCCCTATTTTTTCCTGTTTATCCAGTAACTCGCAGTGTCAGAAAGGCTGGGAGGCATCCTCAGCCCTTAGTGTGAATTCACAGAGTTCCTGCTGCATACAGAGACTTCATTTAGGCCTGCTCTTGCCTTGAGAAATTTAGTAGTCAAGGATCTGAAGAAGAGGGCTGGGAGTTTTCACTCTGCAAGAGTAGCCCATAGCACCCAGGACACTGCCTGAGCCTGGAAATCAGTAGAAACGATGCAGGACCAACATGTCCTTCACCTGGGATGTCCCATCTGCTGGCACAGCTTCTCCAGCCACCTCAGCCCCATCCCTGGTCACCCATCCCCTTCACCAGCATCTATTGCCCCAGGACATCTCCCTCCTCCCTGCCTGTATTGGGCTGCAAAGCACCTCCCAGGACAACAGCACTGTCAAAATCCCTCCTGCACACCCAAAACTTGGACAAGGACCAGGCGGACACGCACCCATCACACAGCATGGGCAAGGGTCATGCTTGGTGTCACATGCAACCAGGGACACGGTGGAAATCTTCCCCCTCTAGTAAATTTGCACCCGTGGCCTAAGGCACAACCTGCATCCCACATGTTCATGGTTACCCTGCAAGGCGAGGGATGCCTGTGGAGATTGCTTCTGACAGACAAATCACTCCAGCCACAGAGGCTGGTTTAGGGCTGCGTTTGCCTACGTGTGATGTGCACATGGGAACAAGCTGAGCCTGGTGTATGCTCTGACTGTGCTCCCATCCTTCAGGGACAAACCCCAAGGCCACATCTAGAGAGCATCTGTCCCCGACACCAAGTTGAGACTAGTTACTAACTCTTGGGCCCAATCTCAGTGACATGTTCTACCTCAGGGCAATTAATAGGCAGGATGCATCCTAAGGCAAGAAAACAGCAAAGAAAAGGCTTTAATCTTAGTGTAAACTAAGCCAGGCAAGGTCAACACCGTTCCTGTGAAGGAGGAACACAGGCCCTTGTGCTTGATGCTACCAGTGAGACAAGAACCCTTCCCTAGGATGAGAACTTTATGCCAATTCCTATTTTCCTGGGTTCTTATGGGTTTTTTTTTCCTTCAGTCATATCTTGCCTTTCCATAAGAAGAAGGACTGAGCTGAGCAGAGCCCAGTGGTAATTAACACACAGCATCAAGCTCTGCTTCCGAGAAGAAGGTGAGGAAATGTGCTGCCTATTATGCAGAGACCACAGAGACAAAGCCAGAGTCACACTAATGAAGACAGGAAGATGATCTCAGGCTGAGGGAAGTGAATAAAAGCAATGAGCTGAAACATAGCAGCAATTTTACTCAAGCAGAGATCTTCTGAAACTGAAATTGGGATTAAAAACATGTTTGTAACAAATGATTCCCCCCCACCCAGCGCAGAAGCATTCATGTGGAGAGCAGAGAGCAGGGCAGGGTTAGTCACCAGCAAGGTGAGGAGCTGCAATGGGTGGTGGGGTCCCACAGACCCTGCTTAGGACAAACCCCTTTGAGAAAGAGCAGAGGCATCACATTGCAGGTGGAGAGCTCTCCCTGAGGCTTATCATCCATAAAAAGCAAAAAGAATAAAACCAAGGACAGCGATTTGTGCATTCAGCTATTCCTTCTGGCCAGCAATATCGTGGGGCAGTGACCAGCAACCCCGGCCATAAAATACGAGCTGACCTGAGAGGGAACTTTTTTCCTGTCTGCTTTTTTCTCAGCAGAGCCACCTACACGGAGAAATCACTTATCCCCCCAGCTCCCCCTGCTCCAGCCAGCCACAGAGCTGGCAATTCTTCTGCAGGCATTAAGGTCCTGATCTTGCTCCCAGCAAAGTCAAAGGCAAAATTCCCATTGTATGAAGGATCACAACTAATTTCCTGCAGGCTCGGTGGAATTGTTTGAGCCAGCTTCCCAAAACAAGCCAATGCATTTTTAAAACCACATCTGGGGGTCTCCTGTATTATAACGTGACCCCTGAGAGGGGAAAAATTGCTGCGAGGTGAGTCCTCCTGGCTATTGTTTTAGGCTGCTGACTCGGGAAGACAGGGCTGCCTTGTTTCACATCTGAAAGGACTTCTTTATTTATTTTGGGACCACACAGGCTAGAAATGGCTTGGGGTTGTTGGTTTGTGGGTGGAAGAGGGGGTGGGAAGTTTCCTCCATCGACAGAAATTGTGAGGAAACTCAGGGCTCACAAGAAGCAGCTTTCCAGAGCCCCAGGATGGTGGGAAGGCAGCAGGGATCTCCCCAGGGGTGCTGATGTTGGAAAGTGTGGTGGCAGGTCCAGCTGGCAGCGTCCCTGGGGCAGCCAGGCAGTGGGAGCGACCTTCTGGAGAAGGTGGGAACCAGATCAGAGGGCGCCGCGCAGGAAAACGTTGGGGACAGCCAAGCTTGAAGAGGAAGCCAGGGCTGTGGTAGGCGTCAGGCGATTCCTGTGAGCCACTACAAAATGCCAGAGAGGAAGGGAGTTGAGCTGGGATGCTGATTAAGGGCCCCTCTGCTCCACAGACGGTGGAGGAGGGCCTCTAATGATGCATCCTTGGTTTGTGCAGGTCTAGAAAGCCGGCTGCAGCTGAGGTTGAAGCCATGGTGTGCCACTGGCACAGCTTGCTCCACGCCATCTCCAGGTCCCACCAGCAATTCCTTTCAAAGCAGGGATGGGTCAGCCTACCCCGGGCACTACTGCAAGTGTTGCTGAGGGAGCTGTTGCTCAGTCTGTTTGGCTGGTCCTGAATTAGTCCCCACAGAAACACACACAAAAATAAAATGGGCCTATCTCTTTCCTATCAGCAATTTATGGAACATTAGAGTCTGAACTGGAAAAAGTCCCACTTTGCTGAGAGCAAGATGAGGCAGCTCTTCATGTACAATTACTTTTAATTCGGCTCACTTACCAGTGAACTATAATATCCGTGAGAATTTTTAAATGGATCATTTTGTCAGTTTTCCTCCTTACACTTGCTCTGCCTTAGACACTTGTCACCAATTTTATTTAATTAGCGCCACAATTGTATTAACACCACATTTTTTTAAATTTAATTATGCTCCTGCCGTACCCCGGCTTGTTTTGTGCAATTAGCGCTCTACTTTCAGACAAATTAATCTCCCTGGAGAACTGCATCGAAAATAGAGAAAGAGAGACCTCATTTAATGGAAATAACAACATCAACCAACTATATATGTATATAGCCCTCGTATGTTGCCAAACATGCAATTTGTGCCTCCTATACACACAAAATAAGCAGTTTTCTCAGGAATGAAGCCAGTAATTTTCTTTTGTCATGGGCTTTCCGTCCTGGACATAGCAGAAAGAGTTAACTCTGTCCTCTGCTCTATCAGGCAATTTAATCTAAAGAGGACAGGAGGAAGACTGGTTCCTGTATCTGGTAAACATTTGCTTTATCAGGGAATGTAAGAGTGCCTCTAACAGCCCTTTCTCACTCTAACTGCAGCCACGGAGAACTGGAGGAGGATTTAGGGTATTAAAAGCGCCTGACTGCTCAGCCTCTGCCACGCTCTCTCCATGCTGAGGTTTGTTTAGTGTTTTGACTGCCCTCTGCATAAACAACGATGAACCTGAACCACCAACTTGTTCTCCAGCCTGCTTATATGTGAGAGCAAAACCCAGCTAATTCCTGCAGCAGAGGAACCTGAGCAGGCTGACTTTACCCATTACCTTTCTTTGTGCCTTGGTGTCACCTCCCAGGAGGGGGTGTTTTGCCCAGTCATTTTCTTCAAAATTTTTTTGTACTGTCTTTCCTATTCACTTGCCATCTTGCACTAAAGAGAGTCTCCATTTAGCCCATACTGGGAGCTAAAGTGTAACAGTTGCTCTATCACCCAATGACTCCTTCCTCAGACCAGGAAAAGGAGAAGAGACCCATGGGTTGAAATGGAAATTGATCTAATGAAACTGCCAAACTAATATTAATAGGGGTATATATTAATATAAGGTATAATTAATCTGGAGTATCACAGTTAAGGGACACGGGAGCAGTCTGCAATGCCAATGTAATGAAAAGAGAGCTGGTGTGATGTCATGGTGACCAACTGGTTAATATCCATCCAGCACAAACCAAAACCTGCTTCTGAGATTTATGAAAAAATCAGAGAGGTTGGACCGGGGCGGACACTTGAGACCATCACCAAAATCACCAATAAAACCAGGACATGGTGCATTTTGGCATGTTTCCACCACCATGTTTCACAGGAGCTGATGTCCTCAGAGACTAGTGACCACAGCAGCAAAGCTTTCCAGCCACCCCAAACCTGGCAGGGTGGCAGAGTCACCTCATCTTCGGGTATCCCTCTTAGAGATACCCACTCCTGGGGCAACTGCAGCTGCCCCAGCTCATTGCACCATGAATTGAGAGTCCACAGAGGAACCCAAGTGGGCTTGGCTAAAAGCTGCATGGTGAAAGAGAGATGGATTTGTGCCTGAAGCATGTTCACTCACACTCATTTCAGCCCTAAAGCCATGGAGTTTTTCTGCCAGTCTTCAGAGGGATGCATCTGAGGAATCCCAAACTGGGTAACAGTGAGAGGCTTCTCCTGTAAAATGCTGTCTGTGTCACAGAGGAGCTGGAAATATCTGCAGAGAAGGAGAGTTTGGGCAGTCCAGATATCATCCCAAATCCTTTTTGACCTTTGGAAAGGTACTAGATATTTTCTGCAAAGAAGAAGAGTTTGGGCAGTTCAGATATTATCCCAAATCCTTTTTGTCCTTTGGAATGGCACTAGAAATTTTGCACAAAGATATATTTACCATTTGATCAGAAATACTATAAAAATAAAGTTACCATTATGGCTTCTCCTGCTTGCTCAAACTGTGATGGAGAACAGATAGGCCGAGAAGAAAGGCACAAATGGAAGGCTGGTAAAAAAGTGTGGAAGAGTCAATCAGGCACACAGAACTGAAACCAGATCAAAGACCGTATCAATGATTAACAGGAGCACATCAAGGGTTTAGTTTTTCAAAGCTTACTCTCAGCCAGCTGAAAATGAAATGTGATTTGCTGCAACGTTCTGGTGTGTTCTGGAGCAAAAGAAAGTTCTACTTAACACACAAACTACAGGCTCAGGATTTATTTTCACAACTGACTTCTTGAAACTTTAACTCTTTAGCTGGTCAAACAGGCTGTTTTGAGCATCTGACAACCTCACCCAAGCCAAGTCAAATTAACTATCAAAGAAATAATTACCCAGGACTTGCCTGGATATTTTCTGTGTTCTGGGACTTCTGAACATAAAAACAATGCCAGAGTGACACTTGGCTTCATGCTGTTGCCACCAACCTGTACTTTGTTGGTTTGGCATCTTTCTGGTTTAGGCATATAAGACACAAGGAAATTTAGCATCCCCAAGATTACTTAGTGACAGAGGAGCTTAATAAAGTGCAGAGATTCAGATCGTTGTGGAAAAGCAACCAGAAGTTCTGAAAATGTCTTCCCACCACCCCTAGATCCTCTCTGGAGGACACAGGAGCTGTGAACAGCTTGGAAAGAGCGAGCTGTGAGTTGTACCAGCCCAGTCCTTGTGTGGATGAGCTGTGAGCCCTCCAGCACAGTCCATGGGTGGGAGTTGCCTTCTGCAGGGGCTGTTTGCCACCCACCTTGGGCAGACACCTGCATTTCTGAGCTGCTCCAGTGGGCTGCAGAAGCAGGACACGTCTTCATGTGGGAAATCAGGAAAGCTTTAAAGCCACTTTTGCCTCTGCATTCCTCACAGGCCATGCTATGGTTTGACCTCCAGTCTCCAGTCCTTCTGCCTCTGTGATATCTAACATGGGCAGATTATCCTTCTGGTTTCCAGTCCTCTGCCAGCCTGCAGCAGGGTTGCCACTGTGCAGATGTTAAAAGGGTTTTGCAGGGTTTTTTCTGCTCCAGGCCAAGGTACAGACAAAGGCCACATTTTCTGCAGTCAGTATGGAATGATTCCTGCATTTTCCACTGCTACAGTGCTTTCTAAAGCTTGTTATCTGGTATGCTGGAGTTACGGGAGTGGTCCAGTGAAGGGCAAAACGCCTACATGACACCTCAGGTAGGCTAGAGCCAGCACCCCTAGGACAACCCAGCACCCTCAGAGGTTCCCTGGGCAGGGACTCTCCATCCTCTCCTATTCACTCCCTCACAAGGATGGCTGTGGCCTGCATTGCCCTCCCTCGGGGTGCCCAGTGGAGGGAGGTGACTCCTCTGCTCACCAAGCCAAGTTGGAGCACATCACCACTGTGTTCAGGGCAGCTGTTTCCCAGGCATTCCCGTGGGCACCATGAGCACATAAGGCTGTGGCTGGGCGTCACGGTTTAGCTGTAATTATTCCTGGGAGACAATCCCTAAAGGCCTTGTCTATCCTGGGCTTCTGCCTTGGCCACAGCCAGCAATGATCTCACCAGCAGTCTTTCAGCACAGGCAGACACGGTCGTGCCAAAGCATCATTCACACCTCCATGGTTTATCTGGTGGGGACAAGCTGTTGGGTGAAAGCTGCAGTTGGAAATCCTGCATCAGGGGGCTGGTGTTGCACAGGCGAGGCCATCAGCACTGCCAGCCTCCGTGCCCATGCATCAAAGCCCCTTCATCCCTCCTGGCAGGTGTTTGCTCCTCTGGTTGCTCATGAAAAGCACTGGAGGTTTTTCTGATCAAAACCCTGGTGAGCACAGGGACTTCTGGCAGCCTCACAGGACTGGCATTCCAGGGCTCAGCCGCACGTCTGGGTGATACCTCCAGCTAAAGGGTTTCTTGTTAGCACATTAAAGCACTGCTGGCTAAAACCCCCTTGTTAGCACTCGCTGCACAGAGCAGTTGATCACTTCAGCAGCAGACCAAGTTGCTCTGGAGATTAATGACACAGTCGTTCAGCTTTGTCCTTTCTATTTGTTAACTAGTTCGTTCTGCAAATAATAAATACGGAGAGGGAAAAAAAAAAGAGCCGACCCTATTCTCCAGAACACCACTGTGAGGAGACAGGATTAGAATGACATCAAGTGGCTTTCAGCGTGACTTTGTGCAGTGTCAGGGTAGACATTCATACTGCAATACAATTACTCAGTCAATCCCACTCCCCGTGAAGTCAATGGATACTGTGCCAGGGACTTCAAAGGAAGAAGGATCATGCCCTCCTGTGCATTTTAGGGCTCTAACAGAGGTTGCTAAAAGCAGTTTTTAAACAAAGTAATCCCATTTATTTTTCAGAGAAGCATGCAGAAACACTAGACTTGCTAGCTGCTCAGGGAATTCCAGGTTTTTTCCCAGTTAATTGTGTTCCTAAAGCAGAACAAGAATGAAAACTAAGATTTTTTTAATCTTCTGCAAAACAAAAATTCCAAAAACCACAAGGCTCAGCTTGAATCAGTGAAAACCTTGTTTTCCAGTAACATCAAAACATAGTTTTTTTGGTTTGGATATCTGCTTCATAAGAGATTATGCTTTGTCACACAGCATGCAAAATGAGTTTTTTGGGGATGTTTTAGTTAATTGGACACCAAAACGGTCCAGTCTACAAGGTCTGTAAGAAATATCTGGACCACACTGCAAACTTTTCATTGTGGGTTTGTTTTTTTCTTTTTTGGTAACTGAAATCCAGAATGCACTGATTTTTCATTCTCTCATAGAGAAGAAAGCAAGTTTTTGAGTAGTTCTAACCACCATCTACTAACTCACAGCTTGCATTAAAGGTTTATGAAGAGTTAATAAATGACCAACAGATACTACAGACTCGCTACAGACACGAATAGTATGGATTATAAATGCTCATAAGCATACAAGTGTTACAGAAATTGAGAGAAGCTCATTAACCCCCTGTCCTCTATAGGAATCATAGAATGGTTTGGGTTGGAAGGGACCTCAAAGATCATCTAGTTCCAAGCCCCCTGCCATGGGCAGGGACACCTCCCATTAGACCAGGTTGTTCAAAGCACCCCCCAACCTGGCCTTGAACGCCTCCAGCATCGATTAACCATATACTAAGCCATATATTTATCCTGTATTAATGATGGGTCCAGCTTAGTCTCTTGATAAAAAGATAGAGCTTGGCCATTTATGTGCACCAGCACCTGGGGAGACATTTCCGATGTGGAAGCCCAACCTCCACAAAAGCTTTGCCTCCACCCAGGCCAAAGTGCTTCAGGTGAGACACCAAGTGAAATACCAGGTCTTTCTACCCCTGCTCACATTGGGCTGGGCATGGTGCTGGAGGAGACACCAAGATGCAAAGGGGATGGGAACAGCAGGGAGATCCATGCATCACCAGGTCATCACACTGGTAGTTCTCATATTGTCCAACTTAATGTACTGTTCAAAGGCTACAGCAGCAAAAAATCTCTTGAGATAATTTTATCACCTGTAGATTCCTGAGCAAAACTGTCCCCCATCAGCAGTCCCCTGAGTTTCCCTGGCCCATGCTGGTTGCCATTTTTGGAGCAGAGGTGATGAAGTGGTGGTGCCCAGCACTGCACAGGGTGGCTGTCAGCAATCCCACTCTGCACTACAGAAGCTGCTGCTTTAGCTTCACCTGCAGGATGCAGAGCTCTGATGACAACCTGGAACATAATGATTTATGTACTTCTAATACAAAGAGCCAGCTCCTCTCAATCTCCCTTTCAGATACTCCTCTCACAAAAAAAGGAAACAAAAGATGATGGCAAAGCCTGGGCTGGGCTGTTCAGAGCAGCCATTTCCTACCCAACGAGAAAAAGAGAGCCAGGGAGGGAGGCAGACAGAGATAACCCACAGCACAATTTACTGCCCCTAAACAACCTCCACAACTAAAGGCACAACCATAATCATTGGTGAGAAAAACCACTCCCTGCTAACACGGGAGAGTGATTTAGAGCACAGCTCCCTTCTCAGCTCTCGGCCGTCAGGAGCTCCGGGCACCAGCTCAGGGCTGCAGGGCAGGTTGGAGGGGCCTCTCCCAAAAAGAGGGGTGTCTTCTCCTCCCCTAGCCTGACACTGTGCAGCCACAACACTTCAAAATGCATCCCATTAAAGCACAAATGCAATTACAATAATGGCAAGGAGGAACAGTGCACTGAAATAGTTCTAGTGTTTGAGGCATCCCAGTTAATGTCGCTGGTTTACAGAAATCATAAGAGGCTTGTTACATCAGCTCTGTTTCCTTGGTTAAGCAACATCAGCTTTAAATCACCCTTCTCCAAGAGAGGCACATGGAAAGTAGAGGTGGTGTGTATGAGAGGAGCTCAGGTTTTACCAAAATCAGGCTAAATTAACTCTGAAAATATTTGCTAACTCCTTTAAAATGGGGCACAGATTAGTTTAAATTGAGCTCACAGAGGCTTCAGCTATTACAGAATAAACTAGCTGAATAGACTGCCATCCATTCTAACGATTGCCAACATTATCATTACTCCTAACCTGAACAAGACACGCCAGGCTCAGTGTTCGATCCACTGCTGAAGATGGGAGATGTCTAAAGTCATCTTTCACATTTAAATACCAAAGGCATAAAGGGGAGTATCTCAAGGAGAGATACAACATACACAAGGTTTGAAAAAGAAGAAAGGTCTTTGCTGTGAAGAAATGCTCCTGTAATTTGAAAAGTTGGTGGGTAAATGCTCTTTGTGTGTAAGCCAACAGAGTTGTGGTAGCTCATACAACGTCTGAATTTGGATCTACAGAACGGTCCCAGTACCATCATTGTTATAGGATAAAATAGTCTCCTCCTATACCCTCCCTTCTGGCACCTGAGGAGAAGCTACCTTCTGTGCCACCATATCCCTGCATGGTTTTTCTGGGCCCTAATGCCATCTCTGGACCTACATAAGCAAACCCTTAAATGCTGGGTCTGTGGCAGGATAAGTGTCTCCCTGTGCCCCTCCAGTTGCAGTGTCAGGTCTCCAGATGGCAAGATGGGCCAGTTCCCGTGTCTCTAAAGCTCAAGATAATTCCCAGGAACTAAAAAAATTGTATTCCCATCACTCAAAGGTCAGGACTGTGTGGATTTGTACAGTACAAATCCATATAGCTCTACTATTACTTAAATTTCTCTTTTGCTTGCAAGTGTTTGAAAGCTGCAAATATGTGGGATAAATAATGCCTATATAGGACTTTAATGATAAAACTTACCACCCTATATGCTTCCCATAGCATAATAAGTCATCACAGTCCCATGAGCTGTCGGAGTTCTTCCTCACACTTCACAGGCAGGTATCGTGACTTTTTCCAAAGCCAACATGGCCCAAGTCAATAAAAATAAAGCCACTATTCACAGCATTGCAAGCTCCATTTAACAGCACAGCTACAAGGGTGAGCAAAAACTCACACCAAACAAAACAGGAAATAAAGGGGAAGGTGGAACTCCATTTCCTAATTCTCAGTAGTCCATACATAAGTCTCCATACATTCCCCCACAACATCCCTGTTACAGGCCAATTAACCCACCCTCTGGCTAGTTCTCTAGCTCTTATTTTGCTTCGAATTATTCCCATTTTATTACAGAAGGGGAAACTGAGGTTCAGAAAGACAAAGAAAAGGAAAAGGAGCCTTGCCCAACCTCCAGGATTGCACTGCAAAGAATAGAGGGCACATTTCCAGGCCAAGTGGACACAAGGCTTATAAAAATTACCCATATGAATTATTCCAGAATTTTAACGACAGGCCACTATTGTTATCATTATTATGGAACCTCTTTTACTGCCATGGGTAAGTAACAGCAATGGCCCCGAGTGCAACATCAAGAAAAATTTGCTAAGAGGGTGCAATGAGTAGAGCAACATCTCCACACCAGACCAGACATTCTGGTCCAGTATTCCCCATTCAGCTTTTCACTAGATATTTCCTGCACAAATAGAATCATGTGTCATTCACCCTAAAAGTGCTTTTCTTCTACCAATCGATTTATCATTTGTCTGTCTTCAGGCAGATATCAGGTAGTTGGGGAATTTGCAGTTACTTTTAGAAACAGGTAATCACCCCATCAATAGAGCAGAGGTGGCTTGAGAAAAGATGCAGCAAAAGGAATTAATTGGGTCTTGAAGGAGCGAATTAATGGTTTACCAGATCTTAATAAATCATCTGCTACTTCCTCATGTATCTCATGGGAAAAGCTTCAAAGATGCCTAGGGGGTCAGATTCCTTCATCAGTGGCAAAGACCACAAAGAAAACTACTTACAGGTGGAGTTCTGGGAAGTAGAGGAGGACATGGTAAGGTCAGGTTATGGCCTATTCAAAACTCAGGAGAGCTCAGGTGGGTGCCTGCTGTGTGGGTGCTGGGAGCTGAGGGAGGAAGAAGACACCTGTACAATGTGACCAGACTCCATGAAGATACTGGCACCCTCCTGCATCACTGGGAAACATCACAAGGATCAAGGATACAAACACCAAAGCAAAGCACAAGCAAGCTGGAGGTTAATTGCAGCTGTCAGAGATGAGTGGGTACATGGACATGCCCATTTAAAGTTAACAAGGCAGTTATTAGCTTCCATAGCTCTTTAGAGAAGAGGTTGTAGAAAAGGATGGAAGCTCCTCAGAAAAAGAGAAGCGAACCAAAACATGGTTTTGTCTTCTGAATGGGATCAGGTAAAGCAGGCAGGAGTAGGTATGTGCCCAAGAAAAGAAAACTTCACTGATGTTCTCAACAGACTGAAGAAAAATGTGCTGATCAGAGTCCACTGACCTATAAAATATGTGCAAGTCAAGACACCCAGATTGTTCTTTTACAGAATATTTGGTGCTTCTTAGGACCCTCCAAAGAGGAAAGTAGAAAAAGAAATGGACAAAAACCCCCTGCTGTCACAACTCCTTAACAAACACCCCTTGCATGATGTGAGCTAACTATGGTGTGCATGGCAGCAGTTGGACATCACCATAACCACACTGATCTCCCACGTAGCCAGGGCAACCAAGACTTCTGGGTGCTACTCATTGAAGGAGCAGGACCTCTCCTTCCTCCTCACCAGTAAAATTGATTCTTGCTGGTGGTGATGCAATGGGTGACTTGCTACGGGCTGAACTGGTGGTTTTGCTCCACCTCATTGTGCTTCACAGGAGTGTGATGCTCACGTGTTTCTACAAGTGAAAGCTTCACTGCCTTGGACCGCTGCCGAAAATGAGGGAGATATTTCCATGCAACCTTTCTTTTAATGTTTTTATTCTGTTCGATGACTTAAATCCAGCCTGTGATTTCTTGCTCCTGGAGGTACTGTAAAAGCATAAAATAAAAAGACAGGCCCTATCTCAAGGAGTTTACAGCCTAAACACAAGTCAAAAGGAGAACAGATGAACAGGCGAAATCGGGAGCACGGCTGAGATTAACCAGGGATAAGATACTGAGGAGGAAGAGATGGGGATAAAAGCCTCAGCCCAAAGAAACCCACACAAAAGTTGGAGGAAGATAAGAAGGTCCTCCAAAGGACGTGCTGAAGGAGATTAAAGAGGTAGGAAGAGAGGCAGGAAATGATAGCACCATGGAAGCCAAAGCAGAAGAAGGTTTCCAGAGGAGCAGCACTAACTGCCTCAACAGGGGTTGGTGGGTTGAGAGGAGCACGCAGCAAAAACAGCCTGACCACATCCCCATTGCCCCTTTCAACATTTTTTGGTGAAAGTTCAGGGGTATCTATTGCTGCAAACCAATCAAGGGGAAAGGAGTTATTAGTTTGGGGGTTTGGTTTTGGTTTTCTTTAACAGGGATAGGGCTTGAGAGATTCCCTGGAGCGTACTCTCTTTTATAATCCTTTTGGGATTAAATAACTCCAGACACATTTCCCAGAGGGCTGGATCCCCTTTCAGTTTGGCAGGCTGGATAGGCAGCTGCAGCCTCTCCTTGCAGAGAGGGGGGGATGTTAACTATCTCCCTGCCACAGATTGGTGCCCTGCCTGACCTCCTTCAGCCCGGGAGCAGCCTGACTTATCCTCTAGGCCAGCTACAATACCCAGAGCAGCAGAGGGGTGTGCTGCCATCCTTTGGGAAGGAGAAGGCCCCAGAGGACATCGGCACATCCAGACACGTGGCAGGGGAGAGGATGGCCAACTGAGCCTGCTTTCCAAATGCCAAGCTGAACACTGCAGCCATGGCTGCACAACAGAGGGGTGAGGAGGTGAGAGTGGTGCTGGCTAAAAAGAACAAGAAAAAACTTTTGTGTGGGTGAACACTTCCTTCTGTAATATACATATTCATATATTCATGATATCTGCTATACTAAAACACTGGGAAGCAAGGCTTATTTTCCTGGCATGTGGAAGAGAACAGAGGACCCTCCTCTCCTGCCCTGGTAAGACAAAACACTCCTGAGAAGGCAAAGCCATGTCATCTCATTAGATATGGGATTCACCCCAAATTGCAAGGGTCCCATCTGGGATGCTCTGCCTCACAGCACGAGTGCAGCCTGTTCCTGTGGTTTTCACAGGGTAACTCGTGATGGGTTGGTCTGTAGGGAGTGACTTGAAAACTGAACTACCCTGGTTCAGAGATCATCAGATTTATTTCCTGATTTAAAAACCCTAGTGAAGAGAAAGCCAGTCTAACCTGAGTAAAAACCTCCTCCATATTACTTTAGCCTACTAGCAGCTTTGTTTTACCCCTTGTTTCAAGAAGCTCCGTGTTACAACATGCCCACTTACCTGGTTTCGGTATTAGGTCTGTAGCAAAAAATGTCCAATATCTGCTAGGAGAAGGCAAATGTGAGAAACCTGCAGTGGTGATACATTTCATTTTGCAAGGATGTGATGGGTAGCGGAGCAAGAAATCACCTGCCGAGACAGCGAGAAATTGGAAACAGGTCCTTGTGCTCCCTTAAAGTGATACCATGAGGAGAATAGCTGGTGTCACAATTTACACAAGTTACTGAACTTCATTAGTGGAAGATTAAGCAAACATCATTAGAACCTGACCAGTCCCTGCTCTTTGCTGGCTTCATTTGGGGAACTCAAGCACTGGAAAACAACTGAGTAGAAGGCACGTTTTTCTGATCTGAACTGGAATGTCCCCAGCACAGGGGGACACATGCCTTTCTTCTTGCTTAAGCTGAGCTCCCATGCAGTGACGTGGGAACGCAGCTAACGCTGCTTCCCCTTTACTGCTGAGAAGGGGGGAAGCATCTGAAAATTTATAAAAAGATTAAATTAGGGAAATAAACATTTCAGCGATACCAGCCGGGCTGCGTGAGGTGTCATGTGTGTGTGGCTCAGTGGATCAGTCACTTGCCTGGTGTTCCCCTCAGCATGGAAAGTCAGCATGAGTCCCGTGCGTCAGCAGCCATGGGGCTGTAGCTTCCTCCTGCTCTCACCACGCTGGCCAAAAAAAGGCTACAGCTCCTTGCAAGGGGGAAGTTTTCTCCAGCCCAGCTGATTTTGTTAGATATGAACTTAGGGAGCAGGCACGCTGAGCCAAGAGGAGGCAAGCTCTCCATGGGAGGAAGGATGGGCAGCACAGGGTCATGCAGGTGGGCAATGCAACCTCTACAGCACCCAAAGAGGAAGGATCATAGAATGGTTTGGGTTGGAAGGGATCTCAGAGATCATCTAGCTCCAACCCCCCTGCCATGACAGGGACACCTCCCACCAGACCAGGTTGCTCAAGGCCCCATCCATCCTGACCTTGAACACCTCCAGGGATGGAAGGATGCCCACAGCTCACGCAGTCTGGTTTGATACTTCAGGAGGTGAATGCTTGAAGACAGTCAGAGGGCTGATGTGCTGCCTCACTGCAAGAGAGTCCTCTCCTGTCCTGCTTTGCGTTGCAGATTCTCTGCAAACAACACGTTCTTTATGTAAATGGCAGGTATATATGTTTATTCTCTGTGGGCACAGAGTAAATCTAATTAAATCAAAAGGCTTCCAAAGTGCCATTAAGGCAAATTGGTGAAACATATTAAATTACACTCCTACCATTTTCCTGCGGTTTTGGCCTCTCCATCAGAGGCACAAGGGTTTAGAGCAGATAAACTGATGGAAAGTTCCTCAATCTCCAAGGAAAGATGGGAGAACGAGTGGTCTGTTCACATTTTCCCATAAGTATCACAGTAGCAGTCTGTGAGGGAAGGGTTTATTTTAGGAAGAGCTATTTTGAAAGCTGAAGTGTCACATCCTGGCTGGCTCTTTTCATGGTGTTACTATAATCATCCAGTTATGACAAGCTTAATGCAGAAAAAGCAACCTTTTTTTTTCCCCCCACTTTCTATTTTAGGAAAAGAAACAATATAACTGGCATATTTTTGGACAAAGGCTATAATTTTATTTCATTTTTGGTATTCTTTTTCCTTTTCCCTATTTATAAAGTGCCAGACATTAGATCTAGGAACTGCCTGTCTTTTCTGGTGTAGAAGTCCATGCTGGCAGCTCTGCCTAGCCCAGCACAATTGGGAAGGTTTTCTGAGCCTAGCACAGTGAGCACTGTTCTGGCTGGCACACACTCTCCTGAGTTCCTCTGCTCTCACCCACCTGTGGCTGGAGGTAGGAAACCATGGCTGATGAGAACACACCATCTCCACTACCTGAGTTAGTGCCCTTCAACATTAAACCAACGCACCCAAAGACTGAAATCATCCCACAGGTACCTGTTGCCATGTGAGGAGCAAGCCTGCTCTCCCAGGGTGATGCAATTAGGTGAGCAGCTGTCTTGCTGTTGAGTCTGAGCTGGAGGAGACATCTCAGCTTAGCAGGCATCAGAGCTGGAGGGTGATGAGGCTGGCTGGTCCTGCTGGTACCACACACAGCAGTGGGCAGGTCTTACATCTCCTTCTGCTCTTCTCTGCAGGCTGGACTCCAGCTGAAGGCCAGGGTAGCTCGGAGCAGGACTAAAAGACTGGGTGCTTTCATGAAATAAGATTATTTTCGCAGCTGGAGTTGAAGCACAGTAGCTCATTCTGACTTAAACTGCATTTTCTGCAGACCAGACAGACAAACAAGACAAACACAGGCTGCATCTTACCTCCCACTTAAGCAGCTCCTGCTTTGAATTCAAAGGGCCTAAGTAGGAAATGGATATACTTTCTAATCTATCAGAGGGAAGATAACTCTGGGAAAACCAAGGAGACTGTTCTCAATTTATGGGAAGCGGACGCTTTTAAACAGTGAATGAGAGAATGTTGAAAGAGTCCTGCCTATAGAGCTGCATGCATTTAATATTCAGAAGACTCACAAGAGATGCTAAAGTGCCCTCAGCTCAGAAAATTAATAAAATATTATCTCATGAGTGAACTTCAAAAGCTTTGGCAGTTCCATTCATTCCACTTCAGATAAGCAGCCAAAATATTGCAATATCCTGCTAACCTGATGTGAAACATCCAGCTTTTCTTGGCCAGTAACATTAAGCTGGAAATGTGTGAACAATCTTCATTATTAAATATTTAGCCATTTCATCTGCTCCATTGTGCCTCCCTATGCCTGGATCCAGTAATTCCTGCTTCTAAGGTGGACCTAGGCCCAGATAGTCAGCAGGTCTCTGATGCAACAGCAAGTGTCTGAAGACGTGGGAGTTAAAGACTGCTTTTGGCAAACCTTTCAGCTCTGTATTTAAGGGGTGACCTGTCCAGAGATCTCTCTTTCTGGTGCAGGAAGACCCTATTTGGCTGGTGGGTAAAACGACCAAGTCATAAAAGACCATGCCAACATGTAGGATTCGTGCTCCACAGCACTGAGGTCTGGTGCTTGCTGAGAATGCAGGTGGGGCCAAACACTGAGATCCCAAATTAACCTGATGTCTGCAGGAGGCAACACATACTAAAGTTTACCTGTTACATCTTCCCTGCTGCAACAAGCAGCCAGAAATGGGATGGCACATCTCAACAGCATGTCTGTGTGAGGCATCACCAGTGAAAGGGGTCTTGGCACCTCGGTGTTACTCCGGGAGCATAATCCAGGACTGAAAGCTCCTGGGCTGCTCACCTCCTTCTCATCACTGCCTGGGACCCCTGGCAAACATAAGGGCTCTCCACTTTCTGCTGGAAGAGCACACAATCTTAAGCAGTGGTGAACAAGGTCCCATAAATTCCCCTGTCCATGACTGGATGCTGCTGGGAAATAGGAGAGAGATCCATTTCTCAGCCACCAGTTCAACAAGAGGCAGTAACAGCCAAGAGCCAGCATCATCTCGGGGCTGTCTGCTTATCTACACAGCATCAGTTGTCTCTTAGCCCAGATTTTCACTTCACCCCAGCCCAGCCTGACACTCTCGTCAGCCTAGTCTACAGACAGAACAAAAATTAAATCCCTGTGGCATCTGATTCTCCTCTCATCCCTGCTGCCAGTCCCTCCACGTGAGGACGGGAGCCCTGGGGAACCTTTATTAGTCTGTCGATGAACATAAAATGATAGCGCTTGCAGGATTGTCAATCCAGCACAAGTAATGAGTTAAATATATATATATATTTATATTTAATTGCCAATTCATCAGTAATTCCCGACAGATGGAATCCTTGCATTTCAGGTCAACCTGACATCGCCAGCACTCAAAGGTCCAAGTGAGCATTGCCAAATTTAATGAGCTGCAGTAACAATGTCTCCACATTATTGGACTAATTACTAGCTACTGAAAAGAAAAGAAAAAAGAGAGGGGGGAAGAAAAAGAAAATCCTCTAAACAGATGAAACTTTAATTAACAGCATTTTGACACGTCACTTATTATGGAGCAAATGCAACTTCAAAGTGAAAATAGCCTCTAGGTGGATAATAGATCTAATGAAAGGTACAGTAGTCAATTTAGTACTAACTTGCTTCATACGTATGGCTTTAAGCCTTCAGAATACTCAGACTTCATGGCAACAGGCAGCTCATGCTGCTGCTCGTGGTGCAAAGTCTCTCTTTCCACAGAGGACAGACCATCCCAAAGGGTTTGGCAGGAGGGCAGCCTGCTGCAGGTGGGTCCCATCCATCGAAACAAACTCCAGCCCACGGACACTTCAGCTGGTGGCCAGTGAAGCAAAAGCCTGGCAACTTGAGTGGCTTGCACTGAATTTCCAATGCAAGACTGTTACATGAAAAAAATAATTGTTCTCATTAAAAGTAGTGGCTACAGCCTTGGACTTGCAGGTTGAAAGCACACGTTTCACTGAAGCCAGTGGAAATGTTGCACATTAAACCTGTGGAACTAATAAGAGAGTTTAGCCTCAAATGAACGAAGCAAACACAAGGCTAATTTCTTCAAAAGAACTTTCAGCAACTTCTTTCTCATACACACACACTCATTCATTCACTTATCTAAACAGACACAGAAAAAAAAATCCTAGCCTTCAAACTTGTCAAAATATTTTTCCTGTGAACTGAGAAGGAAGAAAAGGAAGAGGTTTGTTGTTATTTCTATTTTCAAATACTGAGCATGGCTCAGATGTGCCACAATGAGGGGGCCATGTCAGATTGGCTAGAGCAGGTAACAGAAGGCTGCAAAAACCTTTCTTTATCCTGCAGAGACCTTCATGAAGCTGTTCATACCTTGCCCACTTCACACACTGGTGTAATGATCTTTATAAACCCCACTGATGTGACCACACCAGCCCAGAGCAGGCTGGCACCTCCCTGCAATAAACTCAGATGATCTGGGAAGTGCAAATCACACCGGTTTGCACTGGGAGAGCTTGGCTGGTAGAACACTTTATGTGCATTTAGATGCATTCCCCAGATGGGGACGTACAGAGCGAAATCCAGCATTCACTAAGATCCTGTGTGATCTTGCAGGACTCATCCAGCCAAACTCTACCCCCCAGGCAGGAGATGATAGAACTTGGCATCTCCTGGCTGTGCAGAATGCACGTTTGCTGCAAGCTGAGCTTGGATATTGCTTGGAGGCAGGGGGGAGAAGGGGGAGGCATCAGATTTGTTTAGGCATAAGGACATATCTCAATTTTCTCCTTGGTTTTCTTCCCACTCCTGCCCCAGTAGGCCCATTATTTCCCACTTCAGAATTAGTACCTTTGCCAGCAGAACATAAAGACAATGGCTGAGGAAAGCTGCAGCTCTACCCTTGGAGCATTTTCTGCCCTGATGACGGGACCTTAATTGAAGCCATTTGCTTTGGGAGCAAAGCAGCAAGTGCTCTGCTGCCAGTATATGGGAACACGGGGGCTCCGTGAATCCGTGTTTCCCAGGACACTGCCTGGCAGGGTGGTGGGGAGCGAGTTCTCCATCCCCAGCCCCAGCAGGGACCCTGCTCTGCAGAGCTCTCCTTCAGCATTGCCTTAGGTAACACTGCTTAGGTTGCCTTGGGTAGCTCCAGCCACATGTCACAGCTTCTTTCCTTGTTTTTTTCCTCGCATAGGTCTTTGCCCTTCCAAAGCAGCGTGTGTTACATCCCAGCAAACCAGATCAGCAAAATTTCTGCACTTTGGTGCACTCACCTACAACCAGGCTTGTCAGAATCCAGGAATTTAATACGGAGAGTTCACTTGATCATCACCTCCCTCAAACTAAAACACTAAGAGGCAGCAGCAAAGAAGCTGGTGGCTATGTTTAGCTGGAACGGGATTTGAGATTTTGAGGGAAAACCCCTGGCTGCAAAGCACCTGGCTGATGCAATTTGAGGAAGAAAGAGGTTTCTTCCTATCAGAAGAGGGATCCTGACATCAGCGGGTACGTGGCTGTTCAGTAACTGAGACAGAGAGGATCACAGGACCTGCAAACCAAGGTGTACAAGAGCAGAACATCCTGCTCTTGTGTATGTGGGAGCTGGTTCCTCTTCCAGCCATTGCAGTCTCTTCCATCACCCTCAACTTTACTTTTGCCCATGACTTTTAGGACATCCTGACCACCAGGGTGGAAATCTGCAAGGCAGCCTGTGGGCCCTAAGCAGCTGGCACGTTCCCAGACTTGTGGTTGCCATCTTTTGTTACTGGAAATACCCTAATTAGTTTCTAATAAACTGCATTAACCTGATAGCCATCCACCTCATACCATATCTGTTGGCTTCTTCAAGACTTTTTTTTTTAAAAAAACCCCAAACAATAAACACCACCAACTGCAGACTGAAAACACTTTTCCCAACACTGTGCTCTGCTGACAGCAGAGATAGTCTGTGAAGACACTGCACAAGTGGTAGATTTGGCTGGAGAGCAGGACACAGGGCCAGTATCTCCTATGGCTGTTTGATCAGACCAAGCAGGTGTATCTATACTGGTAATTCCCTTTCCCTGACCAAGATCTGGGGGGATGCAGGATTTCCCCTGGATGGGGAAAGCTGTGAGGTGTCCTGGAAGTCCCTCAAAATACCCACTCAGGACTTTCACCTTTGAGGCACCTTCTCTGCAAAGACAGGAGGTCAAAACTCACCTGGGAGGAGCACTTGGTCAAGTAGGCAGATGTGTCATAGCAGGTATGGGCAGAGGCACTAACAAATAACCAGGCAGAGCTTAAGCCCGAGGACAATTCAGAGTCCTGTGCTCTAGAAATATCCTAACTTGCAACTTTTCTTGTTCTTCTTTCTCCACTTGTCCCAGCACAGAACAACAACTCCTCCTCTCCTCACTCCTGATGCTTAAAACCAAAACAATTTACGAATTAGTCTCCCTCATCAAAGGATGAAAGAGAGAGATCCCCAGTGCAAAGCGTTTCTCTCCCAACCCTCTGGTGTCCGCCCTGCGTCCCGGGTGTGAGCTTGAGCAGCTGCTTGCAAAATTTCCCCCTGGGCCCAGGTTTGTGTTTCAAGCATCTCTCAGAGGCCGTGGGTCTGAGACACGTGTTTGAGTCGTGTCTCGTTAGCTCTTACCCCTGGGTGGGGGAAAAGATGGATCAAGCAGATGATGTTGACAAAGGAGGTGCCTGCACCTTGATTTACTTCAAGCCCTTGAAAGCCTGTTATTGAATGTAAAAGAGGAATGGAAAAAAAACAAAAACAAACTAAAACCAGTAATAAAAAGCAACTAATGTATCCGATTTTTATGGCCAAAAATAAAGGCACTGGAAGGCAGGCTTTTTAATGGCTATCATTCCTCCTGTGTTATTTGAAGATCCCCTTGTAAACGGGAATCCTGGGTCTGTTTTGCCATCTGTTCCCTCCACTCCTGCCTAGGAATCCTGAAAGGGTATTTATTGTATATGCAGGTTCAGTGAGGCCCACTTACTATAAACAAATACTGCATGAAATATGGTGGGGCCAGCTTTTTCTACAGTGCCTGTATTTATGAGGAAACAGTATAAAAACAAATATGTAATCTGGAAATAAACCTGTTAAATGAATAAAAAGTCCTACGGAGCAAAACATAATGATTAGCAGAGCCATTCAGTGAAAGACCCTGTTAAGGGAACACATCTGCTGTCATCCACTTGGCATCAGTGCTTTTCCCCCCTGATAAAAATCCATCTAAAAGCAGCCATCAGAAAACCAGGGGGGAGGGGAGCGGGGAAAAGGAGGAGATGATACAACCTAAGAGCTACAAGGCCAACCATGGCACTTTTGCTGGTTCTTGAAATGCCTCTTGAGTCCTGCACCCTGCTGTCCACCAAATATAATCTATGTTATTTACAGCATGTACTCGGTAGAGATTACAGTCACTCAGCTGAAGGAAGAGAAAAAAAAAAAGGGAGACAAGACGTAATAATAATAAAAAAAAAAAAAAATCAGCAAAGCAATTGAAGGCCAGTGTGGTGTGTGGAACGAAGATTCAAATAAAGAACTTGAAGTGCAACATGTTTGTGTACACATGCATAGAAAATAGTATTTTGCTTTTGACCAGAGCCTAAACATGGGTTACACAGAGCAGCAGCACAAGGAAAGCCTGCTATGGAAATGCAACTCGATGGGGTGCAGTCTCACTAATCTGATGCAGGAAGCACTATTCTAGCAACCTGTTCCTATTAACTCTATATTTACAGACCTCGAGTAAAATCACAACCTGCTCCACACCCACTCCACCCCACCCACGTGGGCAGAGCCAGCTACACTTGCTGTCATCTCTCCCCACGATTTGCATTTGCTCCAAGATGTTCTGGGTATTTCCTATCTCGGTTTCTGCTTTCCACTGTGGGTTGCCCGACCTTCCCCATGGAGCTGGTTATTAATACTCCAGTCTCTACCAACGCCGCAAAGTAGGTACAAGCTGATGCAACTCTGGAAAGTGCTGTACCAAACACTGATGCAACCCCCCCGAGAGCTGCAATTACTCCCCCAGAGCACGTGGAACAAGGATGCCCTGCTTGCTTCCAGCTCAACTCTTGCTTTCGCCTTTGCCTGCCAGCACAAAACCAGACACAACTCACGTCTTCCCAGTCTACAGCTTCAAAACGCTCTGGTTTCATAGAATCATAGAATCCTGGAATGGTTTGAGTTGGAAGGGACTTTAAAGATCATCTAGTTCCAACCCCCCTGCCATGGGCAGGGACACTGCCTGCTAGACCAGGTTGCTCAAGGCTCCATCCCACTATTCCCAGAGAAAAGCATTACAGACAACGTGCTTTCCCTTTGTCACGCGTGTGACTTCATGGTCAAGCTGAAGTGCATTGCCTTGGTTGTGTCTGTAGCACCAGGATCGTTTCTGCTTCTCACCCATCAATCAAAGTAAAGCAATAAAACCTTCACCTTCGTCGCAAGGAAGACAACGCCTGAGCATCGGCCGAGGAGCAGACACCGGGTCTGTGGCTCCCCTTCCCCACCCAAAGCATGGAGCACAGCACCACGTAGCATAATTTGAGCACTAATTGGCAAAACAGGCACAAAAATGTGCTTGAAGGTGCACTGTGATGCTGGTGTAGTGTGTGCAAATTACCACCCAGCGCAGACTCGCTGCCTTCCGTGTATGTGAGATACACATAAACGCTTAATGGATTTATATCACTACAGTTACTACTACTGCTCACTGACACACTTTAGTATTTTTATTGCTTTTTCATAGCTGACATGATTCTGATGGTATGTAATTAAATATTTTACAAAGAGAGGGTCTGATCTGACAACCCTTATGCACATGAATAATCTCATTATGTTCAATGCCTCTACTCATGTACCCAAAGCAGGCAAGACTGGGTTCCTACTGCTACAAAAGTATTTTTTTTTTTCCCCTTCTGTATGACCCTTTTGGGATTTTGATGGAATTAATCCTGGAAAAAAAAAAGAGACCCTTAAAACTCCTTCACATTTATTTTGTTCATTGAAACCTTCACCTAGGATTTAAAGAAACTACAAGAACACTGTTGTGGCAGTTATGTTTGGCCAGGGATAGAAAGAAGTAAGAGTTTGTGTTTTGCCAGAGCCTGAAAGAGATATTGCTTTTTTTGCCAGCCTATCTCTTAGTGCGGTTTCCTGAGACTGATTCAGGGTTTGAAGGGGGGATTTTTGTTTTTCAAGAACTCATGACTCACTTCAAAAAGTGGCGTATTTCAGGCATGAGGGGGATTGCCCAAGTGGTATTTTTTTATATATATATTACCTGCACAATATGTCACAGTCATATGCTTCCTTCAGACTGACACACATGCAAAACGCTCACGCACCAGCATCTTTGCTGCACACATCCTGTTCCCCACTGACCCATCTACACGTTCACTGGGATGTTTTGCTCAGTTCCAGCAAGAGGCAAGCCTGACTGAAAGCCAGAGAGGGAGCTGAAGATCTTCCTCACGAAGCCTGGTTTGGGGTTGACCCATCTTAAAACCAGCTTTTCAAGTTTTGATTCAGATCTGAGCCTACAGGCAGACTTGTCCCGGGTTGCATTGCCATCCTGGCACCTGGTGAAACCCACTGTTGCTCACCCAGAATATCCCTAAACATTCAGGCAGGAAGGGAAAAGGCACAGGTGGATCTTTGAATGTGAATTTTAGATTTGGATTCATTTAAGAGAGACATATTGAAACTATTGCAGCCATTACCAAAGCACAGGCAAACAGAGAGAGCATCTGGGCCACTGTGAATCACAGAAAAATACCAACCCTGAATAAAAAATTTTGTCACTTTGCAAGACTCTGGAGCTGAATGAAGGCATTTTTCTGATTTTCCCCCAGCACGGAATGCAGGAAGGCTCTGAACACAGCTAGCAAGAATTTCTGTTCATTTTACACACACTCCCTTATTATTTTACTACCTCTTGGACTCCTGAAAAAGCCTCTCTCCCATCTTTGGGCAAAAAGGGAACCAAATATGAGCTTCTGGAAACAAACAGGCCTTTAAATTAAAGCCTACTGAGTTATTAGCCTAGTATGAAACCCACGATATTGCATAGTTGCACCTAATCTGAGACTGGGAAGCATTCAGCCCTCTCACAGCCCTGCCCAAGCAGGAGTAGCAGAGCTGTCTGGAGTTTGGGAAGCTCTGCCAGACCTGCAACTTTGAAAGCTACTAAATCATAAGCTATGATACGAGGTGAAGCCTTTTCAGCACACAAAGTGCAGAAGAGCTTTGGTGCCCGGGCAGGGACACACAGCCCTCTCCAGGTCCTGTTTGCTCAGAAGGGGTCACACCACAGGCTAATCCCATTACCTTTGCAGTGATTGACTGCGGCACCCCAGAGGGGTGCTTTGAGAAGAAGTCCAACCAAAACCTGAACTCCATTCGTGACAATGATCACAAATTTGTTTTGAGACCCAAACTGAAAGGAAAAGAACAAAAAGTTGCTTATAAATGATCTGATCCAGCAGCCCTGACCTGCTGGCCATACAGTAAGGGAGCATGACCCTGTCCCAGCAGCTGAGCCCAGAAAGGGGATGCTCCTTTTGAGATCCATCAGTGTAGCCCAGCTGGGCTCTCTTCCTCCATCACCAGCTGTTTAGAAAAAGCCAGTTCTGCCAGTCTACCTTCCAGCATTCCCACCTTTCTATTTCGATCACTGTGGGGAAATAGGCTCAGACCTGTACCTCCTCTCCTTCCCTCCCCTCTGGATGGAGCACACACTTGGGCTTCAAGCCTGCTTCCCTTGGCCTGACACACTGCTGCCAAGCTGCTGTCAGAGACAAAACTGAGAGCACTGAAACGGCAGGAGAAAGCTGATCCCACATGACACATCGGGGAAAGACAACACACATCAAGGCCTCTGGAAAACAGACTCTTTCCTGGCTTCCCAGCCTTGTGCAAATTTATGAGGTTTGAATGAAACTCAGCTAAAGCATCCAGGCCAATGACTGCGTATCCAAAATGAACTCAACCGCTGGGCATTTGTTCGTTTAAGAGTCACCAGATCGTGCTCCACACCTCCCAGGTTAAGCACTGTCAGCATCTGAAATTCCTCAAATAATATTAACCCTTCTGTTGGCACTGCAAGGATGAACTCTTCAAAAAACTTTTTAAAACGTGATAAAAACACACAGATGAAGACACCACCACGACCCCTGCACATGGGTGAGTTACAGCCCTTCAACAAGTCAAGAGTAGCACTTAAGAGAAGCAGGAGAGGGTGGTTAAGTGAGACACAAGGTTTATTTGCCCATATGCACCTATGAACATGAACATACGGATTTCTTTACATCTTGACACCAGACAAAGGGCATGAAACTTGAAAACTGCCACCTGGTTTCTGAGGTTATTTTTCCATTTAGGGATCAACACAACATCTAGACCCACGTGCACTTATTTTTCTGTTGCAAACAGGCAGCACAGACAATTACAAAGTGAGGAGATGGGTGTGAGAAAGAGGATTTCTAGTGACCCAGGGGAAAAAAAGAAATAAAGGGATGAGTCTGGGCCTGCCAAACAGCTGGTTAGACTTCAGAGCTCTGCTTAAGGCTGTTCTGAGGTTTGTCTACCGACAGCAGAGAAAGCATCTTCTCCTCTGCCTGCCTTTCCTTTTGCACTGCTCCCCCAACACCAGCACACTGGAAGATGCTCCTTCCAGCAAGATCAAGACTTGGCCCCTCACCCTCGTGAAAAAGCAGCGTGTTTTTAGGCATTGTTTTCCAAGAGAGCTACAGGGGGCTGGTCAGATGAGTGCTCAAATGCTTTTACCGTGGTACCACTCCTTCCTTCAGCTGTTACTGGCTACTCCCATCCCCCTGGGCCCGTCCACTGCTGACCCATCACACTGCAACCTGCGGTGGGGTTGTTGAGCCCATCTCGGCACAGCGCCAACCCACCCCTGCCTTCCTCTTGGCTGGGGTCCCAAAAAGAGACTGCAATACCCATTAATCGTAAACCCTGTTGATTAAATCCATCTAGCTATTTCAGCTACAACCAGGGGTGAAGCCTGCCTGAAAATAGCTCTGTCCTCTGATCCAGCTGCCCAGCTGTGCACACAGAGCCAACTGGGTCTTCCGCTTTGTTGAGTTTAGAGTCACAGAATCAGAGAATTATTCTGGTTGGAAGAGAGCTTTAAGATCATGAAGTTCAACTGTTAACCCAGCACTGCCAGGTCACCGCTAAACCATATCCCTCAGCACTGCATCTTCATGGTTTTTAAACCCCTCCAGGCATGGTGACTCCACCACTGCCCTGGGCAGCCTGTTCCAGGGCTTGATAACCCTTTTTGTGAAGAATTTTTCCTAATATCCAACCTGAACCTCCCCTGGTGTAACTTGAGGCTGTTTTCTCTTGTCCTAGTGATTGTTACTTGGGAGAACAGACCAACTCCCACCTGAATTTGCTGCTCATTCTGGGTTTTCCACCTGCATGCCACCACAGTCTGGCATCACCAAGTGCGAGATTTGTCAGGACTACAGGAGAACCTGAAAACTTCCACCAAACCCTGAAGGAGTGTGTTAAATACTTCACTGAACATTTGTAGGGGTAAGGAAGGATGGACCTTGTTCCTGTGCTGTGGACTCCCTGCTTCACGCCCTGGGAAAAGGGTATGCTGGGATCTCCAGTACAAGTCCAGAGCTGTTCAGAAAATGAAAAACAAAGATCCCTCGAACATTTCTTTGTTTCTATTCATAACCACAATTTCATTTGCATTGATGTTTCCCGACCAATTCTCTCCTCAAAATAATTGATGGAGAAAAGATCAAGAGATGTAATTAAAAGAGAAACAAACAAAAACAAAGGGAAGGGGGTAAATGGGCATGTGACTTTGGGTCAGGGAAGGAAGAGGAGCAGGTGGTAGAACTGATGAGGGAGATTTAATGAACTGCGATTGACTTCGAAGAACAAAGGAGGAGGAACCTAATCCTACCGTTGGATCTGCACACATATGGACTTACCATAACAAATGGTAATCAATCCATCAGCCTTAAATTAAAGATAAGGTGGGCAGGAAGGAAGGGACAGAGTTTATTCCCTCCTTCCCCCCCCATCAAACTAAATCTGTTTGCATGTGTCCATGTCTCTGTTGTCAGAATGGGCATCTGCCATCTCCCTTCTCAACCAAAGTGGTCACCTTCCCATGCCTCACTATGCCACCATGGGCAGGTCTCTTCGGAGGCTGCTGCAGCAATTTAGGGTGCTGGTTACCCCAATTCTGCAGTGTATTTATTTCACTTGAGGCCATTCAAGGCTCAGCAGCCTCAGAAATACGCTTGGAGGACTCTGCGTGTAAACGCTCGCTGAGCTCTAATCAAATGCACATCACAGATAGTCCTGTGAGACAGAAAGCAGAGCAGCCACCCCGCAGACCTGCCAAGAATAGCCTCATCTGGGAGACAAGCATTTTATTCCTCTTCTGTATCATTTTGGCCCTCGCTGTCTCATTCTAGGACAAGCTGCAGAAATATTCTGGGGTTTAGATGTTACCTCGTTTCAAGCTGAAGGCAAGCTCACCAGGTTTTCTAAATATATACCCAGGTTTTATGAAACCTCATTAAATTTTCTAGGATGAAGTTTCTATTTTGAGGCCTGGATCCTCCAAAGAGAGTTGTACAGTGGGACACCCCATTCCCATACATTTGGCCAAGTGTGGCTGTGCATGTGCTTTTCTTTGTGGGATCTGTCCTCTTGTTTAGGCCTGATGAGCAGTTTATCCCAAAGAAAACACCTCTAACGTGGTGTCTCCAAGGCCAGTAACTAATACTTATTTCTCCTTCGCCAGTAGGCAGAAAATACATGAGCAATTCATGGAGATCACTATTGATTTATCTTTAAAAGAGTGAAAGCTTGTGACTTATAGGGTAGTATCAGGAGCTAAGAAATACAGTTTTCTGTTTCTGTCATAACCTTTTTATCTGATTTCCCAGCATGATACATATTTCAGTATATTCCAGTTATTGCAGAAAAATACCACCAGAAGGGCTGGGAACAGCAGGGAGGAGGTGCTCAGCCACATGGGGTGGGACCTAAATGGGGTTGTGGTTCGGGACAGAGGCTGGGTGCCCAGGAGAGGCTGGATCTGGCAGAGGGGGCACAAGGAGAGCTCCCATCCAGAGGCATTTCCACCACCTCTACTATTTGAGCAAAGCATTCACCGAGTAAAAAAATTCAACCAGGTCTCCTGTATCCTGAGGAAAGGGTAGGGCAAGCACAGGTGGACAAGAACACGATGCCAAGCCCTGCTACATCAAATCAGGAAAGGGGGAAGAGCAGGGGAAACAGCAGTTTGTGAAACAGCCACCAAAGTGAAATTCTTCTCCCTATTTATAACTCTGCAAGAGGAGCAGGAGGGACACAACTCAAGCACCAGCTTAAACATTTCGTTTCCCATTTCCCTGCTTGCTCAGGTCCCCTTACTCTGTGTATTGACATTTGGGTCTTCCAGCTTCCCAGCAGTTGAGAAGCACCCACTAGAAGCAGCATGAGGGTTGCCAGAGCAGAGAGGAGCATCCCTCTGCACCATCAGCAGGGACCTCCCAGCCTGAGCAGGTCTCTAATGCTGAGCTCTTCCTACCTGGCCATCAGGAGAGGGGCTCAGCACGTTGGATGGGAGCCATGAGAATTGGGAATACCATTGGCACACGCCAAGGAGGTACAAGCAAGTGCTGCTCCACCACACTGTGGGATCTGGTCTCTGACTTTGCTTCTCCTGACTTCCACATCCTAAACGACATCACACCTGGAGTGTGAATTTGCACTGTGTGGGTGTTTTCATTGCTTTCCAGGTACTCTGTGTGCTGACTGAGAGCTGAGATGGCACATCCCATCACCCTCCCTAGCAGGGCATACCGAGGGCTGCCTGCCCTCCCACCAGCCCAGCAGGGGCCAGGCCCAGCTCCACAGCCTGCTGCACCCAGACCTCATTACACCTCCACCGAAGAGGGCAATTCCCCCCAGCCACTGAAACGTGACCACAGAGCATCCTGAGAGGTATCATTTATCACCAGTGGCTCTGGAGAACACAGACATTTTCCAGCGAGAGCACAGGGCAGCATCACTCACCTGCTCCCACAGAAGCAAGCACCAGGGTTTCTGGAGGAGCAGTCAGACATCTCTCCACACACACATCAGTAAACCACCACCTCATGACCCTCTGCTTCCTTCTGTTGGCAACTTCAGTTTTACTCAAGACTTCTTGCTAAATGGCGTCTTCTCTTACTTATTGTTCAATGGGGACCTGAAGCAAAGGAGGAGAGAGAAGGTCAAAGTGGAGTTCAGTGGTGCACGATCCCCCTCTCCCTCTTGCAGTTTGGGACCTCTCCCATCTTCTTTTCACCTATGAAAACCTGGCTGCTTGCCACAGCATAATATAGCAATGGGGGAAAGAGAGGAAGAAGGCTTAACTTTTATTTATTTTAGTGCGATCATTAGGATTATGTCAGGGGGAAAAAGCATTAATACATAATCTTTTCCCTGTGCTATACAACACTGGCTGCTTTTAATTTAGAATTAAATTGAAACACTCACTCAGAGAGGCTTTGAACAGCAGCCAAGGCCTTCTCTTGCATTGTGTGAGCAGCTGGGTAGCCTTTCCACTCTCTTTTTATATTTTTTTTTTGGGTCAGCAGTGCATTTTTTTGAGACCTGTGCTGAGGGTTGGTCACTGAAGGTACTCCTCACTCTGCCACAAGTGCCAAGGGTCCCCTTGGCTTGGAGCTGGCACATCTATCACAGGTGAAGGGGGAAGCCCAAAGCACATGAGCACAGCCCCCAGCAGACCAAACCTCAGCAAATAAAGCTCCACAGCTACAAGTATTTCAAGAGGAGACATATTAAAAAGCACATCAAAATGCACATTTTTAAAAAATGCTAAATACCAATGAATTATTGTTTTCCCCTCAGCAGCACACGTTCCTTTGTACGCTTTGTCGCACACGATGAGGCAAGTTCACACAAGAACAGGGTTTGGAGGTACAAACAGGACAGACAAGGCTGGGTGGGGTAAAGCCAAATTTAGTGAACTGGTCATCTTGTTTTGTTCATGTGACAAGCCTGCTCCAGACGGTTCTCACCAAGCTGATGAGAAAGGTGCCTCGTTCTCCCTGTTCATTTTAATCTATATAAATACTAGGTTTTGTCAGGCTAAAGAATTCACTGTGGACTCAAGCGTTTTCCTTAATTATTGGTATTCATTGAAAGAAAGAGTAAGTTTAAAGGGAAGGGGGGGGGGGGAAGAGATTGCCACCCTTTCAGTGCTGCTGTGAAGGGAGCTCTGCTTATCACAACAGGTGCAAAGGCCACTCACAAAACCAGAAGCAGTTCAGCACTGAAAGGCCAAGAAATTACTTATTCTCTTTGTCAGCTGCTCACACAAGCAGGGTAAAGGCTACTTGGAAGGAAAGAGAGAGGGTAAAAAGAAGGGTTAAAGTTTGTCACAGAAGAAAAGAAAAGAAAAGAAAGAAAATTAAAAAAAAAGACGAAGCGTACACAAGCCCCCAGGTTCACAGGAGACTCTGGGAGAGACACTGACCTGAAAAAAAAATTAGAAAAAATAAAAAAGGGGAAAAAAAGAAAACTACTACAGGAGTGAGCAGCACCAGCGGGCTGGGGACTGGGGGAAATTTTAAGAGTCTCCCACTCGAGCTGAATGGGGAGGGGAACAAAGCCGGCTGAAAGCGCAGCATTCCTGCCCCCGCGCCCCGCAGAAAGGGGCTCTGCTGGTTTGCTGAGGGCTCCCTCTAATTACACTTTCTTCTGTATGGCAATTCATGGCCAGCTCAGAGAATGTCCCTGGTGGAGGGGCCATTTGTATACCACACCTACGGGGTCAACATATTGGCGAACAAAAATTGTATCAGAAAAAAAAAAGAGAGAGAGAAAACTCCTCTGATGAGGAACCCACAATTTTCAGGGTACTGTCCTCCCTTGGGTTCTTCGCTGGGTTTGATTTCCCCCACGCTTCCCCTTTCAAGATAAGGCATCAGAAGTAACTGAAATTTCATTTTATAACACCCCTCCGTTAATCCCTAGATCTCTCTCAAGTGCTGCATAAATTTCATCCTCTTCATAGAGTTTGAGGTTGTTCTACATCTGGTGCATCTTATTTTCTAAGGCCAATAGTTCTGTTTATTTTAACCAGGCCTGGAATGATGTGCAAACCAGCCATGCCTGTTAGATGCTGATTGTTCCCAGAACCAGATGGTCAAACCTTCCTCTTTTAAGACAGCTGACTCAAAGCCATAAAAGAAAACACCAAAAATGAAAACAATCATCAACAACAACATCAAAAAACACCCTGTGGTGGGAAAAAAAATATATTTCAATGTTGGCACCGTGAGACAGAAAAATCACAGAGAGTGTTTGGTTTCCAGACCCTGGAGGTCCAGCGTGCAAAGGAGGGAATTTGCTCCTCGGGAAGTTTCCACCAGTGGCAAGCTAAGAGGAGGAATTCCCTAGCTTAAATATGACAGATGTTCATACCTCTGCTACCCAGAAGCAGTAAAAACCCCCTGTGGTTCTCCTGGCTGCCCTGCTAAATGAATGGCGAGTTAGAGGACTAATAAAACATAGCAATGTGAGTTCACCTGCAGGTTCTCTGATACCCACGCTACTGGCTTCACGACTTACAGCTGTATCCAAAGCACTTCAACTTCATTTTAGCACCATGAATAGTCTCTTGTCATCCCTGAGGTTCTCCTCCTTCCCAGGCCTTTTCTGTTCACAACTGGTCCTGGTTTAATTGGGCTGCTTTGCTGTAAGTCAGGGAGGGGACACTGTCAGGCATGGGGTAAGGAGAATCACCATATCTTTTACAAAACCAAAATTTGCAGGTTTAAGACAGGACAGGGTCTCTGTAAAGCTACTCCAGACTAAATAAGCCTGAGAAATCCTACACTGAAAGTTAAATTACTCTGACATCAGGTTGCAGGCAATCCTCTGTATGTCCAACCAACTGGTTTGCTCTGCTTTAATAGAACCAGCTCCTCCTCACCTTGACAAAAATATCAATATACATTTTCACCCCACTGTAACTAAAATGAAAAATGATTTTAAAAAAACACAGTCAGGTTATGGACAGAAACAAGCAAGATACTCCAAAGCAGCTTGTGAATCTTCCACACAAAGATGTAAATGCAGAGCACATCAGCAGCAGTGGCTGTCAGGGAGGCTCCCACCCTGGCAGACATAAGGTAGCTTGTCCTTCTTCCACTGTCTTTCACCCCTCCAGAGGAAAATAGGCACCCAAGATGCCTAAGGACTCTGAAACAACAATCATTTTCTCTTTAACCATACGAAATAGAGAGAATTGCAAAAATAAGACATATCTGTAGACCTTTCATCAACTATTTTTCCTTAACTTCCCCTAATACCCTGTAAGAAGTATGTGATCCCAACATGAAAACACTCTGTGAACATTCCAAGGAAGACAGAAAGCCCATTTCAAACCTTACAAAGAGAGGAGAGGCTTCAGACTGAATCAGAGTTCCTCATTCAATTTTCTACAGTTGTTAAAAATGGCAAAGTCTCAGTTAAGGGATATGTGCTCTGTGTCGGGACTACTGCAAACATAGGACTAGATTTAACAGAAAAGGTCACTTAAAAGGCTGTTTAAACTTGAGCTAAAATCAGGTTTCAAAATAAATGAAACCTCAAAGATTAGATACACAGTCAAGGCCCCAGTGCAAGTATTTCACGAGAGCCCTACGGCACCAGGTCACAGGAATCTCTCTATTCACATCAAAGAGTTTTGGAGAAGGCTATTAAGACTCATTCCTGCTCACAGTTAGGGCACTACAGGCAGAAAACCTGAGCTCAACACCTCCTTATGCACATCAGCATTCACAGATGGGAACAGCAGAAATAATTGCATACTCTCATGAAGTATTTCAATGTGTACTGTCATTTAAAAACAAGCCTAATACATGTCAAACAACACACAATAATCAGCAGGTACTGCTGCTGAAGATACTGCTGCTGTTGTACAAACTGAAGACACCGTGTAAGACCTGCTCTGGATAAGGGATGCTCTCCATGCTTGCAAAGTCCCCTGGAGAACAGGACTCTAAGCTTCTTGTCACCTCTAGCCACTGGCACCAGGCAGATGTTTAGTAACAAGGGCCATGTGCCCAGTGCACACAGCGCTCACTTGTCAACCTCCCATATGCTGGAAAATATTTCCTGTGCTAATTGGCACGGACGGCTGTTAATCCTCCACAGAGCAGCTCCCTTCAAAACCTCTGCAAAATCCACTTACCTTTGAGTCAGGCATACTTCAGAAAGTATTTCTCCTCTTTCAATTGGGATTGAGAGAGACAGAGAGAGAGAGAGAGAAGAGACAGAAATACTGGAAGCGTAGCAGGGCTTTAGTAAAACTTCAGAAATCCCCTAAGAACGTGAAAGAAGCCACAAGCTCTGTGCTAAGGACTGGCAATTAAAACCTTGATACAGCAAGTCAGGGGAGTTTATTTAAATACGTACTTAAAAGATAAACGCAAAGCATTTTGCTCAAACATTTTGAGGAATATGATCCTTAAGCAAGATGAACGAGTCTTTAATAACACTTGTGTTATGAAATGTCACTATAATTAAGCAGTAAATCAATAGAACCGTAGCACATGCTGCAAGGGCTGGGTGTTGAAGAAAAAAAGAAAGGGCAACCTCCTCATCTTTTATGACAGTGATACATGTTATATATATCCACACTCTTCAAACAATGGCATTTTTGGTACCTCTACTCACCCATGAGGCCATCTGTCTACATGGTAAGGGGTATGGGGAAAGGAATAGTGGTTTTTTTTCTTCCATTTACATAACCTTCAAAGCAGGTTACAGGCAGGAGCCATCACTGCTGACGGGCTGCCTACACTCGTGTGCTGTCTTGTTTTATTTCACAGTTCCCTTGACCTCCTCCCCTTCCAGCAGCAGTGGTCAGACCTGGAGCAAGGCTGCTTGGAGTGCTCAGGGAGCAGAGGAGGCATTGCAAAAACCAAATGATCCTCCAGCTTAGAGCTGCAAGGGGCCAGATGTGCTCATGCCATGGCCCCAGAGCAGGGTTGCCCAGCCAGGGCTGGTGGATGGGGGTGAGGGCAGAAACACAGGAGCAGAGATTTAGCCTAAACTGAAGCTGTCAGAGCTACCCTGGTGAGTGAAATAATGCACACATTGCCCAGCCTGGCCCAGGCTGAATTAGCACATCTGGGGCCCACATTTACCTCCACTTTGGAGCACCTTTGCCATTAACACTAAAAACACATCCTGGAGGACATCAGGACTGGAGATGAAGGAGGTGAGAGGGGAAATAAGACACCTTGCCTCCCTCCTCACCTTGTTCCTCCCTCCTCCTCCCACACGGCTCTGAAACACTTTGTGACTTGAGTGCTGTCAATCTCCTTATGGGAGAAATATATTTATAGAAAGCCCAGCTCTGTGGCTGAACACTTTTATGGTGCCAGATGTCAGAGGACACGAAGGTGATAAAATAAAGCACAGTCAAGGAAGAGGGTCACGATTTCCTGCTGCCAGCAGTGAGAATGGCAGCTTCTCCAACTTCCATGGAGCAGGGCCACTTTATCCCAGTGAGAACTAGGGCTGGCAAGGGGGTACAGACTTTGGGGCTGAGTATGTTCTTCAGATAAGAAGAAATTTGTCATTTGCAGGAGAAATTTTGCTAGAAAGGGTTAAAGCCTTCTCCTTTGAAATACAGCAGGGCAGCTGCTGATGACATCAGTTTTTCTGCCATACTGTTTTATATCAACACACACGAAGCATCCAAAGAAGACCAAGCACTGCTTAAGACCGTAATGAGAGTGGTGGTCAGAGGTATCACAATAAATGATATCATTTGGACATTCCTCAATCATATGGTTGCGTTTAAAAACAGGGATAGCTTCAAAATACTGAAGTATATGCAGAGAGAGCAAAAGCACTAAGGATTCAGTCACCTTTCTGGTAACCAACCCACGACAAACACATGGACCTCAGGTACACATGTGAAACTCACCTGCTTTCAACTCAAGCCAGCAGCCCAGGAGGATGCCAGGGGACATCACTGAAGGATCCATATTGCTGTATTTTGGCAGTATGCAGCAAAACCGAGGAGAAGCAAGTTAATTAAAATTCATATGTCATTTCCATTTCCTCTGCATGTCTACAAGACTGTTTATTCTCACCATCTGAAAGAGATTCTCACCATCTGAAAGAGATATTAATTGCTGCTCTTGGTTGGTGAGAATAAACACTACAAGAGATCAAGTTCCCTAGTGAAGCCTTCTCAGTTTTGCTTTTAAAACTCAATGGAACAGCTTGAAAGGGCTGCTTTTGGCTGCACAGCAATTGGCTTAGGATGCAAGTCTAGGGTGAAGTCCATTACCTCTTGTCCACCAAAATTTTGCTGATGAACACTAGATCAGTGTTTGTTGTCCAACTCCATTAGCCAGAGCTCAACACAGTAAGAAGATTTCTTCCCTAGATTAGGTTTAGGTGATTTGCTTCAAATAATCCCCTTTCCTCCTCACTTGTGTCAGCACCATAGCTGCTGAGTGATCAAGAACAGGTAGGATCTCAACACAGGACCTTGCACACAACCTGCAGAGACACAGTATGGAAATAATGCATATGTTTGCTCATCAGTATTTCAACACTGAGGCAGTACCGATGCTGAGATGAGGTCTAACAAAGGCTATGCTGGTGCATCTTGGAGATGATTGCTTATCTCCTGCAAGCATAACATCTTGTAGCAATACAGAGAGCACAGTCTGGTGGAGATTTCCTCCCCTGTATCAGAGATTGCAGTGATTTGTGTGGACAGCAGAGGCAGTGCCAGCCCAGAGCTGCATGGTATCCATGACTGGTTTGACTTCCATCGGCGTCACTTCCATTGTGGTCGTAGGTGTGCTTTTAATTCCCAAGTGCTTAGACTTGTAGATCCTGACAGTGACTGCAATGTGAATGCCTCCCCTCTGCCACCATCACTGCTTTCCAGTGCAACTACAGCTAAAAACCAGCAGCATGTGTTTCAACTGGATCATCAACACAGGCTTTTCCACCTCCAGGAACACAAAGACAACAAAACATTTGGTAGAATCCAAAAGGAGGTGCAATCTGCCCACTGCCAGACCCCAGCCCACCTTGCAGTGACACTGCTCCCCATGCTGTTCTGGGTAGAAGTGGTATGGTTGGGGCGTGCAATAATACACCCACAAATTTCACTGAGTCCTGGCAGAGGGCTGGTCCACAGCCCTGTGACTCACCCCAGAAAAAAGATACGATAGGAAAAATTAATGTTCATGGTGAAGTGAGATGCTGTAGAGTGAAATATACACTTCTGGAAGGCTTTGACCAACCCAGGGAAGTAATACATGTGCTACAAAATCATCTAGCAGACAACAGGAGAGAGGTTATACACAACAGGGCAGAAAAAGGCATCCACCACACATACTGCTGCCATTTCCCGGGTGAAAACAGCTCTCAAGAACCTTTTAGGAGGATACAGGATTCATAAATCTTTGTAATTCACAGGGATTTGAAAATGAACGTCCATATTACTAAACATCTGCCAGCAGGTGATGAAAGAGATTAGCCAGTCCTTCAGCAACAGAAGAAAGGTTAGTGAGACCAAAAGAACAGGGCTAGGCTGCTCGTGCAGGACAGTAAGAAGCTCCAGCCATGAGCATCTCCAGCAGGTCTTTCAGCCCCTGAAGAACCATGTAAGACTAAGGGGTTTGCCAGACGAAGCCCACAGCACTTTCAGAAATGAAACATACCCTACAGAAACGTTGGAAGAAGTGCATTAAAAAGCAAACAAACCAACCAGCAAAATCTAGTTTGAAAATCTGGCTGATGCTTGTCCTTGAATGTAGAAATTCAAAAGCTGGTTGTGCAGTATTTGTTAGGCACTTGAGTTACACGTGGCACGGATGGAATGGATTTCAACTATTCATAAAGAAAAAGAATTAACGTGTACTTTCAGCCAAAAATTCTAGAAAAGGGACAGAGATTGTGAGTAATCAATTTCTAGGAGGAAACAGTCTGAGAATACTTCTCAGTTAACAGTATTTCTTTTGTCTCTCAATCAGCTATTTACCTCAACACTTTGGTTCTCAAGAGATCTGGAGTGATGCAAAAAACCTACCTCTCTTGCAGCATCTGTTTACAAAAGCTGTACCTGCTGCAGAGCCACCACAATAAAACAGATTTGGCTTCAGTGCTAATTTGCTCATGACAAGTGTCACTTGAGACAACAGCTAGGCCTGGAGTAACAGGTAGCAATCTCCATAAACATATCCCAAGCCAAACACTTCAGTAACAGGAAGGCTGTGAAAACTGATGAGAAAACATAAGGAAGGTAAATTAGTATCATCTCTGGGACATTTCTGGACAAGTCAAAGTATATCCAGGATCTTTCCTCTTCCCATTCTTTGGAGTAACTACATCACATTCATTTTATGTACAGCCCAAATGCTAGATGGGTGCTTTACAATTCACTCCTACTTTCCTGCATTTACTGCCTTTCTACCACTGCAAAAATATTAGACTGACTTGATGAGGCAAGGAAATCATATTTTGTACCTGCTTCTGACCCACAAGAAGTCAACAGGACTTTTGTCCCCAACTTAAAGACAGGGGGAACACATTCTTACTGAGAAATAGAGAGGCTGTTTGTTATATCTGAGCACATGTACCTGTTACACTGCCACCAGAATCTGCTGCAATCCTCTTGGGTCTAATACAAGCACATAAGCCAGCTCTATCAAATGCAAATAATGACAACTTAAAAATAAATGAGTAAATCCATAGGCTTTTGAGTAAAGGAGAGCACATCAGTGACTCACTAATCAATGCACAGACCCCCTTGTAAAGCACTTTGGTATCTGTGGAAACACATCACAGATACTTGATTTTTCCCCAACAAGTTTTGGCTATGAAATGACACATTGAGAATATGTAATGTATTTATCCCTGCACCTTCACAACAGTGCAACTGCCATTATTGGCAGTGCAGGAATCAGATAGGAAATCCTATCCATCACTTTGAAAATGTCACTCTTTAATACCAGCCCGACAGCTCCAATGCTGCACAGCCTCCCTAGAGATACTCCAGCCCTTGTACAAACAGGTATTTTGAACATCCACTTCTGAAACTTTCTCTTCACCTCAAGGGGAAACTTGTGCCTATTTATTATTATCTACAGAGCATCACAGATATCCAGGCTTTTTTTTTTTTTAAAGCATAATGTTTTGTCCCTCAAAACAACCGCACTCAGTGCTCTCCCAGTCCACAGAGAAGGTGGTGATCATCTGGAGGCCAAAAAAGAAGTGCCATTTCCAGAATCCCTTCCCAATAAAGTTCCTGATTGATGAGCACAGTTATTTACACGACTGCAAGGCATGCTGCAATAAACCAGATTTCTCCCCTTGACCAGTGAAACATCTGGGGTTGCCCCCAGGTGTCTGTAGACACCAGCCCTACACCCATCAGAGCAATATTGCACGCATGGCAAAACTCCAACAAAGAGCACCAGAAGCAAGGTTAAATATCATTCAGGGAGGTGCAACACCAAATAAAAGGTGAGATCCAGGGGGAGGAGAAAGATTACTGCAGTGCAGGATCCTGGGGTGCTCCTGTTACACACGCATCCTGAGAGCTCTTCTGTGCTTTTGGTTTTAATTAGCATTTGTTAACATATGGAGATATTTACCCAGAAGGAAGGTTGGTGGAGAGGTTACCAGAAACAGCCTCTCTCCCTTTCCCCCATCCCCTTCCCACTGGGGCACCGGGGCCAGCTCTCCAGCTGGTATAAATCTGCAGTGCTCCACTGATTTACACCAGCTGAGCATCTGGCTTCAAGACATTTCCGATCATATATAAAAAGAACAGCATCATGATGTGCTGCTTATAAATCTCTGTCATGAGCCAAGGCTGTGGTCCTCACCTGTACCCTGCTTGGATGTGTCACCCTGTGCCATCCCACCTCCCATGGCATCAGATGGACACAGCCAGGCTCGCTCCTGGGAAAAAGAGGTGCAGGATCCCACCTCCCATCTCCTCTTACAAAATGGAGGTGGGAAAGAGGAGGGGAAATCCCTGCCCACTCCCTCTCCTGGCTGTGTGAGGAGGATTAATTAGCCAGTGTTTATAAATCGCTCCAGAGGGGTCAAGTGAGGGAGTGATCGATGTCAGCTCCTCAACTTCACATTTAACAGCTGACCAAGGGTTGCTTTTAAATTCTCTTAACAACAAAGTAACTGGCACCCACCACCCAGCCTTCAGCTTGCAAGGACAAAGCTTGGCCCCACGCTGCCATCCCCTATGGCACAGGAGGCATCACCTGGTCCTCACACACATCCCAGGAGGACACAGCACAGCTTCAGCCACCTTCCTCACAGCTCCCAGTGGAGGGCACACACTTCCAGCATCCCACCTCACCCCCTGCCCAGGCATCCTGCTTGCTCAGCTTTTCCAGCCACCTATTTTAAAGCAGGGGGATGTCTTCCTTCCCCCTGAGCCTGGTGGGACTGCTGTGCACAAGGGAAGGAGCAGTCAGGCTCGTTCTCTCAGGTTCTCACCACCTCCCACCACTCAAATCACTACAGCTGTTTTGGTTCCACTCCTTTGTTCTTCTCCTTTATTTCTTCTAGAGACACGGTTTAGTGGTGACCTGGCAGTGCTGGGTTAACAGTTGGACTTGATTACCTTGAAGGTCTCTTCCAACCAAAACAATTCTATGATTCTAACTCAGGCCCACAGTTCTTGTCAGCAGTTTCCCATGGGCTAGTGGCAGGAAGGTGGCCCATCCTCTTTGCTCTCCTGCAGACCATGATTGTGCCTCTGCACCAACCTTCTTCCCAATCTTTGCCTTGTTTTCCTGAAGAAAAAGTGATTCTCTTTGTAACAGTAAAGAAACTTCATTCAAAATTGTCCAGCACTCAAATCTTCAGGCTACATAGGCTTTTAAACTGACTTGAATTCCTTTTCCTGCCTGGCCTTTATATGGAAAATCTGAAATTTATACATACATATTCCATTTATGTTTAAAGCCACATTAGTTTCAAAGATAGCTTCTGGGAGAATGAAATTAAAATAAAATTTGATCTAGTAGAAATCTTTTTGCATTGTGGACACCACATTTTGCTGATCCTTCTGCATTCCTGTGACAAATCTGACTAAGCCATGATAAGATCACCCATACGACAGCACCCGCTGCCTCTGGAGGGAAGCACAGAAGAAGAGGAATCATCTCAGGTGAGGGCAACAGCAGAACAATTTGCTTGGCCATGGTGGAAATGGTCAGTCTGGCTGGTGCCTCAGCCAGCCATGGGGCCAGGAGATGACCCCTGTAGTGGTAGGTGCCATGGGTAAAGCTAGGAAAATAGAAGAACCTGAACCAGTAGCCACCCCATCTTCTCCAATGCCACCACAGCAACTTTGTAGGGGTCTCCTGCAGCCAAAAAGCCAAGGTATCACTTTTCCTGCAGATCCCACAACACAGGGGCAGCTACACACCATCAAAGGTGGAATCAAAGTGCTCATCACATGGCTGTATCCTCAGAGAGGCAACAAGAAATTGGGCTTTAAAGCAGGCAAGGCTGCAGCCTCAGTCCTGCACCTCCTGAGGTCCTGGGAGTTTTGCCCCTGGCTTTATGGGCCAGGCAGCCGGGGTCACTGCTTAAGCAGCCCCTCTGGAATCACAGCCCTAGACTGCAATTAGTGCTGATTTATTCTGGGTGACTACAGTTCAACACAGACCAGTACTGGTCTGGCTGCCACAATTCATCCTTGAGATTTGCCAGTAAAGGCAGCAATTCTTTTGATCTTCCTAATAGAGAAAATTGGAGAACATACAATTAGCCTTTTTTTTTCCCCTGCTGCCATTTGGATACGACCGTGAGGAGTCTGAAGGGGAGTTCTGCCTGGAGCAGACTGCTCCTCCAGTCCTGCTGGCCATGTAACATGGAAGGATTGAAACACTCCTGACTCCACTCCTGAAAATGTCAAACGTGTAGGGGGAAAGAGCTTGAAATAAGAGTGAGGGCATTGCCTGGGGCAGAAAGGATGGGTTGAGAGAGGAACTCCCAGTATCATTTGACTGTAAAGCAGCTTGCTCTACATAGCTCACACAGCAGGGATCAAGGTGTGACCCAAATCACTGGCTACGACCAAGTTCATAATATGGTGAGAAAAGAGCCCAGATTTGTCCCTCCAGCTCCTTTGAATAGGAGCTGCTTGTTCACTGCTCCTCTGGTGAGGCTCAGAGGAGGCCAATGGCTGAGCTGTCCTACACCAGCTCTGGACAAATACAGCAGCAAGTAGCCAGCAGGATATAAAGAAGCAAAAAAGAACATTACTTTGGCTGCAGGAAGTGAGATCTATCCAGGACATGTAGCCATACAGAGGATCTGCTGAGACAGTGGTCATTTATTCATCCTCTCTGCATTGTCCTTGTCCTTGGAGGTGTTTTCTGCGTCCCGTTCAGCGCTCATTCAATCTGTAGACAAGATGTGATTACATGCAATAGTTGCTCTAATGACAGTTGTCCTGGGCTGAGTGAACAATCACAAACCCCTTCTGAAGGGGGACAGATGGAAACAGAAGTCACCACCCCGAGCAGGGGGTTAGGCAGCAAGGCTTGAACAGAAGCTAAGCCACAGGAGCAGGATGGGGGCTCCTGCAGCAGACTCCCAGCAAATTAATCCTGTCCTCCCGCCCCCCAATATGGTCGTGATTATTGAAAAGCAGGGGAATACCAACCATGACATCTGTACAAACACGCCACAGGAAACCAAATTGTAAAGACATCAGCAATCAAGACCAGACTCTTGGTTTGTTTGTTCAGATATCAACATCCACTAAAGACAGCCCTGATCATGGCTGTAATTGGCACAGCAGTAAATGTCCCCTGGACCATGTGGAAGGTGAATAGGGCAAGGTGGGCACAGAGGAAACCTTGTCTCTCTGGGATCCTCTACTGTTTCAAGAGCAACTTCTGGACTGTTGGAGAGCAGGGCATAACCAAATATGGGGAAAAGAAGGGTCACACAAACCTGTCTCAGTCAGCATCACTCCGGCATTTCACTTGATATCCATCCTGAAGTCTAAGCCAGGAAGCTGCTAGAGAAACCATCCAGCTACAAGCTCTTTTCTCTCCTCCTGAAAACATCAAATAACCAGAATATTACTCGCAACCAGAAGCGTGTCTGCGGTTCCTCATGAGTCTTGTAAAGTACAAGGCAGACTTTTCCCACCAACAATGGTAAAAGGTTGGTTTGTCTGTTTGCTTTAATGATTAAACATTTATCCTATAGGGGGTTTCTTCTTTGGAGGTTAAAATAATGAGAGAGACCAGAATTTTTTGAACAACTCACCTAATGTGGCCCAAATGTTCATGTATCATCTCTGCTCTTGAACCTTGGGCGCCAGTTAAACATCATACCCACCAAAAGACACCCAGTCATAACACAAGCATTAGCATTTAGCACACATTTACACAGAAGAAACAAGCCCATACAAACTATGAATATCTCAACTTCAAAAAATCCAGGAGAGTTTCTTTTAAAAACCTCCAGGAGAAGCCTTCCTTTAATGTTCCGAGTGCCTTCAAGTCATTCACAAATTAACAAGCAGGGAGTATTAATAAAGTGAGTAGCTGATGATGTGCATGTGGTCTCACCCTCCTGAGGGCAGGGGGTGCATTAGAAGACCATGCCAAAAAGAAGCCAAAGCCCATAAGGCTGAAGGGAGTTCAGCAGCATGCTCTCCTCCAGTGGTCTTCCACTGACAGGCATCCTAAAAATACAGGGAAAATTCTGTCTTTTGTCATTCATACAGAAGAAAATCCATCTCTTCTGCATGCTGCATGTCTCTGTAGTGTATCAAGCATTAGCACGCACAGGCATGAAATACAGTGGTAAAATTAATAACAATAATATAGATTTGTTGCTACAAATGCATTCTTCTGCATCAAGACCTCAAGTAGGTTATCACTTCAGTAAATATTTAACAACGTGCTGAAGTCAGTGGGACTTAGGTGCTTTCCCTCACTGACTCCTCAAGATGTGACTATGAGCTTCTATTTGATCAGCTCCCACAATCACAAAAGCAGTGGCTAAATATAGACAGAATTCACCAGAATTTACCAGATCCTGCAACACTGGAAATAGGGCTGCTCCTTGAAACAAGTAGCAGTTGAAAACAGACAAGAAAAAGTACTTTTTTTTTCACAGCAGGTAATGATTTCTGGAATCTGTCCCTGCCTTGTCTTCCCTCCTGCCCCTCTTGGGATGGAAACAATTCTGCTCACCCCTTAATCTTTCCCAAACCTCAGCTATCATCATTCCCCAAACTAGGGAAGCTCCCACAGCAGAGGAGAAATCTGGGTTACTGGAGAGAGATGTGAAAAGCTGAGTTGTAAAAACTAGAAAAGATACCTCAAATCAGATCTGATAATATTTCTCGTTTTGGGGGTGAAGGAGAACCTAAAAATAACAACAACAACAACCACCCCTAAAACCAGTTTGCTCTAGTTATGATAATCCAGGCATAACATTTATATGAGAACATAAAATACAGCACACAGCTGTAAGTAAAACAATATGTGTGTTCCTGAATAATGGGAAAATAGCTTGCCAATAAGGATATATTTTGAGCAAATGAAAGATGACCTGGAATTGACTCTGGAGTAACAACTCGATTACTTATAAAAATAGGAGGCAGGGGAAAAGAAAAAGGGAGAGGAAGCAGCAGTTGGGAAGAGCTTATGTTATGTGGTATTTGATGTATTTACTTTGAAAAGTTTCCTTTTGATGAATAATAAAAACAATGCTGTAACAGCCACCTTCATGCCAAGAAATAAGATTGGCTAGGGGTTTTACAACCAATGTGGCTCTACTCACCCACATGCTCCATGTCAGGAGGACACGTTTAAGCTCAGATGGTGAAATTGGAGCAAAAGAAATTGAATAAAGAATGACTCTGAAGGTGAAGGGAGAGAAGAGCATGTGGCACAGCAACTCGAGAGAGAACTTACCAGCTCTCCAGCCTGCAAATTGTTTCCATGCTGGTGTGCAGAGCAACGTGCTAGTGTGCCTTGGAAGAGACCCAACATGCTTACCAGCTAATGCAGCTCTTTCTTTTAATATCCAAGGTGAGCTCAGTGTTCATAAAAGCTCAAGACTGCCAGGCTTGTTGGTTGAAGCAATCTGCCACCACGGGTGAGACATTTCCCCCCTGGGCTCTAGGTCCTCCATGTATAAGGCAGAGCTGTCAGCTATGCAGCTGTGGGAAGAGGGGGGACAACACAACCCCAGGTTATTGCTGGGAAAGCTTGTTTCGTACACTTGCAAAATATTTGGGAGGAGTGTCGTGATGCAAGGCGCTGGAAAAAAACATGGGTGAATGGTCACACATTCCCCTGCATCTCCCCAAGCTATTAATGCCCAAAATACCTCTACACTTCTCAAGCCCCCCAGCCCTCCTTTCTCAGAGGAAAGTTCTCTGTGACTCCCTGGGTTCTCATCTTTCTGTTGACACCACATGCAATGGTATTTTCTGGACTAGCACCGGTACAAAGCAAGAAAAGGGAGAATCAACTCATTCTACACCATTTTCAAACTTCTCTACAGGTTTCTTTCAACCTGTGATTGCATTTTGATTGTGAAAATAAACACCACTCTTGTCCCTCTCCTCCTTTCCCATATGTGTAACCTCTGCTGGTTCTATAACTTCTGGATCTTTGCCTATCTTGCTCTCTGAGAAATTTCCTTATTTTTAAATATCAGCCTAAAAGTCTTTGCCTCTAATCGCTGAAGAACATAGTATTGAGATCAATGGCAATGAATTTCTGCCTCTCTCAAAAGCTGAGGAACTTCCTTGAAAAATACCCCAGGCACTTGCTTTTATAGCAATGAGGGAGCAAAGTTCAGGCCTTGTCCTGATTTCCAGCTAATCTGAGCTTACATGAAAGCTCCCCACGATACACAAAGAAATATTTACTATATGAATTTAAGGAAAGTTTCCTGCTCTGCAAAAACAGAGCTGGGGTTTGAGCTCAGTTTTCCATCCAGTGGGTTTCTGATATACACTGCTTATTATGGCATCCTGACAGGTTTCTTCTTCACTTTCTCAGCTGGACCTGTTCACAGGAAATAGGAAGACCAAGATTTATGAACTTAGAGCAGCATTTTGTTGCTTTACATGACTAATTCAACAAAGGTCAAGCAGTGAGAAGCAAAGAATGGAGGAGCATGTACAGAAGCAACACAGAGAAGTGAACCCGATTAATTTTCCCCTTGGAAACACTAGAGAGAGAATTGCTCTCCTTGGAGAACATGGGTTTGTAACAGAGGGGCTGCCATCATTACTGGGATGACTAAAATGTGGAGTGCAACCACTTCATCTTTTATACAGCTCTGTGTCCACAGAGGGTGAAGCCTTTAGAAAGCAATAAGCCAGCAGAAAGTCACCATTATTAATCTGAGGTATTTTATCTCTTTTCTCTGGATACATCTATTAGCTGTGCACGTGACTCTTTAAACAAAACCCTTTCCTATGTCCTCTTCTTACATCCTCCTCCTTTGTTCTTTTATTGGTTTAAGCTGTAACTTACCAGGTCAAGAGAATCATTCCCATTTTTATTACAAGTCTCTATAAATAAGAAGTGATACATATGTTAGGAGGAAGAACTAGAAGTAATTATTTGCCAGGGTCTGTCTTTCCTAGGACAAAAAAAGCAGCCATCGTTTGGGTAGGGGTTTGTAATAAAGTGGGTATTGTCACGTGCACTGAGCAGAGAAAGGCTGCAGCAGAAAGAAAACAAATGGGAAGGGACCTGTTGGCACCTTGGCTTCAGTGAAGCCATATTTCAGAGGGCTTTTCACCAGTCATTACTGGGGTGGGGGGAGAGGGGCTCCAAGTCACACTCATTCCAAACCACCGATGATCCCCTATCACTCGCCTTGAGGTTAGACAGTTTTATTCTGCTTTATAGGAGGATATGGGATTTCTAATTCATCCCAGAAGTCTACCTGCACTCCCCTTGTAAGGGAGGAGTTGATGAGAAGAATACCTCTTCACTGCAGCTCTCAAAGAGGAATCCAACTTAGAATAAAACCTGCATATTCTTCCTGTGTACACCAGCACAGCTCCTGGGGGACACCTGGGTACCAACAGGCATCCAGATGATCAGTGCTCCCAAAGGAAAATGCACTGGTCAGTGCAGCCTCTCCTGCTCCCTTCACTGGTATCCCCTTCGATTTTTTCCCAACAAGGTTGAAAAGAAGCCACCCAGTTTTATGCACTACTTCAACCTTCAAGGTCTCAACCAGCACCCTTCCTTTCCTGAGTCAGCACCTACTTAAACTGGATGCTTTAATGAGTTTACCATTTAGGCTGTGAGCTTTCATCTCTATTCTGCCCGTCAGCCACCTTGAGGGGACAACGACCAATAGTCACTGCAAAGTTATGTCAAAGTAGATCTTTGTCCTTCCCAAAGTAAGTTTCTTTGCTCTCCTCTACGCTGCTGTGAATCACATTTCCTACACTTCCAAGGACTGGGCAGGTGAGTGAGTTTCCATATAGAAACACCCAGCATGTTGCTTCAGCATTGCTCCCTTGCCTTTTTATTTTTGATTTTTTGTTAAAATTCACACCGTTTTACAACACATACCTTGTGACGAGCTTTTAACTAGTGAGGAAGAAGCTTTCACAATTGTGTGTCTGAAAAGCCTCCAATTTATTTCTCATAAAGATCCTTGGGATAAAAAGCAGATTAACGTTCAGAAGTGAGTTAAATGAAAAATGAAGGCTGCTCAGAGGGAGATGTTAAAGGCTCACTGGCACAAAAGGGTATTTTCTGGCAAACTTCTCGAAGCACTAAAAGAAAAGGGTCAAGAGTCATCTGCTTAAGTAATGATCTCCAAGGCAAAAATATTGGCAGGCCAATCCCATAACTACAATGGACTATTATATGTATGTTCTATAGGCTGAATGCATCAATTATACTCATCATGTGGCTTCTTGAACATGCTTAACTTGCTATTTCCTTTTATTCAATGTGATAGCACGTAAATTAATGCAAAGGCAGATATGAGAGCATGTTATACCTTCTCTCCTCTGTTTTAAATTTTGAGGCTCAGTGGTTGTACTGTGAATAATTTAGAGGGGAAAAAACTTTGAGAACTGAGGGGGGTGGTAGGGCACGTCTGCGTCTGCAAGAGAAGTTCTCTCCACTAACCACACTCCTGCAGGATGGGAAACAGCTTTGCCAATCAATACAGCATCATAATTCCTCTCCTACCAGGAAATGAGGACTCAGTGCAATACTGCAGTTTTAATTTTAATGCAATTTAAAAGAAAAAAACCACCCAGCACCAGATGCTCATCAGAAGACCATTAAATGTTATTACTATATGCTATTTCCCTTAGGAACTCTCATGGTTAAAAATCAACAATAAGCAGCAGCCTATACCCTTCTAGAGTGAATCTCTTCAGCTGCAGTTCAGTGAAGAGGTCTGACAGGTCACAAGACTCATCACAAGTTTGATTAATTCTCAATAGGCAAGCTGAGATGGGGATAATCACTCTGTTTTTACAGACCTGCTCACTGCAGAGCTCCTTCCTTCAGCCTGATGAAACGTGGTTCAAACAGCTTCATGTCCTCTCTGCTTTTTCCACTCTCCTTTCCCAGAGACACGTGCTGCTTCATCTCTCACAGAGGACTGAGTACTGGCTTGTCCACGTGGCTTTCTGCAGGAAAGCAACAGCTCACCACAGCTGGTGGGTGGGTGGACACACCTCCAAGCAGGACTCCTCCACCAGCAGCCCTGCTTGATGGCCACCACTCTCCTTCCTTCCCCATTTGACCACAGCAAAAGGAGCTAATCCTTCCAGCACACACCACTTGGCTCTCCTGGCGTGGAGTCAGTGGTGGAAAACTGGCTGTGGGAAGATTTAATACAGTGATATCCTGCTAGGGTTTTATTCACTGGTAGTTTGATATCTTTCTGGGAGAAGGAACCAAGGGGATCAGTCAGGCTGCAAAGCTGCTGCAAACTGAAATCAAGGGAAAACTCCTTGCTGGTTTCTTGGAGGGTTAAGTCAACAGTTTACCAGAAGTGTGGAACTCCAGAAGTGAGTAAGGGTGGTCAGGACACAGAGCACTGAGAGCCTCTGAAGGCTCAGGTGACTCTTCCTGCTCTGCTGCAGTCTCTTAGGACCCATCACACAACAGTCTTAGGGACTAACAATGTTATGTGAAATGATGACACTGGTACCTCTCCATGTCACAGGGATGTCAGGATGGATACGTTAAAGATTGTGTGGCATTCAAAACATAGTACTCTCAGAACAGCCTTATACTGACATTAAAATTAGTAGGGGTTTTTTTTTAGGTCCACATACTCCAAAAAGGGCAATATGGAGTAACAACACCTCAACCTGAAGAGACACTTAATCCACAAATATAGACCTTCTCAGGCCTCTGTAAGGTTTGGAAGGCTTAAGCACCAACCATGCTTCACCTGTTCATATTTCTTTTCCTCAGACTTCAAATAAAAATGAAACATACTGGCCAGTGATAACTTTCCTCCCATAGTCCCTGGGAAATGGAAGGGTAGCAGTGTACTGCAGGAGAAAGGAACACTGAAACCTCTCCAGACTCAACAAAGCAGCCAGGACTCTTAGCATCCCTCCTAAGCATAACAGCACAGACAGAGACTCCCTTCTTAGGAACTGGCAACAACATGGTACACCCAGCTCACAAATCAGATAGAAGTGGTTTGTGGTGTCAAAGAAGCATCTGACACTGATTTCTGTGAGGAGGTTGGTGTTACTTAAGTAATACTCTCACTGTAACCAACAGGAATCTTGCCCAAATCGGGAGTAAATGAAATACCCTGGCTAAATGTATTATGTTGGCTAGGATCAGGCAAGGTACATTGCTAAAATCTGTCTTTTACTCCTATGTTTGGGCTACAACACCCTTAAGGACTTTTGAAGAATGTGTATCTGGTGCTGTAAGGATTTGGTACCAGCTTCATTTTCACAGCAAATATCTTCAAGGAGTCAGCTAAGTAACCCCAAGGCTGCAGAGAGCTGAGAATCTTCTAGGAGATTAAGCCAAACAGCTACAGCACCTCATCACCAAGGAGTAATTAAACACTTTGATATGATAATTGATTATTGTGTATTGATTAAAGCTGACAAGAGAGCATACACTCTCCAGATGACTTTCAAATTACAAAGCCACCAACTTCAAAGGTGGATTCACACAACAAAATACATTTTGTTATTTACAAAATAAAAATAAAAAAAATAGTATCCTCGTAAATGAGGCAAGAATCCTAAAACAGTCAATGGTGAAATGGCACAGCTTGAAATAAGGAACTAATCAATGCTATCAAAATGGCTTCAATCTGTCCTGAGGACTCTAGTCATTTCCAGATGATAACGCAGGACTGATTGGATGTCTCTGGCAGCAATTCTTATCAAGGCCTGATTATAACTACAATAGGAAGAAGAAAAAGTGGTTGGTAGAGGGTGGTTAAGAAAGCCTGAAGAAATGTGCAAACAGTTGTTCAGTTTGGTGTAAATCTATCTGATCTGGTGGTTACAAGTAAAGGCAGCAACTGCTGTTGGTCATCTCCAGCCATGCTGAGATGTTCTTCATGAATTCAGCCTAACACACACCAGAGAAGAGTTTTATTTCATGGTAAAAGCAAACCCATTTACAACCACTTGCAATTTCCACAAACTAGCCAATGATCAGCAAAGCATGTTGACTTGCTTCCTGGTTTTAAAAGCCTTTTCAAGCTCCCCTTAATTGCACGTTATTTTAATTGCCATGATTCTACCTCTAGAGCTGTAAGGGAACCGTGTAGTTGTTACTATTTATTTGTATTATGGCTCCAGACAGGAATCAGGACCATGTTTTCCTTGCCATCACGAGAAACCTTACAAAGATATGACCCCACTCAAAGAGCTTTATCTGAATCTGCATGACCAGAGGCAACAGGTGGCTGCAAGAGAGCCAGGGCAGCAGCAGAACTTCACAGAGCTCAAAGGAAAGCAGTGGGCTCAGTACAAAGTTAGGTCTGCAGTCCCAGCACTGCTGCAGCATTTCATTTCTGGGCTGAAACTCAATACCAGAGCAGGAAGCTCCCATCATTCAAAATTTGGAGGTTACCCAGCTTTTCACAGAATCATAGAATAGTTTCAGTTGGAAGAGACCTTCAAAGGTCGTCTGGTCCAGCCCCAGTGGCACTGAGCAGGGACATCTGCAGCTAGAGCAGGTTGCTCAGAGCCCCATCTAACCTGACCTTGAATGTTTCCAGGGATGGAGCATCAACCACCTCTCTGGGCAACCTGAGCCAGTGTCTCACCATCCTCACTGCAAAAAACAAATCTCTTCCTTATATCTAGCCTAAATCTCCCTTCTTTTAGTTCAAAACCATCACCCCTTGTCCTATCGCAACAGGCGCTGCTAAAAAGTTTGTCCCCATCTTATAATCCTCCTTTAACTACATTTCCTTGGACAGGTCCTGCCTTGCTCAGTTCTTCCACATTGTATAAGAGGCATTCCCTGCAATATGGCTTTGATGCAACCAGGTGAAATCAGGCATCCAGGGCAAGGCTGGGACTCAATTATATGGTAAAATCGAAACAAAGCCCAGGACACACAAAACCATTCAAAGCAAGGACAACTGAGAACTTGGAGTCATGCCAGTGCCAGAATTGCACTTTTTAATTTTTAACAAAAAGTTACTTTCAGAATGAGCACAGACAAGACCAGTCTCAAACCATGTAACACTTACTGCAAAATAACCACCTAAGACCTGCTGCAGGCACAGGCAACTGGAATCACCTCAGCAAGCTGCCCAACAGGAATTTCTCCCTAACTCCTTCAGGGAGAAAGTACAGATCTTTTGCAATATATTTATGCTAACTGTATAAGCTTCAACTTCTTCAGCACGCAGTATGGTGCTTTAAAGCTAGGGGAGAGGCTAAAAGTTTGGTTTAGGACAAGAGGTGAGACAAGAAGAGGAAAAAGTACTTGTGAAAGGGAAGGAACATCCCACTCATCCTGCTGGTATCAACATTATCTTGCCTAATAGGAGGTTATTGCTGGTCTATTGTGTCCCCAGCTGGTGATGTCTTTGTTTCAGAGGTTTGGTCCGTGCAGTACCACTCCACAGACAAGGACATGGTGACCTTCACAATGTCTGATGAGCCAGAGAAGTTTGTCTATGAGAGAAAGCTTATTCAAAATGAAAGAGAAGGCTGAAGCTCCTAAACACAGAAGGCTATAAAATTTTTTAATACTTCCCTACCTTTGCTGTCTGAAGCTCAACTCACACGTGTGAGAAAAACACTAGAAATGTATTTAAATTCATTTTTCTGGCTGGACAGCTATATTTGCTGGAACTTCTATAAAATTACCCTGTGCAGATCATAGAATCATTAAGGTAGGAAAAGACCTCTAAGATCACCAAGTCCAACCGTCAACCCAACACCACCATAACCACTAGACCATGTCCTTAAGTGCCATGTCTACACATTTTTTGAACACCTCCAGGGATGGTGACTCCATCACTGCCCTGGGCAGCCTGTTCCAGTGTTTGACCACTCTTTCAGTAAAGAAATTTTTCCTAATATCCAATCTAAACCTCCCCTGGTGCAACTTGAGGCCATTTCCTCTCATCCTATAGCTAGTTACTTGGGAGAAGAGACCAACACCCACCCGTCTACAACCTCCTTTCAGGGAGTTGTAGAGAGCAATAAGGTCTCCCCCTCAGCCTTCTCTTCTCTGTCATTGCAGAGAAAGTGTCAGTGTCACCTCTGTGTCAGTGTGGGGCAGCCCTGGCAGCTGAAACAGCATGACATGGAACAGCCATGGGATAACAGAAGCTGACCACCTCAAGTGGTATTCTCCACCAGGACCCAGTTACCCACTGGTGTGCAGTAACATGAGGGTGAACCTGTGCTGCAGCAACTCGTCCTTTCCAACTAGAGAATGAGCACCACTGGCAGTGAGAACCTACTTTTAATTAAGTCTTTCTCCCTCCACTCTTGTTGCAATCATACCTTGTGTAACCCAGACTGAAATATTAAGTCAGCAAAGATCTGCACATCAACAAAATACCCGTGAGGCAGTCAGCCTGCTCATCAGTCACCATCATTCCCCAGTCTCAGGGAAAGCATCAGTCCCTGCTCTGGTACGAGCACAAGGACTTAGTTTTCATGATTATTGGCAGATTTTGAATCAAAAGCTTCAGGCTTATTGCAGCAATTAAATGCATGAGTCACGTATTCACTCATTTGGAAAGGTTCCTACTTTGTCTTACTGCTCACCAAGGCTGTAAAAGGCACATTGCAAGGAGGAAATCTGTCCCAGGCACCATAGGACAGGTTTGTTACCCAGGCTGGTTGCAAAGCCACCCAGGTTCCTCCTGTGGCCTCACCCAGGCTCATACCCCTCTCCTCCTCCTCATCTGAAGCCACTGCCAGATTCCCACCAGAGACATTGCTGCTGTGCACGCTCCTCCCTGGGAGTCCCAGCAGGGTTGTGAAGGAGGCTGCTTGCCTTTCCCACCCTTGCTGTTACAACCCCATCCCACCATGGGAGGCCCCAAGGAGCAATAAATGCAGAGAGCTGGTTGTGTTGTCGAGAGGAGAGGCAGAACTGCCTCCCTCCTGTCCTCTGCCTCCCTGTGCTGCAAACCCATTATGGTTATGAGGTTGTAAGTGGGTTCTGCTATGCAGGCTGAAGAGGAATTAATGCAGCTGGATTTGGAAGGACAAAGAGAACTGGTGCTCTACTATGATCGATGGTCATTGATCTGACGCTAATTAGTTTAAAAAAAAAATAATCTTTTAAAATAGTGGAATTACATATAATCGCTTGATTATTCATTCTGGCTTAGTCCTGGTTCCTTGATGCATTTGACTCCAACTTGTAACAAATATTTCTCATTAAATACTAATATATTTGTAACACAGTGACAGGTAAAGCAACTGAACAAAGTTGCCACCTCCTCCCATCTTTGTTCAGCCTGGCACAGTGCTTTGCATGAGAAGCTCTGCATGAGCTTTGGGATTTGGCTCCCTAATGTCATCTCATCTAGTGTAAACATCTAAAAACCTCTAATCTTTCCTTTAATAAAGCTTCTTACAGACCTCTCATAGTTGATTGTGTCTTGTGAAAGTGATTTCCATGAGTCAGTTTCCTGTGTGAAACAAAATTTTCTTTAAACAGTGCCCTGTTTTTCAATCTCTGAAAGTTTCTGATGGTTTCTGTATGAATGAGTTCTTAGAATGCCTCTTAAACCTGACCTGTGCTCTCCTTTCATATGGTTCTATCGCCTCTTTCTTACCCATTTCCTTTGCAACCAGACCCAACTTCTACAATTCTTCACTGAAATGGCCAGTGCGTGGAAATGATACATCTCAGAGCAGTGAGCACAGTGGCATTCACAACCCTCTCATGAGGCCAAGGATTATAGCTGCAAGTAGTGGCTGCCTCAGACAAATATCTGGACCTGAATGACCATGGTGCTCCTGTCCTCATGAAAACATTTTTCTTTCCCATCTCTTAGTCCCCAATCACTCAAAACCTCAGAACTTCAAAATGCAAGAATGGGGTAGGAAAAGGGGTGAAACCAGCAACAAGGAGGACCCAGTAACTGGACCTCCTCCTATTTTCCACACCCAACTCAGCTAACAGAGGCTCTGCAAGCTCTGCACTGGGGGTCTGCTCTAGCTATGAAGGGTCTGTCGAAGGTGTTGAGAAGCTCGTATGATGGGCATCAACTGATTAAAGAGGTGGCCAAGGTCAAAGCACTGTTGCTGTAAGAATCAGCTGAAGCAGACCAGGAAATCCTTGAATGTAAATTCCAGAAATAAGTGAAATGCAAGAAACAAACCTCCAAAAACCTTTCCTTCGAGCCGGAATTGAACCAGCGACCTAAGGATTACTTGGTAGAGGCAGCCTACAGTCCTCCGCTCTGCCAGCTGAGCTATCGAAGGAAGACAAAGGAGTGCCAAGAATGAGTCAAGACCACATCAACAATAGCCTTAGGCTCTAATGGGCCTCCATATGTATTGCTTCTCACAACAGCAAAACAGGATCCAACACACAAAAAAAGGCATAAAGCTAACTTTCCTGCAAAACTGGATTTTGGTTACAAAACTGCTAGTTTTCTGCCAGATAGTTCACAGCTCTTGTAAGACTGTTGGTGGTGGTAGCATTAAGGTTGGAGTTCCTGTGATGACCCATCTGAAATCTGCCTGCTGCTTGACAAAGAAACGTGCCCGCTCTTTGGTGACCTTGACACACTTCCTAAGCTGAGCTAGGGGAAGAGGGACAACTCCTCTCCACACAATTCCCCACAACAGTTCTCCAGCCAACCCCAATAACAAATCATCAAACCAATCAACTAACAAGCTCCCCGACAGCTTCCACAGCAAATGCAGGAGGAACAGAGGAAAAGGACAGGAAGGAACAACCATTAAGAGTTCAATTTGAATCCCACCAACTCTCACCACGCATGCGATACCCCTCATACACAGATGAGGTTGCAATGTCTGGCACTGCAGCTGGTGGCCTCCCTAACCCCTGGGCCTGGGAGGCTGGGCCCTTTGTGAATCACCTGAGTGCTGCAGCTCACAGCTGTGAGCACTGAAAGCAAAACTACACTCCTTTGGAGCCGCAGTGATTCACCAGCATCCCAGCTGTCTGAGCAGCAGGGTGGGGTGGAAAGGTGTGAGCAGACACCTTGCTTGCTGAAACCATGGTGGAGCGTGTGCAGCAGTGTTACCTCAGTGCCCTACAGCATATCCATCCGTAACCCATGCTTGCCTCCACCTCCTCCTCGTGACTCAACCCCAAACCCCGGGCTGTTTCAGCAAGCACGTAGCCAGCAGGTTGAGGGAAGTGATTATTCCTCCATATTCAGCATTTATGAGCTTGAATTGGGATGCTGTGTCCAGCTCTGGGCTCCCTGGTGCAGGACAGGCGTGGACATATTGGAGGGAGTCCAGTGGAGGGCCCCCCAGATGGGCAGGGGCTGGAGCACACGATGTAGGAGGGGAGGCAGAGAGAGTTGGGCTTGTTCAGCCTTCAGAAGAGATGGGTCAGGGGGGACCATGCTGCAGTCTGCAACTGCCAGATGGGAGAGTGTGGGGAGAGCAGAGCCAGGCTCTGCACAGTGAGAGGCTGGGAGGTGACAGACACAAGCTGCCACCAGGGAGATTTTGATGAGATATAAGGGGAGAAAAATACCACGAGAGTAAAAATTTTCACCACTGCAAAGGTTACCAGGAGTGTGGAATCATCACCTACAGAGATACTCAAAGCTTAACTGGACACAGACCTGAGCAACCTGACCTATCTTTAAAGTCTACCCTGTCTGGAGCAGGAGGTTGGACTAGATGATCTCCAGAGGTCATTAACAAACATACACAAAAGTGACCCCCATGTCAGCAAGTTGACTTCACAGAGCAGATGAACTCACAGCAAAACTGTCACCATGTACTTCTCTATCTGGAAAATACAGCTCTTTGTCCCATAATCAAGCTCACACTCACACACATTTTATTTATTTTCATGCTAACAGATATCTTAAGCCTCCTCTACTGCTAAAAGCAGCACAGATCTTGAAAGAAACCCAGTAAGATACCTCCTCATTTTTGTTTATGAGAACACAGGATGGTCATGGAATATTTGACTTACCTACAAGGTACCATTGCAGCTTCTCAGAGAACTAAGCCTGGGACTTGTGATGTGTCATGGCATTCAGGTACCCACCACCATCAAGTCAGCTGATGCTGTAAAGAAAAACATATGATGGAAACAGAATTGCTGTTTGCCTGTCAGGGCAATATCTGCACTCTCTGGGGTCAGATGGTCTTGGTGGGAGGAGATCCCTGAGATACCCATGAGAAAATGTGAGGTTAATCTTGTGCTAGAGAGAGAATGGCACAGCAGATAGCACGGGCCCAAACTCCCAAATCAGAGCAGATAGAGTAGCCCCAGGGCTCTAATCTTTTCCAGTTTGCAGACCCCACAGCATTTTCCAGGGGCACTTCAGGCTCCTTTCAGGTCAATTGAAGCCTTTTGTCATGAGTCTGCCGTATCTGAGCTACCTTTCACAGACCCCTTTAAAATAATTCACTAGGGGCACCCATGCATTCGAGGACCCCAAACTGGAAAATCCCTGCACTACCCAGTTAAACTGGTTGGCACTGTCACCTAACCCAGTGGTGAGGTACCAACTACAGACTTTAGGGGAAGTATCACCATCACTTTGCTGTCAGAAGTTGTTACTGGTGCCAATAACCCTCAACAACTCCTACATTCCTGTAAGAAATCAGTAGCAGTTAAGTCAAGATAAAAATTCAAATGGAATCAGATAAAAAGTGGATGCTGTTACTATCTATGCATGAACAAACGGGATGCAGAAACCACAGTGTTGCCTTGACAATAAAAAGCATTGGAGCATCTTTTTGTGGAGCTTGCTAGCAGTGATGTATGAGTGATTTGTGAGAGATATTCTCCTAAACTACAAGTGTACCCCCCAGGGCAGCTTTTCAAAGTAGATATTCCTAGGAAAAATTAATGAATTTTTTTTTTTTGAACTTGGTAAGCTTTGAATGCTTAACAGAATTAAATTTTGGCATGGAGTTCGTGAAAGATCTCTGATTATTTCGATTCTTTTAACTGATTAAATGAAGATACCAAGCTTTGAGAGCCATGTGACTGGAGCCCTGAGCTATATAAAGGGAAGAGCTCACCTGTTTCATGTGGTGTAGAATAAGATGAAAGGGAAGGATGTAGCTTGAAAGCAGGATGAAGAACAGCCAGAGGTAAAGCTACTAATAGCTGGACTGTATAATTACATTTGGTAATGTTATGTGTTTTGTTAAGCTCAGACTAGCATATGATGGTCTCCAGTGTTTTGCACACTTACAGGCTGACTTTCTAACATGGCTTTAAATGGTTTTAAGTGTTTTTTTTCCCAGTGAACAGCTTTAAAATATCTGGTTCATTCTGAGGGACTAGGTGGCTTCTACACCACCAGCTAGTGATGAACTCAGAATATCTCAATTTGGGACTCTTGTGTGATACCCTTGCAACAGAGGAGGAGGTTCTCCTAAAGATTACTACTCAAAGCAACAGAAAGGAGAGTCTGGAGCATCAGGAAAACAACCATCTCTCTCTGTCTACCTGTTAAAATTCAAGATAGAAATCCCTTTGGGCTGGACTATCTTTGTACTTAAAGGCTGAAAAGCAGCTGGCACAACAGACCCCCAAGCCCTGTCTGATGCCCCCGGGCTCTGTTGTGATGTAAATAATATGTACAGCTCCTTGGGTCAGCTTCAGAGACAACTTTAATTACATGTCAGAGTGAGTGAATGCCAAGGGGCAGGAAGGTGGGAATGCAGAAGGAAAAGAATTGGGAGAGTACATGAGAGTTTCATATAAAGGAAGTTTGACTGCATCACACAGTGTGGGCTGCATTTCAGGAAACAGAGTTTACAGACTATTACTTACACCTATCAGTTTTTATCCTGCTCAGAGAACCCACTTAACACTTCAGCTGCTGCACCATTATCAGTAACAGACTGATAGACAGGTACTTTCAGTAATATTAGTAACAGACAGATACTTTCCAGAGGAAAGTATCCTTTGGGTATTCAGAACCCAAGCTCTGTATGCTTATCCACAGATATATTCAGCTTAATTTTGCTACATAACAACCTCCTAAGTCTGAGGTGGCTCCTAATAGAAAAAAAAAATTTTCTTTACAGCTGAATTATTTTAATTTCATTTTCTTCATATATATGACCAGCTCCATAAGCAATTAAAATGCAGACACTCAAGACCCGTGGTAGTACTCAGACACCAGCTTCAGATTGTGCAACCCTCTTCAGGCAAACAGTGACTATACAAGTGCCTGAGAGCTCACCCCATCAGAAGACACAGAAGGAAAGAGTCTCCATGTAACTGCCAAACAATTCTTTGACAAGTTAAATGTTTGGTCATGTTAAGTCAAGATGAGAAATACAGTGAGTAGCAGTCCCATCTGAGGGACATGGTTTAGCAGCAGACTTGGTTGGACTAGATGATATTAAAGGTCTTTTCCAACCTAAATGATTCTATGATGTTCTCCTCTGTTTTCTCTCCCACAAGGGTGTCCAAGTCTTGCCCTTCTCCTGGTGAAAGACAAGCCTAATGATGCGTGGGCTCTTTCGAGATGATGATCAGTCCAGAAAGTTTTGATAATTGGGTGGCAATCAACCACAGTCAGGACATGACATTACTCGGATACACTGGAGCAGCTCCAAGCTGCTGTGAATCCTGTCATCAGAGAGCCTGACACCTACCTAGCTTAGCTTAAATTTCCATTCAACAAGTACCACACTGAACCTTTTTTTGCTTAAGTAAAAGCTCAGCTAATCACCCATAGGCTCTCTATGCCCTGTTCTCATCCCGACAGCAAAGGAGGGTATTTCTTATCGATGCCTTCTACTTTCCAGCCCTGTTTCTTTCCCCTGTCAGTAAATATTGCTTTGTGAGAGCAGTTGCAGAAGCTGTGGTCTCACTGTGGGCTTCAGTGTCAGCAAAACCCTGGATCATTGAGAGGAGGGCAGTGGTGTGGAGGACAAAAGCAGCACTGTTTGGGACACAGGAGAGCTCACCACCTCCTGCCACCACTTCCCTTCAGGAGGCTGCCCTTCCACCCAGCCACTTCCCTTTCCCTTGCTCATCAGGCTTCTCAGACTATAAAAGCCCTAATGAAAATGGAACATGCATGTCATACATAACGAGGAGAGGCTCGACTGCTGGCAAAAAAAGAAGTGTGAAATTACAGTATCAGTGTGAGAGGGAGAGATATGAGCCCTCATTCCCCAGGAGAGAATTTGAAAGTGCATAATTTTTTCCATTCACAAGTGGCATTTAGGGGGCAGCTTTTGGAAGCTGAGAGGAAGACCCAGAAGAAGAACAGCACTTCCAAGCAGAGCCAGGAAGTGCCCTAAATATTTGGGACCTTTTTTTGATACACCAGCTTGGTTTGGCACAGGGAGATGTGCATGCACAGCCCTGATGAACAGGGGTGGTTCCTAATGTGCTTTGCCCACAGCTAATTCTGAAGACCAAACAGCAAATCCTTCAGGGTCAGAAAAAAAAGAGTAGGGTACGACTTTTTGGCTGGCTTTCCTCTTCACAGAAGAATTCAGCAGCCCTGGGTAAGGAGGAGACTTGCCTGTGTTGGGTCTGGCTGGGGTAGGGGATGCTAGTCTCTCACACTCATGAGAATCTGATTTATTTTTAAAGAGCACTTTAATGCAGCATAACAATGTTACCACACATCTTGCTCAAGCAAAGAATTTTTCCAATCTATATTCTGTGCCAGATAGAGTGACTATAAAAGGAGTTACTGTACCTTAAACTTCTGCCTTGGCTATAGTGACAGGAAACAAATTAGACAAATTCTGACCATGTCTTCTGGACCCAAATCCACACTACTTGGATGGATAAGAATTAGCAGCTACGTGAGAGCTTCTAGAGGGAGCTGGACTTAATGGATAAAGGTAAAAGAGTGGAGAACAAAGGCCACTGTGGGGCCCAAACCAGTAAAGCAGCAGCATTTAAATGCTTTTTCAGTGAAAATTTAACACCTCACAATGTGGCCAAAATATGTCAGATGCATGTCTGAGGCATGAATGCTGGGCTCAGACCACATGTAAACCTAAGCTCCAAACACAGTTTGACTTTTCCTGGTTAGTCTTAAATTCCAAAGACCAGCTTATTGGAGCCAACTGCACATGCTAATCCTAATGGAGCAGACCATACATTTCATAGCCCACAAAGCCACTGACCCTCTTGACTCTGGCAAGCTTTGCTGGGTGGTGTTAGACCTGGACCCACCAGGACTCAGCAGGCCAGAGAACAGTTTCAAACCTGGGCTTCACTTCAGCCACCAGAAGCAAAAACCTTTGCCCAGACATGAGTGTTTCTTGATGCCTCTTCTGCAAATACCTGAGGTTTTGGGAAATGACTCTTGAGAACTACTGTGTTCTTATTAAAAAATCATCTGTCCTCCTCCCTCTTCCTTATCAGAAGCTGGGCTCCAAACTATGCCCAGATATTATATGGTCTTTTCTGGTATTCCTGCCTCTACATAGTCAGATCCAAACATTTCAGACATCACTAAGTATCAGCCAGGGAGAAGGGCAGAGTTAATATCAAATTTAGTCACAGGTTGATACATCCTTTCTGAGAGGGATGAGCAAACGTCAAAAAGTAAAAACAAATGCCCAAAATAATGACTGCATCCCTACAAGCTGCACAGTCTTTTTTCTTAGGATAGGCTCAGCCAAAAAAAAAGGGGCACAACACTCAGAAAGGAGCTGGGCCAAGGGATCTTACTGCTACTATTTTGGCCTTATTATTTGTATTGTTATAGCACTCAGGGACCTCAAATGGGGATTAGTGTCCCATTGAACTAGGCACTATAAAAACAAACACCACAAAGACAGTTCCCCACCCCTTAGAGCTAATCTTTGGCCATTCCTCTGCAGCATCTGGGTAGAGCAGGGCATAAGGGAGTGTATTAGGGGGTACTGCATGGACTGCATTTAACCTTATTCCTATAAACCTTGTCCTTCCTTAACCTACTGCCCCACTTCTGTTTGTTAACCTAACTCATCACCGCCATCTAAATTTTGGTCATGAGCTTCTTGGACAAAAAGTCTTTGTACCTTCTCATTTGTTCTAGTTTGGTCTTTTTTTTTTCATTTCACAAGGTTTTGAGCCACAAAAAAATACTATACATCATGGAAAACATGAAATAAAATAACTTCCTTCCCTCTCTAAGGAAAAAATGGAAATGATCTATTTAAATACACATCTTGAAGTGTTATGGTTTTGTACCTCTCTAGAGTCTATTGTAATCCTGTGGGTCAGTGAGCAACACAACTGGTTTGGCAATATAAATAAAGCAGTCTGGTCAATATGTATATATGCACCAAGTACTTCTCCAGATGATAACACAGACAAAGGAGACATATCTGCAAAATAATTCCTACCAGTTAAATACAAAAAAAAAAGCTGGTGGCATACTGCATTGTGATTGATAAATTGGATTTGCAGGTCCCCATAAAGATAAAGGAATGTGACAGTCAGAGCAACACAGTCTTGGCATCTGCAGGACCTGGAACGAAACGTGGGCATTCTCCCATCTCTACAGTCATTCCTGCCAGGCCAGCCTCATGCCTGCAGCATCCTCTCCCCCTGCCTGCAGCCACAGCAGCTTCAGTTGCATCAAGAGATCATTCCTTGGAAAAGGAAGGTGCTGGAGCACTGGCAGTTTCTAACCTTTCCTAGGAAAAAGGGACTACCTGGACAGAGAGTCTTGTAAACCAACAGAGTAGTGCAGTAGGGTCCAACAGCTCTGCCACCATCTATCCATCCATCCCAAATCATACATAACCCATTCGTGCTCTAGAAGAGAATAAAAAAGAGGTTTGTTTAAAAGACTGTACTGAAGAACTATAAACAACATGGGATGTTAGTTTACACAGACAGAGTAGTGAGGATACAGGCAGTGCAATGGTACAACTCTGTTCCCTCTCCAGGCCAGAGGGATCTGCCCTTCAAATACAGCGACTCTTTCTGCAGGCTTGCAAACCTCAAACTGAGTCTACCCAAGCCAAGAGAGCACATGATGAAGAGAGTCTCCAAAGACACCAAGGACTCCCTCAAACATCGCTCTGTTTCTTTTCAGGAGCAGCAGAGAAAGGGGCGATCAAAGGTTTTTGAAGCAAGAGCTTGGGAGCTTTGTCAAACTTTGGGAGCTTGCTGCCTTCCCCAGCCCCTGGAGCACGGAACACTCGAGGACGGGTGGGGTGGGGGGAGCCCCTTCACAGCCTGGCAGCCAAGGCTGAGAGCTATTTGGATTAGATGAGGAATTTCAAGTGGGAACCATCTGAATGTGTGTGCACGCCTGTGTGAAGCTGAACTGTGTTTAAAGAAAACAAATGGCTTCTTGTAGTAGCTTTGCAAGGTCCAGTTCTAAAGGAGGCATAAGTAAGGCTGGTTTCCCCTGCCATTGCAAACTTAAATGGGATTGTGGGGGGGTTTTTTCCTCTTCCAAAAGGAAAGAATCAGGAAAAAACTACGACACCAAGAGTATTAATAAATTGGCAAGATATGCTGTAAATAGCTTTGATGTTGAACAAAAATAAAACAACAAAAAAATTGTATTGCAGCCATTTCAAGATTTCAGCTTCCTTCTTCACCCCTGCCACTAAGCAGGTTTCCTCAACATGTGACAAGAATAATTCAGAGGGATGCTTGCCAAGTGTTTTCTGACCCAAATCCTAGAGGTATCCTCCATCTGCAGCAACAGACAGCTCGCTGTGGTCTGTCATTACCTTCTGTTTGGTTTTCAACACCAGCTACCCTAGTTAATGAAAGAAGATGCAACCACCAAAGACAATGAACAGACAAACATTAGCAGCATTTGAGGAAGACTCCTCTAATCTTGAATAGGCCAGAATACAGAACGATAACGACTGATACATGCATGTAACAGGGTGTTGCTTTATTAAACTAAGTAAGCTCAGCTACTAGGAAAATGATCTGTATGAAGCCTGGTGGAGAGGATTTAAGGACAAGGGATGAAGGGCAGAGCTAACCATCCAGTGTCTGTCACAGCACCACACCTCCTCAGCCTCTATCTCCAGGCAATAAATTTCATCTCTTGGAAGAGCCAGGCAGTCAGAAATACTTTTTCGTGTAGGACTGAGCCCCAGCTCCACATCTATGATGTTCTTCTATGTAAATGTTTGCATGCAGCCCTTCACATCCACGGTCTGTAGCAATGCATGGTATTTAGCCAAATGCCATTCCCCCAAAGGGCAGCATATTTTTGTTCTTATAATCTTGCATGGAAATTTAAATGGACATATTTAAACATGGGAAAAGTAAACACGTTTCCCCTCAGCTCGGCACTGCCACATCACTGTGCTGGTGATGATGGTGGCCTGAGAGTTTTCTCTACACATTCCTGACTGAGATGGAGAAACCACCAAGGAAGAAAGTTCCCCACAGAAAATAAAACCCCTCAATTTGACCTACGTGCTAGGCTGGGGGTTGGATCTACTTAGCTAGATAATATAGGCAGTGCTGGCCTCATCAGCAAAGCTCCATCATTTTGTTCTTCATCAAGCCTCCCTATTTGATGTAACAGACTCCCATTTACCTACCGTGTAAACACGCTGTGCTTCAAATGCTTGTCTTTGATAAACCATTCTCCCCTTTGAGGATCCATTAGGCCCAACATGAATCGAGCCTAAAAAGCTACTTAAAGCTTTTGGAGAATTCTTTGCATTTCCAGCTTCACATTTCAGTTACTGCAATGTTTGCATTAAGATGCTTGTCTGAGTTCTGCCCTGCAGGATTCAGAAAAAAGAAAAATGTTCCTTTTGTGCTGAATAGAACCAGTAGGTATTCAACTATTTTTTGTGTATTATGACAGTACCATCTGGCATTCATCTGCTGGGTACCTCAGGAGAATGTCCCCTTCCTACTTGCCTGTATGATGCTGGCCAAAATGATAGAGTACACCAAAGGTTAGCTTCCTGTAATATGGTCTCTTGGCTTATCTTGAGTAGGACAATAGTTCCTTTATGTTCTTAACTTTGCATTTCACGTGTTCCCCTGCCTGTCTGGAAAACAGGGTGGTAAGAGATTGTTATGGGTCAGACACCTCCTCCTGCAAAGCCAGGCCTAACACCAGCAAACCTACTAACAACAATCTATAAGGCCAGTTGGCCACGCACATGCAGAAAGAAATATGAAATAGAAATGGAAATTTGCCCGGTTAGATTTGTTCTGTTCCACTGAAACACTTTGTAGAGTGGAAGCATAAACAAACCACTGCTCTTAGAAGTCACGGTTCACCTGCTGACTCAAAAATTCATGTCTGTCAACCAGCGTGAGAGAGGCCAAGGGGACTGTCTGTTTGGGTTTCTCTTTTGGTCTCAGCCTAATTTATCTTGTCAGTTCCAAGATCTCCATTCCTCTCTTGAAAGGCCGATAAAGGAAGTTTGGCTTAGCCGTGCCCTCCAATTATTTGATTATTTTTAAGCAAACAAACAAGAACTTCGCCTGGACCAGCTCAGAGTGTCTGGTTTAGCTGCTGAGCAACGTCTCAAAGCTATTTTCATCTTAGCCCCTTCCTCAAACAGCAGCTCCTTCATCCCTTTCAGGATATATACTTTAATACTCCCAACCTGCTTCTTGCAAACAGCCTTTTCAAGAGAAACAAGCCAGTCTTGAGCAATTAAGACCTATAGATCTCCCTTCACTTCCTTCAAAGCCATTGTGGAGGTGCAGCTGAAACCCATTAAATTCAATTGAGCCCAAATGGCCCATAAGTCATATGGAAACTTCCTCTGGGCTTTTAACAAAGAGCCTTGCTTTAAATTCCAAATTACAAACAAATTCAGTCTGTTCAGCTTTCACATAAAACACAAAAATTAAAGAAAACATACAGAGGGAAAGTTGCATCCAATCACAAGGAGCATTATGAGAAAGTACAACCAGCTACTCTTGTTCTGAAGTTACATTCTTCAGTCAGAAATGTCATATTAAGGCAGGGCAATATTTTCTTTAGTCTGAACTGGAAGCAAGCTTTATTCAGCCCATCACAAAACTGGTGACATTCACTGTCCCATTCTCTCCTCCAACCTTGCCCCACAATGGCTAAAAATAATACATATTTACATATATACACATAATATGATGTCCATATATGCAAAATCATATTATATCTCACACAGCTACCAGACTAATCTCAGGTTCATATATAATAAATAGACAATAAACATTTATGTACTCTTTATATACTTAAGTATTACTTTACGTGGGTCAGGTTTTTATCAAGTTGATGAATTTATTAATGCAGCTTTATATTGGAACTCTGAATCTGTCTCAGATTAGGGATCAATATATGTACTATGAGATCATAAGTCAGCTGAACACTGAAAAGGTCCAGGCAAATACTGAACTTGAAAATTATACAGCAAAATTGTTCCATAATACACCTTTATTCAGACCCCCCATGGGACTGGCATGCTGTAAAAGCCCTAAAAAAGCCTCTACTTGAGGGTTAATTTCACCCTCAGGGCTCTGAGAATAACTGGAGGCCCAGATTTTTATGACTTGGTATCAATTAATGCTTTTTACATTCTTTTTAATAAGAACTTGATGAAAAATATCCTGCTCTACCTATTCTATTTGGCACCCAAGTTACAAGCCATCAGAAGTATCTGAATCATTTTTAAAAGTGCTGTGGAGCAGCATTTTCTAAAGATAACAAATACACACATGGGCTCCTGAAGCATATGAACTGAAATAAAAAGTAGCAGGCATCCTTTGTGGCTAACCAGGACCATGCCCAGCACTGCTCTAAGATGTACAGGCTTGGTGGTTTTAGCTGGATTTGTACAGACCCATTGGTGAGGGCACAGTTTAGGTTATTGCAATGAAACATGGCTGTTTCTCCCATCCCTATTCCTCCTCCTCCTCTCCCTTCCCTAGCCCCTTTTCCTAAACATGCGCTCTTGCTGCTCCTTCTGTACCAGCCCTGAGACACCAAAGAGCCAGAAGAACAACTCAGCAAAAGCAAACACTTCAACAGAGCCTCATACAACAAGCAAGAGGATGATAGTGCAAAAGAAATAGGACTATGAAGTCAGGAGCAGAGAGAGGAGAAGCAGGACTGAATTGTGGCAACCTGCTTCATGGATCCACACCCTGGAAAACATCAGATTTGTTAAAATAGCAAAGGAAAGGACAGCAGAAATGTGTTGATCTGCATCTAAGCCAAAAAAAAAAAAAAAAGATGTCAGCATAGTATATAAACAGCTTGACTCTCACCCCATTCCTTTCTCAACCAACATCTCCTGAAATTCATTGTGCTTTAGACCTGACTCCTGGGACAGGGATAACAGGAACTACAGAACTTCTCAGTCTCTGACTGAGGTCAGAGAATATTAAGCAGACAGCTAATTACACAATAATGATTGAAGTAACACCTCTTGGGAAAGTTTTAAGGGGGAAAAGGAAAAAAATAGAAGGAACAAACAATGCTGAAGTACTCGTTTGGAAGAAGTATGTTCTCTGGTTGGTTGGTTGGTTTACTTGTCATGAGTTGTAGCAACCACAAATCTAAGAAGTGTGGATGGGACACACTGACTTTCTAGCAAAAAAGGAGAAGGGAATCCCTCATTCTCCTCCGATTCCCCACTGCCAGGCAACAGCAAATAAAGACTGCCTGAGAAACCAAGTATGCTGAAATCACCCCTTCTGGTGGGTAAAAGTTATCCGAGGACAAACACAGCCCCACAGCTAGAATTCCCTTCACAACAACCTTCAAAATGGCAAGAATTAAATAATAAAATCCCCCTAAAACCACAAGCCAGCATTCTAACCCTGTGGAAGGAAACACTCCAGTAGAATTCAGTGGATGTCATTTAAGGGGAGAGATGGGGAGGGAATCTCAGGGTGAGGCTGCAGCATTCAACACCCCGATGGCACCGAACCCAGCGATGTTATGGAGCCAGCACATCCCTGCCTCAAGCCTGGCTCTGACCCAGCTACAGAAAAGCACTGGCACTGGTCACTGTCAGGACACTTTTGTTTACAAGCTAACTCAGGAGTGCTTTTCAAAGCACTGCTTCCATTTTATTTATTTATTTATTTTCCTGGGCAAACGCCATGACTTCTAATTTGAAAGAGGATTTAAAAGTGGCTGTGATTCATGGGGATTTATGGACCTTTCCCAGGGAGTTTCAAAAGCCTGGACTTTCTTCCCACAACTCCCAGGAAATGCAGTGAGAAGTCTCCCACAGGTTGTTACTTCAGCATGTTTGGACCAGACTGGCAGTGCAGGACAGTCACCCAGCAGCCTCCATCCAGCACCTGTGAGGAGCTGGAATTCTATAGATGCTACCCAAGGCTGTGCCCAAAAATGGGGGACTTGCATGAAAACCATTCCCCAGAGTAACCACAATCAGCATGAACCTGAACAACAGTCACACGTCACTGCCATTCCTCTATAAATCAGCAATATAGAGAGAAATGATGTAGGATTGGAGACCAATGGAACAAACTGGGGGGGTACAGGTGATGATCCCTTTTGGAAATGAACATTAGGAAATTTCTTAAGCCCAAAGCACACTGAGGACACCATTATATTTAACCTAAGAATGATTTTGCATTAGTCCTGATTTAGCCACTGATATTTTCAGCTCTGACTGGTTACAGCACTGGAAAGCCCTGGGTGAGGCTTTCTCCCTCACACAGGACTCACTTCCAAGAGCTCATTAAATGTTAGTCCTTGAATGACAGGTTTTATACACTGGACCCACCTTCCTTGCAGTTTGAAGGGAGACCTTCCACATTGTGCTTTCCAGCTACTTTTCCCTTCACCCTGAACGTTGCCTTCAGTGATAAAGCTAAAGCACCCCACCCCTGCTCGTTATCGTGACAGTATTTAGTTCTGACAGCACAGGCAGTGTACTTCATGAAATATGCAACCCCGTGACTAATGAGGTATTTGCACATAAGGGCCACATACAGTAAACTGCAGGACAATAAAAGTAAAAGAAAACCAGGAGCTGCTCGGCCAGCTGTTAAAATGATGCAAAATGCATCTTATTTTATGTGTTGTGTTATATCCAGATGCTGACTAGATCTCAGCCCTGACTCTCTCAATAAAGCTTCACCTTAAAAAAAACAACCTCTAAGTCTTGCTTGCTGTTATTATGTTAGCTCCCTACTTCTCAAACACTAGTGAGAAGTTCACCTCTTTACTACCTCTCTGCTTTCCACTCACCATGTAAGGGGAGTACTATTTTGATTTTATGGGTGTGATTGCGTCCACTCGGGTGCTAAGCATCCTATCAGCATATGACCAAAGAGCAAAGCTGACATTTTTACCATGATTATCCACAAAATGTGTTTCCTACCTCTGATTTACAAGAGCCCTATTCATGAGAAATGATTAATAGCTCACTAGCACTGCCAAAAAGCACATAAATCTAGACATCCTCTATGCTCCTGACATGCTGCTCATCTCAAAGATGTGCTCAGATCTCTCTCTCCTGCTCTCCTGCTTATCTGTGTCTGATCCCCAATGGGTACATGCTCATGCTGATTAGGCAATACAGTTGCTGACTGGGACAATTTTAGGCTGCTATTACTGATGGTACCCAATTAGAGGCTGCAGAAAGCAGTGTCCTTCCTGGCTTGTACCAGACAAGCATGATTAAGTGTTAAATGCCTTATAAATTAACAGGCAGCATCACCCATGTGTCTGTTACAACTTATCAGGGTAAGAAACCAGCTGCATTGCCAAGTTTTCTCTGCTTGCAGTTAAGCCTCCCAGACTAATAGAGCTGAGAAGAGGGCAAGCTGCCTACAAGCATACACCTGACTCAGCTGATGCTTCACGTATTCTACAAGGTTTCAGACACTTGGCATCAAATGTGCTTTTAAGTGCCCCACTCAGATGTGATAGATTTAAACAAACACTGTCTGAACCATGGCCCATGATATCATTCTCCATCCCCTCACCACCCCCCTACCCTGGTCTAATAAAACCTATTTCACAGTTCTTGAGCATCCTCCTTCTGAAGATCCCGGAGCATTTTGCAATTATTAAAGAAGAGATCATACCATGCCCACCCATTTTCTTCCGTAATTTCAATGGGGCTGCTAGCACAGCAAGACACACAAAAAGCAGCAGCTCATTGTGCCTACTATGTGAAGAGAATATCAAGGTTGCAGCTTTCCCTACGTGTATCCATGATGACACAAGCCTTTAGTTGTACGATCGTGTTCTACCAATAACACAGGGCACAACACGCCTCCTCCTCGCTGGCTTTGATGCAGACAGGTTACAGCTTGCACCTCTTTTTCATGCCTGCATTTGTGATGTTCTCTGTTGTTACAGTACGGTGCATTTTTCATCTAAGATGCTACCATCAGGCCTCAGAAGCACACACAGCTCCCGCTGGCTTCTCTGGAAACTCCAGCTATTACCTCAGCTGTAACAAAAATCCCAATAGTATTATCATTCATAAAATAATTATAAAAGAGCACTGATTTCTCTAGGTGTGTTTTGACAATATTCTCGGCGCTCATGTTCTGCTCAGTTTTTTTCCTTCCTAACTTCCTCAATGGTAAATTACTGGTCCAAGTTTACAAGCAGCTATCATAATATAATTTTCCCTGATCATGCATTTGCAACAGATCCCACTTGCAGCTGAGTTATTGAGCTTTATTACTGCACAAACTACTTCTCAGGTAAGTACCTGGAAAGAACAGCACCAATGAGAAGGGATATCTTGCCTAGTTGGACAACCTTTAGAAGTGCAAATGCTGCTCCATTCTCCACATACCTTATCTCCAAGCTGTCTGGTACTTTTGCTAATTAACAGATATGCTCTCTTTAAACCAGTGCTCAACTGTTTCTTTAAAGAGTGAAGGGTGGCCTCTATAACCTTCAGGGATAATAAAGTTATTAGTGTTGCTTCCCTGGCTGTTGTATCACAAATTCTTTCAGAAGCTGAATATTTCACCACTGTTTCTTGCCACGACCTGATGTCCAGAGGTGTATCCTGCAGAGCTGTGTGAGCAGCACTAGCCACAGGCTACATCCCTGAGAAAGGAGCAGCAGATGATCCAAAGAGGTGCTCACTGCACTTGTACTTTGTGCAATGCTGTTTGCAAAGTATATAATCACACCAAGTGAAAAATCAAACAGTAATAGTCACCTTCATTGCTCAGCATGCCCAAGCCTCCCTGGCCAGTGAGTCATAACTCCCAAAGGCCCTGACTCTCCACTACTCTCAAGCCATGCTTGCAGCTTCTTACATGACTTATTTTTTTCCTGCTGCATTTGGAAACCATCTCTCAGACTGCATGGCCTAATTCTGCTCAGCCTTTGCTTTGCTTGATTACTGCCTTCCTACCAGCAGCTAAAAACATGTTTAAATATTCCTATCATTTAGCTCAAAGGAAGCTGCTTAGCACATTTAACATTTTTACCCAGATCTGAGACTTTCTACTGATGTAAGAGCCATCTGATGGCAGCCACTAACACCTTCCTGTATAAAAAATATACTCCTAAAAGAGCAGCTCCACGAAAAGTAAATAGAAAATTCTTCCATAAAACAGCACAACTTGCTGTCACAAGGGCAAAAGGATATTTTTTGAAAATATAAAGTACCAAATAAGGAGTTCTATTAAAAAATCACTCTAGTTTCTATGATGTGTGCAGAGCAGTTAGGATGAGGTATTCATGTTATTATCTTCCAAATGGCTGAATCAAGGCAAATGGAAACTGTGATGAAACCTCTATCTGCTGGGTATTTACCCACCTCTTAGCTTTCCAGATACTATAACCCTTGTTTTTCTTCAGGACTGTGCTGAATAACCTAGAACTGGGAGATCACACACAAAAAGACCCACCCCAAAGGAACTTTCCATGTGTTTTTACCAGCCTGTATCTTTTCTCAGCTGTTCCACTGGGAACAGGACACACCAGACCCCTTAGTGGCACACATAGGAAACACCGTCTTATGGGGTTGGCTGCACTATCTAACTAGAGATCTCCTGACAGCTCATCTGCACCAGGTTTCATAATGACATGACTGAGCATCACTGATCCTCACTCAGCAGTTCCACGGGAGCTTTCTCAGCAGACACCATTCATGGTATTTCTTTTACTTTCATTCGTATTCCAGCATCTGCAGTAGTCAGAACAGTTTTCAGATACCCTTTTTCCACAAGGGATGTTGCTTGTTGCTTTAAAGACTCATATTGAAAGAAGCACAGAGAGGAATAAATGACATTTGGGGTATTTCAATACAGCTATAAGCTCAGAGGTAGGAGGAAAAGAGAGAGAAGTTCTTGTCTACAAAAAACATACTGACAAATTACATATTTGTGTTCTGGCAGTAGATTACATACTTAAAAGGGCTCTTCTGCCTGTCTTCTTTTGTATGACAAAAAACTTCTTGCTCAAGGTTTGGACTATTTCAAGGATTGTTCAACATTGTCTTATTCTATGGCTAACAAATGCATGGTTTAACCAAGGAATGCCCAGAAGAAACGTAGGAATCAACACTCAACTTGACCTTAGCTTCCTTTGGCAGGTACTATACTTTCACAAGTATGAATATAGCTAGAAAAGCTTCTGGGAAAGGAAAAAAAGGAGGAGGGAATTATTTTCATGGAACATTTGCCCTGACTTTCCAAACTTGGTTCCTACTTATGAAAATGACCACAAACCATCATTTGAATTCAAATAACTGACATCAAGAGCCATGACACACTGCAGCTTCATAGGATACTTTGCATGTTTTGGGTGGTGTTTTGGTCACTCCCAAACCAAAAGAGCAACCTGTCTACCTGAAGTTCATGATGCTGTTTTGCCAGTAAAGAAATTAATGGATACTGGCACCCAGTAAGACTTGAAATGTAGGAAGCAACTTTATCTACCGCTGCTCATTTTTCAAGAGCATGTGTTTAAACCTCAAACACTTCACAGGAGCAGTGTACACACCCATCTGCTTGGCATACCTAAATGATATAAATAAATTATACAGTTTGGGAGAATTTTATCATTAAATATTTTGCACACATCATCTTGACCCTTACACACACATAAAAAATAAATCTGAGTAACACAGAAGTTTTTCCTAGGCTAAGAGAGCCTTACATGACTCAAGCTCTATTTTCTTCACTCAACCAAACCAACCAACCAAACAGAAAACCCAAGTCTTGAGCCTTCTGAATAAACCAATCCTAATGAGGTCAGGAAAGTAGAAGTTGGGTGGTTCTGGCATCAGCAGAATCAAAGCAAGTTCTGTTATTTATCTAATACGAGCAATTTTGCTAAACAAACTCTACCTTTGTTCTGTGAATGTTGGAAGCTGGGCTTTGGACAGATGTTCCCTGCTGGATGCAGCCATGCCAGGGGAAGGTTATAGCCCCAGCTGTTGATCATCACTTTTGCAGAGGTTACTGCTCCCTCACACTTGTTGGCAGAGCTTGCTTACAGAAACACTCCCAAAGCCATTTCAAGTGAGTGGTGTTAGCTGAAGGTAAGCTGCTGGAAGAGGTCCTGCCTGTCTGGACCTTTAAACTTCCACTGATCACAAGACTGCAAGTTTTCACAACTTCTTGTCAGGGCAGCAGCTTTTCTCACCTTTTTGTGTAGCACCAGAGAGCGAATCCCAAGTGCCACACTTGAACATTGAGCCTTAAATGCCTCCCAATTAAACACTGACAATTGTGTTAAATGTGCCAGCAAACTACAGCCCTGTTTCAACTCAACTTGCTGCTTTGATTAACTTTCAAATCGCTTTTCCACCAAGCTCCTGGTCTTAGAATCAACAATCAAAATCCGTGTTATTTCACTGTGTGAGGGCATCCTGCAGACCCGTGTGACACATCTAAGGATACAACATGCACAAATTGCAGCTCTGATGCAGAGATGTTGGGAGGCACCAGGCTACAGCCAGAATATCCAGGACTTTAGACATGCAGTGATGCTCTAGACAAGCTCCTCACCTTTCTCTGCTCTTTTCCCACCTACAAAATGGTGAAACTTTTGCAGAGTTCTTTGAAATCCAAGTGAAAAGTATTTGTTATGATAATTGTTTTTAAGAATATAAAGAATATAGATCCACTATTCCTTGGCAAATTTAAAAAAAAAAAAAGAAAATGCATCATACAAATATTTCATCAACAAATAATCTGTATTGGTATATGAATGGCTATGACTTTAGAATAATGCAAGGTTTACCTTCTCACTCTTTTATAAGTCATATGTACCTATGAGTAAATTCCAATATATCCTCAATTAAGGGATGCATTGAATTTACAACTGGTGTTTGAGGGATTTTTTTTCTCCTGGCAGGATAGTGATTGAGCTGCCTAAGATGTCATTCACAGCAGGCTATTTATGTGATGACGTTTCTATCCAAGTGAAATTGCTATGTCTAACACCTTTTCCCTCTTCAAGAAAAAAAAATATTATTTTGCAGACAAAACAAGAAGTTATCCAAGGATTTAAGAAAAGAATTTGATGTTTCTTTCCTTCGGCGTAGAACTACTTTATTTTCATGCATTTCACCTCCTCTACTGCTTGAGCTACAGATAATACCAAGTAGCAAATTATATGCCAGAAATCATATTAAAAGAACATTACAGATACAAAGCCAGTCACTCAAAACTTACAATCTCCCAAGATTTCCCAGACAATTGCATTTCAAGCCCCCTGGTATACACACTGCATGCAGGACTATGAATGACATGACTACTTTTTCCCAAAGCCATCTCCTCATTCAGTGGACAGAGTAGATACTAATCGTTACACACGTGAATGTCCTTTTTAAAAAAAAAAAATTCATACTGCTCTCCATGAGGCACCAGATCTTATTTAATGACCTGTACTCAAGACTTGCTAGGAAGACAGGATTATGAACATCTGTTGAGTTTTCTGTTGTGCCATCCTTATACTAGAGGGCTCTGCAAGCAAGAAATCACCTGTGTGATTCTGGGGATGGGATGAGCTTCTCCTCATTTCCACAGGTGATAAAATGATAACCTGGAAAATCGTAGTTATCAAGTAGCTTCACTTTGATTTACTTTTCAACAGATCCCTTCTATGTTTTAACACTTCTTGAGTCGTTCTTGCATATGTGCTAGGATATTTGTAAAGCCTGGACTTTGGGCCACATTGCTTCTACCTCCCAGTTATTACTCCAAATCGTTGGAGCTTCTCAACAAAATGAATAGACACATTTATCTTTAAACAAGCAAAAAAGCAACATATTTCTCTCAAGCTTTTCCTCAGGAAAACAAACAAAACAACAAAACCCAGCCATTTTTTCTGAAGCTTTAGATATTCAGCCAGATGCAGCCTCCCAGGCTGCACATTTTCAGTCCAAATAATATACATTTGATGAATTTATAAGCAACTGAACACAGGGTTTTGTGATGAAAAGTGTCGAGCAAGCTTAACTATAGGTGGGACTCACAGCTTCACCCATAATTAATATCTCCTATGAAAGGTCTGCTGGTAATCCAGAAGAGCCAGGCAGGGCAAGGACTCCCTGCAGAGCTCCATAGAAGAGCAAGGCTGCATTAAAAGGTCTCATTCATTCCTCTGATGATGGGAAACAAACAAGCATCAAATGATTTATACCACATAATCAGTGTTCACAACCTCAGCAGAATACCTCAACAGAGCACAGAGAGGCAAAAATGAGCATCTAAACCCCCTTCTCAACATTCCTATGTGCAAACCAATAAGCTGGTGAATTATTATTGCATAAGGAAGCCAGAAAGGAAAACTTCACTTGCAAACAAACCACTTGTAGCCAACTCAGAAGGAATACTTGACTTTGACCCAGGCAGTTTTCACCCTGGTGAGTCATGGCCAGACCTGTCCTGATACTGCCAACGGTAATTACCAGACGGGTCTCCTCATGGTTGACACTACTCCATGAAGGAGAAGACAAGAAAGCAAAAGGCCTTGTCTCTAACAAACTTGGCTCTGTGTCACTGTAAAGAGCACCCTAAAATGTGGTTGACATCTTCATTCCCCTTTGCCTTGCCCTGCTAATGTTTCCAAAGCCAGTTTTTCTCCAGCTTGGCTCTTATGTGTGTCCAAGGACAACACAAGTAAATCATTGCTCTATCACAGCTTATTTACTCAACATACTACAACGTATTGTAGTCCCATAAAGGGATAAGAAATCCTTGATGATTTGGAACTCAGTAGAATACTACTGCACCTAGCAGAATCACTAAATAATAGTAAAATAAAAGCTGTCATTAACTGAATAATTGCTCTATTTTCCCTCATGGAACTGGAAAGAAGCATATAAACAGTTTATGTCTTTTTATAGAAAGGAAGACCAACATTCAACTACCCAGGAGGTGGATTCCCCCTTTTCTAAACCCAGAAAAATATTTTTTAGCACTTATTTACGTTTTCAAGATTGTCTTGACATCTGTTCTTAAAAAGCATGATGAAAGGCATACTTTTAACTACAAACACTGACAAAAAATGGCAAGGCTCTGTGCTTCCCTGCTGTAGAACTGCCAAGTAATAAGGATTTGCATGACTAAGCTTCTATTACGCTGACACATGCAAAACTGAGGAACAATCTTTCTTTCTCAGTTTGACAATGCTGAGAAGGGAAACACTCCTTTTACTCTCCTCTAGGACACGCTGGGTCTCAGACAAGATGAACAGTATCATTCAACCAAATCAATTTTTAAATGGATGTTTAAATGCTGAGTTCTCTTAAGTAGAGACACTTGGAGAGCGACCTTATTATGTGAGCTAAAGGTCACCAGGGATTTCACCAACACTTGCAAACATACAGTATTTCATTTGGCATGTCTCTACACAGAAAGCACCACACCATTTGGAATCCACTTCTTGGAACTTAAGTAAACGTTGAAATAAGCTTCTAGAAGCACCCTTGAAAAATTCCCATGATTAATCTATTGGATTAAAACAGTATCCAGTTAAAGGATAAAAAAGTTAATAAATATTTTCAAACTTAAGGTCACCTTCACACCAGTAACTACCATTGGGCAGCTTTCTTTTATAATTCCTGGGATGTATTAGAAAGGATGTGGTTAGTAGGTCGAGAGGTTCTCCTCCCCCTCTATTCTGCCCTGGTGAGACCTCATCTGGGATACTGTGTCCAGTTCTGGGCCCCTCAGTTCAAGGACAGGAAACTTCTTGAGAGAGTCCAGCGCAGAGCCACTAAGATGCTGAAGGGAGTGGAAAGGAGGAAGTTTTTATGAGGAAAGGCTGAGGGAGCTGGGCCTCTTTAGCTTGGAAAAAAGGAGACTGAGGAGTGACCTTATTAATGTTTACAAATACATTAAGGGAGAGTGTCAGGAGGACGGAGCCAGGCTCTTCTCAGTGGTGTCTAATGATAGGACAAGGGTCAACGGGTGTAAGCTGGAACATAGGAGGTTCCACCTAAATATGAGAAGAAACTTCTTCAAGGTGAGGGTGACAGACACTGGCCCAGGCTGCCCAGGGGGGTTGTGGAGTCTCCTTCTCTGGAGATGTTTAAAGCCCACCTGGACGCCTTCCTGTGCAATGTGGTCTAGGTGATGCTGCTCCAGTGGGGGGATTGGACTGGATGATCTTTCGAGGTCCCTTCCAATCCCTGACATTCCGTGATTTCCTTTGGGAGCAGCATCTGAGGGTCCAATTGCCTCGAAGTGACTGGCAGTTGCTGAGATGCCCAGAAGAATATGATTTATGGGCCTAATTTTAGGCACAAGTTTAAAAATGTTGCCCTCTTTCAGAATGAAATTTCTCCTTATTTTCTCCTTACAGTCTTCTACCATACAGCACAGCATATCACAACTTCAGTTTCAACACAGATCACAAAAAATGTAAACAAAATGTAAATCTGTGCTAAGGCCTTCTGGGGTGATGAGGCACCGTTTCCCTTCCAGACACCTAATCCATACCATAACTTAGAGTATACATCTACTTGAATGGCAATGAACTCTGAAATGTGTATCTCCAACCCACTGAGAGCATCCAGAAACTTTATATATAAAATAAGACATATCCTTATCATTTCTAATGAACAGAGACAGTGTATTTTTAAAGATAAAGCTGTCGTTTGCAAAATGATCAGAAACCAGCTAACAGCATACAACTATTATGTCATCTCTTATTATAACCCTGTGTAATCTCCCAGAGAGGGTGAATAGCCTGTGGAAGTCTGTATGAAAGACACATTTCCAGGGAAAGCATATGATGTCCACATTGTTGAAGATGCAGAAAGAGAGTTAATATTCCACACACTCCAACCTCAACCTCATGCAAGAAATTAAATGGACTTTGGATGGTGAGCACAGCTTGGCCAACGATTACAACTGTTGATTAAAAGATCCTGGAAGTTACTGAAATAAAAGTACAGGGGTGGGAGGGAGAGGCCACTGCCACACAGCCTGAATGCATTGCTGGTGCCATCCCACCTTTGACATTTCATTCATAGGACAGAATCATAGAATCATTACAGTTGGAAAGGACCTCTAGGATCATCAAGTCCAACCTTCATCCCAACCTCTCCCTAACCACTAGACCATAGCCTCAAGTGCTACATCTACTCATTTGTTGAACACCTTCAGGGATGGTGACTCCACCACCTCCCTGGGCAGCCTGTTCCAGTGCCTGACCACTCTCTCAGTAAAGAACTTCTTCCTAATATCCAATCTAAACCTCCCCTGATGCATCTTGAGGCTGTTTCCTCTAGTCCTATCATTAGGAATTTGGGAGAAGAGACCAACACCAGCCTCCCTACAACCTCCTTCAAGGTAGCTGTAGAGAACAATAAGGTCTTCTCTCAGTCTCCTCTTCTCTAGACTAAACAACCCCAGTTCCCTCAGTCACTCTTCACAAGCCATGTTTTCCAGACCTCTCACCAGCCTCGTTGCCCTTCTCTGCACCTGCTCCAGCCCCTCAGGGTCCTTCTCATACTGTGGTGCCCAAAACTGGACACATTGCTCAAGGTACTCATTGCTGCCTTCTGAATAAACTTTCATTAATGGTAATCACCAGCAGCCATTTTCAGCTTAGTTTTGTACGTAATGAGGCTGAAATGATTGCGCTGTCTGTCTCTTTCCATCTGTTTACCTCTTCCCACTCCCTCCCTCTCTCCCAACCTCCCTCACAAACTTCCTGAGCTGTTGGCCAACCCAAATTAGCGATTGCTCTGAGGGAAGAGCAGGCAGAGCTCAGCTGCTGCAGTTGGCAGCGACCAGTTGCCCAGCTCATACTGGGCACACACAGCACTGGGCTACACAACATGCACAATGCTCTTCACAGAACAGCATGTCATAAAAGAGATGGAGAAAGGTCAACAGAGTGCACTGGGAAGGGACAAAGGACACCAAGCCAACAGAAACCATGTTTTATTATTCTGGCTGCTCTCAGACTGACTCCTCTCCGTGGCAACTCTCCCCTATATGGTATTTTTGGATTTGATACGTACCCATCGATAGCACTGGTACTGTCAGAGCAGCACAGGGGAAAATACACTGGTGAAAGGACATTATCTGCTTTCCTAGTGGCCTATCAAGTGCTTAACTGGAACAACCAGAAGACAGAGATGACAAGAGAAACAGAAAAACTTAGTAATTCCAGAATAAGGAGGTAGTCCTCAGTGCAAATCTTACCTAAGTAACTAGGCACGTATGTACAAAATCAGGATAGTTTTCTGCTTGCTGATTTTTCAGCAACTCACCAAGTATTATCTTAATGCTGAGAATAATAATTTCACTTAAAACTTATCAGTAGCTGGCAAGTGTCCTGAAGAAGACACACATTTCCTTCCTCTCTCTTTATTCCCCTCCAGGACCACTCTCCTCAAGCAGGGAGCGCTTTGTACTAGGATTTAGGTTGAGAAACCCACACTCACAGACACAAGAAAATCAGATAAATAAGGATGGAATTAACCCATGTATTAATTATTTGGTAATAGTGTCTTCCAGATTAATGTCTCCTTTGGATTATCTGATGAATTGCTGCAGTTAACTAACCTTCTTTTGATCCTCCTACTGGGAAATACAGAAAAGATAAGATGGTGAGGGTGGAAAGATAATTATGCTCAAGAAGACGACAGTATCTTATCCATGTTAGGAAGGTTAAACTCAAGTAGTTCCTTCTCAGGACTCCTACTACCAAGCAGAGATGCCAGCATGAAGCTGTTCAGCCAGTTTCAGATTGGTACACATTGTCTGGCTCTTGCGACACCTGGCTTAGGGTGAATGCATTGAGACTTGCAAAAAAAAACAACCAGTGATTCATTGTTAATCATCCAGAAAAGAGCCAGAGATTCAGGGTAACCCTGTATTTCTGGAAAAGTACATCTACACCCCAATTCCCATCTGTTTTATGAGACAGAAACTGCAGGTGAGGTTGAGAACAGCATCTGGATCCTGATCTGTTCTACAGAATTTTGGGGAGTGTCACTTGAACCCACAGTTAGTCTGTGTAGGATTACAGATGGTAAGCTGTGGGGGTTCAAGAAGTAGCCCGACAGGGAGGAAGATCTTCTGGCATGGACTGTGCACCTTTCAGTGGTGGGCTCAGCCTTACAAGTACCTTCAGTCATGGGCTGAACTGGATCTCTTCTCTTTTGCATTTTAACAGCTGAATTCTGATCTCCTGGTTTGACACAATTGCTTTTCACAAAACAATCACATTTCATGTGCACCTACTCCAGAAAAGTATTGATTTGCATAAATAACATCTAAAGGCATTTTTTTTAATTGAAAACTTGCTATTTCACTCTCCCTCCTGTGAACTCCACACTTTGATATCTCCAACAGGCCACTTTACCACTAAAAAAGGCACATTAATTACTTCTTGTTTCAAATAACTTTAGCAGGAGAGATGCTCAGATTCAGCAGTCCCTGCCACTTCCTTTCTTCCTGTCTCATCAACTCTGCTTTGTGCCAGGAGTGAGGAAATCAAGAAGACAAGCCAGCCAAAGTGGCTGACCCCGTGGAGGAAGTGGAGCTCATAAAAGACACAGAAGGGGTAGGCACAGAAGATAGGAAGACTGAGGAGGGGGTTGAGCAGGTCTTTGGTGAGTTGGGGACAGCTGGGAGGGAGTATGTAGTGGGCAGCATGAGGAGAAGACCTAAAAGTGAAAGCATGCATGGCTGTGTGATGGGAAGCCAAAGTGAAAGGATGAACCAGAATGAAAAGTCAATTCTTGGAGCACCAAAGACCCTGCCCTGTGCTACCCCTTGAGTGACAGAAGCTTGTGGCTACTCCCTCTGTCCCACAAGAGCACAGCATTTCTGTGCCAGGTTATCACTGCATCAAAGGCTGGAAAAGGAGCATGGAAGGCTCCCAACAGAGCAGCTGCCCTGCTGTCCTCAGAAGCAAATGCAGGAACACCAGGGACTCTCCTCATCAGGTACTAGCCCTGCACTGGGAAAAAATTAACTCCTAAGGGGCTGCTTGTCCACACACAGCAGGTACAAAATGCAGGGCTAAGCATTATGAAGTCTTAGATCAAGCTGGGTAAACCCTCATGAATTCTGGGCAAGCTGTGGAGTTGAAACCACACTTCACTGGGCCCAGGCTGAGTCCTGCTGTAAATCAGAACTGAGGAAACATCACCAACAGATAAACAACATCATAAATCCTGTTGCTTGGCTTCTCTTTTCATTGCAGCATGTGGCATCAAAGACACCGAATAAAAATGCACCTAAAAAAATTTAATAATCTTTAAAATTGCACTCCTCCTGCCAGTTCATCAATTACATTAATAACACCATCAATATGCCAAAAGACAGACCTTTCTTTAAGTAAATGAGATATAAGCTTGTTTTCAACAAATTAAAACATGCCAATAAATTAAGGTATCATGTACAGGCCAGGTCTAAACTTCATCCAGGCCAGAAAAGCACCAGTAACTATGACTAAATTCAGCCTCTATGTGTAGAGCTCTGCCTGTATTTTTTTTTATTATTTTGTTAGCAATGCAAAATATTGAGGCTGTTGTTTAAAAATATCTTCCAAAGAATACAGGAACAGTTGGAAATTCAAGAGATAGATGATGTGATAGGGCAGAAGTTTACATTTAGATTGGTTAGTCACAGTGCACCTCCTGGTTCTCTGGAAAATGTAAAAAGCAGGCAAGGGAGTTTCATGGGGCAAGACAGCAAGGAGCACATAAGGCTGGGTTTGTTCAAAAGTGCTTCCACAAAAGAAACAGCCACAGAGCTATCCAATCCAGCTTCACATCTGCTTCCAATTTTATAGTCTTCTGTGTCTTTGATGAAAATCCAATTTTTCCCAAAAGGAATTGCAGCACAGTTGAGTAAAGAAAGGTCTATTGATAAATCTAATGCATCTTTTACAGAGTGGGATGCTTCAGGGGGTGGGAGGTGGGAGGGGGAGAAGGGGTTTGTCTCATAACGTTGTGCTGCATCCCTAAAGCTCCCTCTACATGTCACCACTTTCTAACCTAAGAGGTGGTCTATTTAGACTGAACCAGAGGCTACAAACTAGCTCCTTTTTTTTGTCAGGAGTCCCTGGGCAGTAGACATTTGTCTCCATCTAACCAGACACAGTCTGAGATTTTTTTTAGTATGTGTTTTTAAGCAATGTGAGGCAGCACACATCCAAATCCACTTGACATCAGCATGTCCTTTTGACACTCTCTCCAAAGGGAGCAGCAAACAAAGAATAACACTTCAAGGATAAACAGGGCTTATTTTAGTACATTTCCTTCACAGACACCCAAGAATATTGCTTATCCTACAATGAGCACTGCTTAGATAGTTCTTAAAGTAATGCTAGCCTACCTATGGGCTAGTTCCCATCCCAACCACTTATATTAAACTCTCAGCCCTTTCAAAGTTAACAGAAATCAACAGGGACAAGACACACTGCTCCTGCTTCAAGGCACACAAAAACTTTGGGGTCTTGTCTGTCATCAGCCCACTATTTTCTGCTCTGAGGCCTTGTTGTCAGAAACAGTCCCCAGGCTACACAGGACACACAGCTCTTCAGGGGGACATGAAAGGTACCATAAATTGCCATCCGACACAATTGAGCCAGAAATCTGACTGCTATAAGGATGCAAAATTCCACTGAAGTCAGGGGGCCTGTGCTCATTAAGGTCAAGGCTTCATTTCCCCCATTAAAAAGTGAACTGTCAGCTAAGCTCTGCTCTGTGAACTCTTGGGGGATTTCCTGCCTTCTGAAGTTTCGCATTTCCAGTTTACCTACCAGCCCAGTCTAAATGTATGAATTTAAAATAAAATGCATTTCTAGAGACACGGGATAGACTGCCTACATCACATGCTGCTTCCACTGTCAAAAAACCCCCAAACCAACCCCGAAATAAAATGGTTTTAGTGTAAAAGCACACCTATCTTCCTAACCAACCTGGGTGGAGGGAAGGCAAAGAACTCTTTGATGAGAGAGGAAGGTCAGGTCAACTACAGGACAAAGGCCTCAGTGCTGATCTTGCCTTTTTGCAATGGAAATCCACAGGGATTGTCCAAGTTAACCTGCTGCTTAAGAGGGACAAAAAAAAAATACCCAAACAGCCCAAGAACTTTTTCCTGTGCTGCAGCCAAGACAAAGCCCGGGATGAGATACTAGTGCTAATTTACTTAACATAATTTCTTATTTGAGCACCTGTCTGGTGGGCTGTGGAAGCCCTGGGACTGGCTAATCCGCTGAATGATCTTTAATCAGCCAGCAATATTAGGTGCTAATAGCTCCGATAAAGGGGCTGTTTAACCCAACTGTTAACACAAAGGCATGCCTGCCACAACACTATTTCAACAATGCATTTGCCAGCCATATTAATTAAAACTAATTCCTTGCAGGCCACCAAAAGCACAGAGTAAACCCACGTGGAAAAAATGTCTAGGTTCTACCATGACAAATCACATTAAAGAAAAAAAAAAATTAAATTATCCTAAGGCAATGAAATGTGTCTCAGAAAATATACTCTCTTGGAAATTCTCAAACTGTAAATTCACAGCAAAGTGAAAAAGGCCTTTAATAGAGTCTTCTGAATGTGTAACTATATATCTGTGGCTCTGTCCTGTGACTTCATACTAGTCATTAAAAGCTTCTAATAAGTCAAATACAAAGCACTGAGCCTTGGTAAAGGCCCTGAGGTGACAGTTATTTACACGTCATCTAGATGACTGTCCAAGACTAGAGTGGTTTAAGTGAAGCAGCACAGTTAAGTGTCCTAGATAGGTTAGCAGGATTTTATCTTTTTCTCCCTAAAGAGTTTAAATAAAGTTTATATAGATATTTATCAGGATACAAAGAAGTAAATTCTTAATCCCCTGCATACAGATTTCAGGCACAAAACTTAAAACTAGTTCAGCTGGAGCATCTTAGTTAAGCTCATACTCACAAATGATGCCTTATTCTTCAGGAGTGTTTGGTTTTCAGGAAAGTGTTTGGCTCTCCAAAGGTCCTGGTACACTAAAAGGAAAAAGACACAAACTAAGCACTTCAGTACTCAAATGAATTCCCAAGGATGTTTTGGTGAAGAGATAAAATACATTCAGGTTAAACCCGACTTAATTTCCTTCTGGAGCCTGAGGATGGAGAGACAATCAGCTAGCAAAATGTGTAGTTATTAAATGTGTGACTGTGGCCCCACAGCTGCATGCAGATGTGATAGCACAGACCCTTCTGCCAAGACCTGTAACAGCCAGAACCTGGGAGGACTGAATAGTGTTAATGAAAAAGCACATTCCAGAAATCTGTGCAGCACTCAAACACTCTTCTGGTAAAAGGGGAGCAGTAGACATGAACTTCAAAGATGGATCTGTTAAAGGTTTCTTGCCTGAAGGTCAGTACCAGTTATGTCCATCTATCTCCAGGGTAAAGAAGATTAAAAACCATCAGGGCAACCTGCTCTAGGTAACTCTGCTTGAGCAGGTGGTTTACACAAGATGACTGTTAGAGAGCATTTCCAACCTCAATCTTCCAGCCACGAAAAGAAAAAAAAACCAAACCCCAAACACCTACAAGGTGATATTCCAACTATTAACACCTATGCACCCACCTCAATGGGAAGCTAAGACAGGAAATCCGTGTGCAACTTTTGTTGAAGATATTTCTGGAGCTCCCTTCACTTTCACCAAGCTAAACCTGACTCCAAGTAGTCAGTCAGGAATGTGAGAAATCTCTCTTTTACAAGATTTTTGCAAACCTGGAGCATTATCTTAATGCAGTTTTGTTATGTGAATTATTTATTAACTTGATACCCTCATTGATTGGCATAGGGAGCCAATTGGACTTCTGAGTGCAGATCAATAGCAAACTTTTAAAAGGGATATTCTTCCTTTGATGCAGAAAGGAAACCCCCATTAACAATAACAGGAAGGATACACAGAATTACCTTGCTAAAAATCATGCAAAAGACAGACAACTTTTTACTACACCTGTTTTGGTTTGGGGTTTTGTTTTTAACCTGATTTACAATGGAAAGTTAGCCTGATTTCTTCTGTAGGCTTTCTCACAGGATATAACCTGTTCTCTGACTGGCAAGTTCTTCACCATACAGTTTTCTATAGTGTCTTTAAAAATGCATTTATTCCAGAATCACTACTCACCTCATAAAACAGAGGAACTGCTGCAGGACCCACCCTTTATTCTCAAATAATGCATCCATACAGGAGAGTGGTTTGTAAGGTACTTCATCCCATGATAGCTACACCAGTTACTGTCCCCATTTAGGCATGTCCTAAGCTGAGCTGGGCAGAATTTTAAACTCATTAGCAGAAAGCCAGGCTTTGTTTTATTAAGGTTTACAGGCCAATCACTTCCTGGTTCTTGGTAAATTTACAGCCCAACATTCAACGGACTGTAAATTGCTCTATCGAATTATGTTAGCCAGGCCCTGGACTCAGCTATTTTATTGTTTGGGAGGCAAATTCATTTCATCCCAGAGCTGATTTTTCTTTTCCAAGGAAAATGCATTGAAGCCACTGGCACCAAGAATTATCAGAATCCTTGTATTTGCCAATAAGGTCATGCAAGTGTTGATGCCTTCTGGAAGTAAACTTCTGTTAGAAACGCTGTTGTCATTCATTAAAAAGAAATAGTATCTTAAAAACTCTAACAGCATGCCAATTTTCCAAAGTGCTTTCATTCAAGAGTAGTCAGATCACTTTGCACTTTTTCTTGACACCAACACAATGCTGGTAACTCGTGACTGTGATTGGGTGACCACAAACAATTATCTATCACTAATTTGGAAGGAAACATTTCAAACAGCAAAGAACAGACAACTGCTAATCACCACGGCAGAAGGCCTTAGACATAGGGCATTTAGTTGACAAATATTTGAACTATGGCATTTCAACTGGTGGCCATTTTCTTTGTTACTTTATCCTCAGCCTTGATCCACATTCCAGATCCTGCCTGCATTCTGTAAGGAGCCCAGCAATGGCTAGATTGAAGACATTAAATGAAAATCAAGTTAACTGAATGTGACAAGAGCAGCTTTGTGCTTAGGCTTTGCATCCAGTCATTTATTCATTCCCTGAGTATAAAACTTTGTCTTTTAGAACAAGAAACTCTTCTTGTCTGCATATCTGTCTGGTATCTCCTCCCCATGTTCCAGAATGGCTGTTATTGCATGTACTGCCATCCTCACGTAGGCATTGGCATCAGCAAATCTGATCTCAGATGAGCTTTTTCCAGAAATATATCTGTTTCACTGCCCCCACCCAAAAAGGGGTGCAATGTTGTCCAGGCCAACAAAGACGTAGGCACAAAAAAAGAAGAACTTGGCTTAAGAGAGTGTTTGCATACTCTTGGGATGCCCAGTGAACTATCCCTCACTTTAGACCACCACAATCCCATTTCTCCTTCCTCTCTGGCACAGAACAGTCTGCTGTCCAAGACCATCTGGAGAATGTTATTGAACTTCAGCTAGTGAAGCAACTCAGTCGTGCCCTGACCTTCCTTGTTGCTTTCCTGTAGCACATTAAGTTTATGCTGTGTGCTATTGATCCTAAGCTTTCTAAAGGGTTCTCAGAAACATCTTTCACCCACTACAGAGGAAGTCTCACAGGGCAGATTTTCTCTGTACCCTTCTGGAATAAGCAGTGCATTTATGGCCCACAACAGCTTGCAGAACCTAAACTGAAAGACTCTTTCTAGTCTCACCTATCTGTCAGTATAAATATTTTCTGAGGATATCAGCCACAGCTCCTTGTTTCTATGGCAGGTTGCAACATTGTGGAGATGGAAGAATTCCTCTCTGACAATTGGAAGTTACTTTGTTTAGGAAGAATCACATTTGCTTTTTTTTTTACAAATAAAAGCCAGTGTTTCATGGCAGCGAGTCCTCATTTTAACCTAATGGATGTTCTCTTTCAGGGATTACTGACCTGTTAGAAACTTCTACATGCATCCACAGTAAAGAAGGCAGAGACCATAACGTGGGGAGATGGGAAGGCAGTGGAGAATTCCTGCAGTCAGGTTGCACTGGGTAGCAAAAAGGTCTAACACTGCTCTGCAAAAAAGACATGACATGCTTTGTAACATGAGCCTCTGCACCTTTCCCCGAACCACGACTTCCAGATTACAAACATAAGAAGCTATTAAGGATAAAAAAGCTTCTTTGTAAGGCTGATCAAAAGTGATGGAATTTCTCTTACTAATTTCCAACATTCTCTATATGCTTGTGCATACCATAATACAGAATTACACCCCAGAAATCAATTAGAAGCAGGGAAAAATGTATACATCTTTTCAGAAGCAGGTATGTCCATGAAAAGAAGGAAAGTCTTCTGGAATATACTCAGATGCTATTTTATTTATTAAAAGAAAAATACTTTGGTTAGAAATGCTGGATGACACATCTGCTTCCCATTCAATTCTCAACTTTTACCCACCAAAAAGTAACATACAGGGAGGTCCAGGGTATGCATTGGCCATTCTTGTCCTGCACAGCAAACTTGACTGGTCGTCAGCTTACACCCCTGTTTCTGGATCCTGTAACCAGAAGCACTGGTTGAAATTGCCTAACAGAATTATTTCCTATCTGAACACTTTAGCCAGACTAAGGATGCCAGGCTTCCTAGTTCTTCTGGCTCCACATCATCTTGCCAGGTGGGCAATTGGAGGCTGTATTTAATTTATTAAAACTATGAAGCACGTCAGGTGTGGAAACAGTTCTGCATTTAGCAGGTGTGATGTTACAGAATATGTAATAGACAAAGACACTCCTGAGTATGAAAACTTTCCAAAAGTCAAGCTTCTCCTTTTTCTTACTCAGTTATAGTAAACACCAAGCCACAGCCTTCTTAAAAGAAAAGCTTCATTGACTGCAACAATTGGAAATTAGGCAAATAACATTTTAAATTACAGCCTACACAAAGTCCTCTCCCTGTAAAACCCTTTGAGGGCTAACTCGTATTGCTGAACTTCCTCATATACCCAGATCATATTTCTGAACCTTGTTCCTTCATGTCTTCAAAGGGAAGATTTCCAATCCTGCCAAATTCAATTTTTTTCTGAGTTCCTGGCCTTTTATCCCTCTGGCTAAGGGAGTCCCAAAGGCTCAGCAGGAGACAAAGGCAAGGTGCTCATGGCCAAGTGTGCTGCCATTGTGTTAACAAATCTCAGGTGACAAGTCAATGCCTTATCTTAAGTCATCCTTTCCTTTGCCTTTTTAGGGGGGAGGGTTGGCTGTATGGATGGCTTCCCTTCCAGGAGGCCTCAATCAAGTTAAATCAACATATTCCTAGAATTATCATACAAAATCTAGGGCAACATAAGGTGTTCCTACATTATTCTCACACTTTAGTAGACGATTCTGTTTCTGCAGTCAAAAACCAGACTCCTACAGTATAAACGATGGAGGTGGTGGACTCATGGTCTAAGCACACCCGTGTACCTGGGAACTACCAGTGGAACAGCAGAGAAAGAAAACCACTTAAGATCACACTGGTAAACACACTGTTATTTACAGTTTACTGCATGCTTTGGCTATGATTTTAATAATCTCGATTCCACCTGCCCCCTTTGGTTTCCAAGATGTGATTTCCATAGCTCTGTATACAAATGTGTGTGCAAATGTGTGCAGACCAGTATTACAAACACAAGGAAGTTGAGCTGAAAGCTGTCATAGTGTTTTTATAAGAGTGTATTATGAAAGACACTGTTTTCTTTTTGACATCCCAGGGGAAAAAAAAACACCATAAATACATGGGTAAGAATTGTGGAATTTTAGCACAACTCACCTGCTCTCTATCATTCCTTCATTTGTTCTGATAAAAGATAAATTTAGAGATCCATGGATGCATCTTGAAAAAAAAATTTAAAAATATATAAATATTTAACATAAGAAGATATCTACAATGATACCCTGTGGCAACTCAGGCTTTTCATTCTGATTCTGAAGTTCATCATCATTTTATACTGCAGAATATTTCTGCCCAAGTGCATATCCCAGCTGTGGCAGTAATTCTGAAATGTTTAGCAATGTGTTAATGAAAAAGAGTCTATTTCTAGCCTAGTTTTGTATCTGTTGACAGCAGATATATTATCTGATGAAAATGACGTCACTTATTTTATCAGAATAGAAATACAAATCAAACGTGTGGATAGTTTACACACAGATGTAGTTATCCCTGAATCAGGGTGATTTTTATTTTAGCATTTTTCTAAGATCCTGCCTTTTTATAGGACTCTGCAAGATCAGTGGGTTTTGCCCTGCCTCTCCCTTTTCTTTTACTGTGTAACTGCCTTATACAAAGTGATATTTGTGTGCCAGCAGGTAATATGTTTATGGAGTAGTCACCCAGACCTGACAAGTACTGTAGTGTATTTCTTTTGAAAATTGCCCACGGTGGGGTTATTTCGCCTGCTTTGACAAATTGTATATGCACTATCCACATTATGCTGTCACATCTACCTTAGGTTCATCAGTATCTTATTACTGATGCTGTTGTTTTCAAATCCACTGTATGGGGGAAAGCAAGCAAACACACAAACAAACCTATCTTAGCAATAATTTTAAAAACAAAGCCCAAAACAATGACACTGGTGATCCCCTTGAGTGTTTGGAGTGTTTGGGGGTTTTTTCTGTTTGTTTTTTTTTTTTTTTTTTTTTTATGGCTGTGTTCTAATTCTTCAGAGAACAGACAGGGGAGCTTTGAAAAGGTGCTAATAGACCATGAATTTGCAGCAGTGTAGTTCACAGCTAAACACACTCCTCTCACTTCAAGCTCCAGCAGGAAACAAAAAAACGAGGGCACCACAGAAGTGAATTAAAAATCATGCAAACGGTCCCAGCAACAACCAGGGCAGTAGCAGCTTATAAGCTCAGCTTCATTTGGCAGGGTGCCCATCATACCATGACCTAAGAGGGCCAGGGCAGGAGGATATCTTATGGCTTGCAAAAAGAGGATGGGGCGGGCAACCAGGGGGAGGAATGGAACTGAAAAATCCCATCTTTTAAGACTATGTTGAATTACCTTGTTTCACACAACACCGACAGCAAACTTTTAGGTCTTTTAAATGTGTTTGGAGAGTTCTTCTGTAATTTCTTTTACACTGTAGATAAATATTCTCCCTGGATCAGCTGCATTACCGGGAGAGATTACTATAGCAATGCCCCTCCTCCTGCCTGGGGGTACTGTCCCCTCAAATCTCCCAGAGATGCTCATGTGCCTTCTCCAAATGAGCCCGTGGTTCCATGACAGTCTAATCCCATCTAAGCTGTGGCTGCCACGGTCCCTCCATCCCCAGCTGCTGCCCCTTCCCTTGCCAGCAGGGATGCTTCTCTGGTCCCACAAGGAACTGGTTCAGGAAAGACAGAACTAAAAAAATCCTAACGCTTCCCTGCCAGTTCAACTCCCTGTGGAGTCAAACAAGCACCAGTAATGGTGCAAGAGATGGGGTGGGGATATGCATGATGCAAAGTTGGGCTGCAACAGCTCTGGTTTGGATCAGTCTAAACCATCTTGGAAACAGACTCCAGGCTGGGCTAAGCCAACGCCTGCTGTTTAAGCTGCTTGTGCTGATCCAGCTCAAGTTTGGGAGTGGTCCTAAAAAGAGCTCCCTCACTAGATCCAAAGGGGTGGGCAGCCTTCCCTCATTATCAGTAGCCTTTTCCTCAAACACACCAGCACACAGGGTTTTGTGGGGATGGCCTCGTGTGATCTGTGAAGCCTACGGGGAGTTTTTGCATTCCTGTGACAGGACAGGTGTTGATGAGCTCCTGTGTTGAACTGGGGGAAGTCAGGGGCAAAGCCAAGCTCCCAGTCATCCCACAACAGCCAGGGCACTCTGGGAAGCTGTGATGAACTACCAGGACCCAAGTCCAAGATAATTTGAATGTAAAGAGATGCCAAGGAAAGATGGTAAAGCAAAGGACACATCAAAATCCATGTGGACCAGAAATTGAAATAGTTTTTCCTCCTTTCTAAAGTTTACCAGGTTTTTCATCAAATCCTGAGTAGTGAGGCAGTAAACAAAGTAGTTTGGTACTTGCTGACTCATTTGCACACATCATCACATCTGACACGTGCACACTGGCACAGAGATGGGGACAAACACACACCATCAAACAGCAAACGTGTCATTAAGACAGTTTTACTGCCTCCAAAGGTCACCTGCTTTTTGCCAGTAGTAGCTGTGGAATAGTTCAGAGCCAAAACTCTGGAGGGCAAAAATCAAGGATACCCAAATTAGCCACTAGAGAAGGAAAATATCCCACAAGACATACCTTGTGTCTTTGCTTGAAAGGTGGGGTTCAATTGCCAGCTCTTGGACAGTCTTCCCTCATCATCTTAGTTTCACAAGTACTTAGTTCTGCTGGACCCACATACATCTGTGAAGTGCACATGCTGCAAAGCATCGTGATGATAAACACATCAGGAACTGGAGATGTTCAGACAGCAGAGTGATGAGGACTATATAAAGCAATCAACAGAGAATAAAATCATAAATTCAAGGGATGAGAGAGGAAAGACTGGATTCACTGGGAAAAAGAATGAGAGATGAAAAACTGGATTCACTGGGAAAGAGAATGAGAGATAAAAAACTGGATTCACTGGGAAAAGCACTTGGGGTTCTGAGGAAACAAAGGGAGAAACCAGTTAAGTTAGAAGAAAACCCTGAAGCCACCTTTTAGATGCAAGACTTGGTACTGGGAGGCACCTACAGGTTCCCAGCCTGTGACATTGCACTTCCAGCACCACATCTGAATGGCTGAGTGATGTGGCTTGGGAAAGGAGAGGGAGCAACACTGCTCAGATTTCAAGTTGTGTGAGGCAGGAAAATATCTTAATAGCCTGAAACTACTGCAATGTTTGCTGGGAGGAGGGGAGCAAATCAAAAACGTTTATACTGGGAAGGGAAGGAGGAGGAAGAGAGAAAGATCTAGGGGTAAGTTCAGCAAAGCAAAAAGTCTAACCCATACGTTAGCAGAACTGCTTACTGGAGCAAAGACACTAGGAATAAAATTACTTTTTTTAAAGATTAACAAAACTGTTCAACTTATTGTCAAACAGACAGTTTTTTATTGCTAATTGCTTTATTGTCAGATGCCAGTTTATACCCTAAATGTCTCTGGGTTGAGACCATTGCCCAGTTCTCATTTGTAACATAAAGGAGATTTGCACGCCATTGCATAAGGGGAACACTCCAAACTGTATTAACATTCAAGCCAAGAATGGTAACTGCCCCCACCCCAAAAAAGTGGATTGAGTTCTGCTTTTTCACTGCTTCTCAGGAGAAATATAAAGATCTTCTCTGCCAGTTGCAGATGTGTTCTATTTTTTCCCTACATCAGAGCTTCTGAATCACTCTTAATAACAGGCAAAGGCTATTCATACCAAATGGGGAAGTTCTCACACACTATGATGATAAAGCATTTCATCCATTTGCAAAAAAAAGAAAAGAAGAAGAAAACACTACCCACAGAACTGCAGCATCACATCATCTGTGCTTTGCTGAATGCTCACAGAACAACATTGGAAGTCATTGAAGTGTCAGATAGTGATTTCATCATGTGTCAGGCCTCCCACTAATAAATGATTCATCTTTCTCAGTACTGACACCTCAAAGAATTAAGGAGAAGAAAGAAATTCATAAACTTTAAAGTGAGAAGTACTCTATTGATATTTTACTTCCCAAATAAACAGAAGCTTATGAACACACTAAGAATGTGTTTAGAATTTAACCTCCATTTATCTGAAGTGTACTTTTAAGTTTTAAAAGTGAATCTATTACAGGAAGAAAAGGTATCATGAAATACCACGTGTATTTTATCACCATAATACAGAGGTAAATTGTTCAATTTACAAATAGAAGATTTCACACGCCCCTCCTTCCCAGTTTTGTGAACTGAAATTGGAATTGGGAAGATTTCTAGTTCATGTAGCAGTGATTAACAGCAGGCTGGTGACAATCAGCCTGCCCCAACCTCCGAGTACTGATTACAGTTGTACAAGCAAATCTAGCTCCTCTTGAAGGGGCTCAGCTACTTACAATTGACTCTAATAGAAATGGGACTGGAAGGAAATTTGTCATTTTAATAGGAATTTACATAATTGTTCTTTGATGCTTCATAAAGCCAGAACATCTTCCATTGATGACAGCAGCTCTACTGGATGAACGGGACTAACTAGCAATTCAAACTTACTTCTCCCAGAAGGTATGAAGTTAAATGCAGACCCAAACCAGGCAATGTATTTAGCAAGAGACTCATTTATGTTTGGTTTGCTATGACACTGAAGTTTGTGCAGTCACACACTGAGATTCCAGTTAATTTTCTTCTATTTCAACAGAACGCAGTAGAGATCCAGAGGTCTCAAATTCTGGCATTCTTTGTAAAAAATAAATAGCTAGGAGAAGAAAGAGATTCTAAAAGTGTGATAACTGAAAAAAAAAAAGCTGTAACATGAATTTAAACCTTATGAAACATTAAAGAATCCACATGGGAGAGAGACCTAACAAATGACCCCACTGTAGGAAAAAAAGAGACAATTGTAATTCACTATGAAACCATGAGACACCGACCTACAGAAAACCAGGCTTTGCTGGTTCTGACACTAATGGAGCTCCTTTGGCTGTAGGAGGGTTTTTTTTCCTCATCAAAACAGCATCTATTATAAACAAAACACTTCAGTCAGACTCAAAGCTGGAGGAGCATATGGATACAGAATTTATCCCACTTGATTCCTCTCCTGGAGCGGGGAAAGGAGTTAGATGAAGATGATAAAGTTTGGACTTGGACTTAGAGACCCATTCTCAGCAGAAATAATTAGGCCAGAGAACTGCTGGGGACAGAAAAAAGCCACAGGCCCCTGAGGTCTCCTGTTCTAAGCAGGTACTTATTTCTTTGGTTCACTCTGAAAACGTCTACCAGAGAAACCAACAAAATGAATGGATACTTAAAAGCAGTAATACAAAAGCAAATTATTATTTGCTGTTCCCCTACCTCTTGTTTTGGTAGAATTAATTGGAGCATCCTGGGTAAAGATGATGTCCAGTTTGTCCACCAGTCTGATTTAGCATGACCTCTTCACTGTCAGTGGAGGAATGTAAAAGACAGCAACGAATGTTTGTGTGTAGGAACATTTACATGGCTGTGGGGCAAGATGCCTGGATGATCAAAAAGAAAATAAAATATTAAATACTTAAAACACTTTACCATGAAATCGCCTTCTCCCCCTTCCCCCCCTCTTCTCCCCATGTTAAATCAGGTAGAAAAGTGTGATAATATTAAGGCTTAATCCAATTTAAATAAATTATTTTCTTGTAAATGTTAAAACAATCATTACATGCATCATTTACCCCCTCCTCTGCCCATAGTCTTAAATTATGCTCCATTATATCCAGATGGAAAAAATATGCAGAAATGTATCTTAAACATCGGAAATTTTGTTTTGGATTATATTCAGAGGTAAAAGTCATTAAGGAGACCTAGCAAAATAAAAAAAATTGAAAAAACCCAATCTTAGAAAGCATTATGGGATTTCTGTATAGCAAATTTAATTAAGAAATTTCTTTGCTAGGTTACCAACAATATTTTATTACAAGCTTAAGGTATAAGATCATTATAGCTCTCTGTCGTGCTTGGCAGCAAAGAAAGAACACATGCAAAGAACAACCTTGTTCTTACAATTAATTACAAATGTACAAATGAGTGATATATCAGCCCCTGTCTACGCTGCATAGTCATGCATTTATAACCATTTTGCCATATGCAGTTATTAAAAAGCATGCTCTGCATCTACAGTAGCTTGATCCCACATCACAGCCACGGGTAGTGATGTTTATTCATGCACAGCCACCACCAACCAGAGCTATATGTATCTGTCAGTGCATTTTAGCAAAATCTGCATCAAATAACCAGCAGTGCAGTTCTTTTGGGCTAGTTCTTTTTTTAAGTGGGCAGACTGGAAGTAAGATAGAAGGCAAGCCAGAAACACGTGGGTGGCAAAGGGCAGGTGGTGACAGACAGCACTCTTCAGCCACTGGCCATTCTGGATCAGCTGAGTGGTGACAATCACCCACCCTCTGCTGTGGAGGGGTGAGGAATTCTCTCCCTGCTGGCAACATAAATAGCTGAGGGGGAAACAAGTGAGTCCTGGGCACTGCAAGGTCCCTGGCTGCTGGTGGAGACCCCACCTGTGGTCAGAGAATTGCTGGTGGAAGAGCCCAGCAAGAACATTTCTGCAATCTGCAGCAGGCGGGACAGGGAACAACTGGACACTGATGAATTCTCCTAAGTAGAAAAGTCCATCCTAAATCCTCCCCTCAGAAATCTCAGTTTGTCCAGCTTGGTTGCTGGATCAGAGTGGGGTACCAAGTCTGGGTCTCCACCTTTCTGGGTGGAAGACACCTAGCTACAGAAGAAAGAACAGTTCAAAGTTCCTCCACTCCAAGACTGAGCCAAGTCAGGAACCAACCAGAAATCCCTGCTATGGTTACAAGAACACTGGCACCTACACACACTCATCCCTGTAGACACCAACCTAACACCATTGCTCAAGGCTCAAAACACTGATCCCACAGGCAGGATTTAAAAATCACCACTCTGCTACTCTCTCCCCAGGCCAGCAAAGGATATTTTGTTTTAACCTCACGCCTTCAGTTCATGCTTCTCCCTAGGAACATTTGTTTCACTCAGCTGCCCAAAGCCAGTTCCAGCCATGAGACTGAATAACACCAGTCTCACTGAGAAATGTTTCAACAAACCCAAACCACTGCAGCTCTGAGCAAGTAACTTGCCAGTTTTACTGGTTATAGAGGGAATTCCAGTCTTTGACTCACTGGTAAGCCAGTGTGTTCCCACGCCACTTCCCCATCCACACAATTCCCTCATCCTGAACTGTTTGTTGGGAAAACCTGAGATTATTTGTGTTATGCTCCATGCAGAGAAACTACAACACACAAACATGTAATTATACAGTGATGAGATGCTCCAGTTCCAAAAGCCGTAAGTTCTAAACAAGATTATCTTGGCTTTAAAATTCATCATCCCTTGCTCACAAGAGGAGCTATCTCATAGCCCACACAGGCACAATGACATATTCCAGCTTATGTTATGACTACATAAATTACCAGGCACTCAGTGACTAGAACAGGCTACTAGGGCTGTTGCCCACACTTTTCATGACAACTGCAGGCGTCACGTTCTCCTGTCAGCTAATGGGGGAATGGTTCAGAACTCAGTATGACAAACATATTTTAAATTTACAGGCAACACTGGTAGTTTGGAAACTTTTTAATTAACGAACACAACTAGCTGGGTACACACATGCTGCAAAGCTGGCTAAAGCACCTTGGGTACTAGAAGTGGACTTGGCTTTCTGGATTAATTTACTATCACAGAGAAGTAACCCAAGGGCAAACAATCATAGTTCTCAGTGGGATAAATTAGCACATCCAGACCCCTTCACTTCATCAGCTAGATTGCCAGAGCTGCTCAGATTGGTCTGTTCCAAGCTAGCTTTGGTGTCCCTGCAATCTGCAATCCACATCTAACCTTTGGTTTTTTTGGAAACACCACAGGTGGGGTGACCCCCACCTCACCATCCTGCCTGTAGAGCTGTGGGGAGCCACCACTACAGTGGATCCAGCAGAGCTCAGCTGGAAGAGGGAAGAGAGGAGACATCAGGATGCAGAGCTGCATGGGTACTTCTGATTCTGGGACAGCAATAACCTGATCAGTGAACTCGTGGCAACACATAGGCTTCAAAAAACATTTCCATTGTGACCAGATATTCTCTTTAATAAACAAACTTTAATAAACCAAACAATTAAAAAACCCAGATCCTCTCACACAGCATTCCCTGCAAGCCAATTACAGAGAACCACTCTCCCGAGCCAGGGAGCAATACCTTCCTAGGCCAGGCCCCATGCAGGAACAGAGCCTGCTGTGGCTGCTGGGCAGGAAGGGCTGGGCCCACTGGGGTTCTGAAATAAAACAAACACCTTGTTTGGCAGAAAGCTCCTTCTCCATGGACTGGTCAGCAGGAGGCACAGTGGAAGCTGGCTGGTGACCTGAGCAAGCCCGCTGCCTTCCTGGCGTGCTGTGCCCACGACAGTGGAGAAGGCAAATCTTAAGCTGTACCCAAATCCCCCAAGAATTATAATGATGTGACCAATGCTTGGTTGGGCCATTTTTTCCTGTTTTTCCTGGTATTTTAAACCTAATTCAGCTTTTGCCATGACTCACTCATGCCCAATATCCTTAATCTACAAACACTCAAGGACGATAATTCAGCTTTATTATCCATACTCCCCAGGCTCACGTTTCATAAACTCTAAAGCACATTCAAGAAAGAACAACTCCTAAAATAGCCAGGCATGTACATTTCCACCCTCTCTTCAGGAAAGCAGCTCAAAAACATAGGTCCTACAGGTCCTTGTAACACTTAAAATTGCTAACCCAAACCTCTTGATAGCAGCAGGCAGTATCTTCAGAAGCAGCTGGGGTTTTATCTGAGCCTCTCACACCAAGCTGCTACATACCATCAACTCTGTTTATGTAGGCACTGCAGTGACAGAAGACATAGCCTGAACCAAGCAAAGCACAAATTCCAGTTCACATCAGCAGAAGACTTGGTGTTATGAAGCCAGCACATATTGCCAATTCAATAAAAACATGAGACCACCACTTTGAAATATTAAAAGTGGCCATCATAAACAAGAAATAAAATACCCAAGTTTTGGGCAACAAAAGCTATTAATAAGGACAAGCAAGTTGTTCTTTTACTTTCTTTCCAACACTCTGCTTAATGATTTGAGGGACTCAACACTCTGCAGTGCTGGGTTACCTCAAAACCTGGTCGAAAAGCTTCCAACACTCCACAGCATCAGGCCTTCCACTGACTTGTCTGATGAGCTTCCTTATGACTACAACAATAATTTGCTGTTTCTGTCCTTTCAAGTAGGAGCCACCACTATGTGTGTTTTACTTGATTTTTTTATAAACATGACCTTTGATTAAAAACAGCCTCCACTGTGCTCAAAATTAATTCTACTTGGCTGCAATACAAATGATGTTTCAAATGCGTGAAATTTATGGTCAGTCACAAGGCAAGATGATGGCTAAACTTTTGGCTAGTAAATTGGACATCAGCAGTGCTGTCCCTGCCAGTGCTGGAGCTGAGCTCAAGGCCTGATTCATCACTTTTCCACACTACTCATCAACTGGAACCAGCTCTGAGCAACTGAGCTGGGGTTTTTTCCCCCCCACCAGGAAATCTGAGTGTCCCCTATGCTTGGGAGGACCATCACTGCTGCCTATAAAGATGGGCTCCAGCATGCTGCATCTCACCTCAGAGCTATCTGTACTCTGCCAATTAAGCCACCTGTGCTGCTAGCTCTCTTCTTCCTCAGGCCAACACCAAACTCAGCAACATCCCCTCAGCATATCTTCAGCTTTTACTCCATCTCTTAGCTCTTCTTCTCAAATCAGCCAAGAGGGGACACACCACTGAGAGAACCTGCCTCCAACAGGAAGCTCCTCCAACTGCCCTCAACAGGAACTCTCTTCAAACTGATCAGCTCCTTGTTGCTTCTCACAACTGCTCAGTTCCTGGTTGATATAGCTTTGGCCTCACCCACCACCCCAACCACGATCACCTGGGGGCAGTTGGGGCCTCACACAAGTGGGACAGGTTCTGTCTCTGGGGCCTGAAACTACTTGGAGAACAAAACATGTTGCTGGGTTGTGACTCATCCACAGGTCAACTCCAATTCAGGGCCCACAGCCCAAGCCCCAGCACTTCACCCACCTCAAATATGACAACCTTATTTCTTTCCTAGGAAGGCCTCGATGTCACTGCCCTGGAAGAGCAGCTCTGCCCAGACCTGATGTGCAGACAGGAAAGGCAGAAACACAAATGGCACCCTGCTCCATGCCTTTTCTGACCATGCTCAGCTCCATTGCATATGGGTGGCCATGAAGAGGTCCTCCCCTTGCCCATCTAGCCAACATTGTCCTCTGATCACAACTTAGACTGCACTGGTCCCACAAGCCTGATCTTTCCCACAGCTCAAAGTAAGCATTACACTCTTTGTAAGGCTGGAAGAGGGAGAAAAGAGGGAAGAAAAACTTTCAAATGGAAAAAAAGAAGAAAGAAGAGAAGAAAGATGAGATGGAGTATTTATCTCAGTCCCTTCTTCCACATAGAACTCTTATTTAAGTGTAAAAGCATCTTACTTCAATTTAACGAACTGGTTAAAATGATCAACTCAACTAAAATAGTTCACATTTATGCAAAATAAGTTTGTGGAGCAAAGTGCATGGAAACAAAAACTAGAAGTTTACACTTTTATTCTTCATCTGTTAGCTCTTCTCCTCCTTGAGAAGAATTTTGTTCAAGCTATGTGCTTTTCATGGGTTACCATCCCACAGCCTGATTTCTCAACAGATGCAGGGCAACTAAGCAAACTGCAGTAAATGCTGAACAATGTGGCAAGGACAGGCACCCTCATATTGCCAGCTGTAAACCCCAGTGAAATAAAACACAAAGAAAAGAAAAGCTGACATAGCCCGAAATTCAGCAGAGAAAAGACAAAGAGCCAACTGAAGAGATGCTGCTTTTGCTGCAGAGCTCACACCAAGAACATCACGACTGTTCACAAGTGCCATGTTTGCAGCAGTTCTGTGAGCTGAAGGAATATTAGCTCCATTTTAAAGACTGCAAACCAAGGAAGTCAGAAACCGAAGTTCTGCCGAGTCTCAAAGCACCTAAAATCTGATTCTTGCTAGTCCTAAGCACCTCATATCCTTTGGCTGTTCAAAGGATACAGCTTCCAGCAGCCTTAGGACTATGCATGTTCATCTGCACCAAAGAGAACCCATAAAATGAGGAACAATGCAAGAGCTACAACAGGAACCCTTTAGCAACCACAGACATTTATTTCCCCACCTCCTCTTCTACATTTTCAAGTGGGAGAACAAAGTATCCTGCACACTAGGAGATTTGGATCAAAGAGCTATGATGGTCACAAGTCGCAACTCATCACCCACCTGACAACTGTAGCTATTTATGTACAAATTAGTAGTGCTGACCTGGCCACTATTAAAAGATTGATGTAAATGGCTTATCCAGCATCACACTCCTTGGCAGAGAATCAACTTCTCCAAAGGAACATTCAGCTGCCTTAACAATGAGATTATGTCTTCCCTTCTTGCATTCATAGGAACACAGGAGGGTAAGAGTTCAACAGACAACACTCTCCTTCAGCATGCACTCTAATTCATCCCCAGAGCAGACTCGTTTTAATACACTGAATAAAACCCAATCATCCTATAGAGAGGGGGGAAGGGAAGGTATGCAATCTATTTTAAGATTATTACAAAGCAATATATGGCTATATGGATGGAATTAAGACTGCATAAGCATTTCCTAATTCTGGCATTTTGTAACTTTTCAGTGCTTAACTTAGCCACTTTAATATCCTCTCCCTCCAACCATCTGTGTAGTGTCTGTCTGCACGTGTATGTAAGGCTGCCTCCAGGACCCTGGAGATGCAAGGCACCATGTCTCAACTGCCTCGAGGACTTTAAATCACACCAGAAATCTGCATTTTATGAATTCAGCCTCTTCGTTCACATGATACAGAACCTGGGACACACATAGAGCTTAACTGCATGACAGCAGCTGCCTCTTAGGAGACACTTAGGCCCAGACACAGAGACATCACCTTGCATGTACACTAGCTACCACATTGTGTGGTCATCATGTTGGTATTTTATGCATCTATTTAACAAACATGCACATTTATGCATGTATTTAACAAGTACAAAAGGTTGTGGGGAAGTGGCCAAATGGACTGCCAGCAACTGGCTACTCATATCTCCATTTCCTCAAGGGAACAAATGAAAGGAGGTTCTACTTTCCTCTTCCTTCTAAGGGATTTACTCACAGGAGTAGCTGTTTTTTCTCTTGGAGATGTATTGTAACACTATCTTTAATACTTCAATACTACCATAACGTGCTATGGGACTTTTAAGACCAATGCAAAACAATAAGAATACAAGGAGGATAAAGTGTTTAAAGAGTGACAGGAAAGAGAAGTGGAACTCAAATTAGGGGATGTGGAAACAGAACGTCTGGTCTAGACATGAATTCCAGCCAGTGGCAAGAATCAATCACTAAGGTTGGAAAAGACCTCATCAAGTCCAACCATCAACCCAACACAAGAGCTAACCTGGAAAATTCAACACTCCAGGTAGACAGAGGCCTCCCCTGTCAGAGAGATGGTCTCCACATCCTTCTTACCTGCTACAAGAAAGTGTCACCTGCCTGTGGTAACGTTCTGTCTTCTCAAACACCAAACTGTTCTGTACATAAATGGTGGTGTCATTTGTGGCACAAAAAGCTGCTCTGTAGGAACAGGTCTGGATTTTATAAACCTGGGGATCTACTTTTTACTTTACCTACTTTACGAAGCCATTCAAAGCTCCAAAAATGAGCATTCCCGTGCTTTACAGTATCTCTACAGATCACCAGCCTGATTCCAGGGCTAGAAGCAAGTTTTGAATCCCACAGCACAAAGTTACCAACTCACCCCCACCCTCATCCTTCTCAGTGTACAAATGAGTTTTGCCTTTATCCACAGAAGAGATTAGATCTCAGAATTCACAGTTGCATCCCTTTCAGATGCAGAAAACCTGTTCAGTGCTCGAGAAGCCAATCTTGCCTTTTCTTAGGCAGGCACAATCCAGGTAAATATACCACAGTTGAGGAAGAGGTATCTAGAAGTTATTTTTATGAACTAGTAAGCTGCCATCTGTCCACAAACAATTGCAGCCTGCCCCCAAGACAAGGCTTCTTTATGGCTGAACTTGTCTGGCATCATGCCCTTTGTTTGCTGACTGGTGAATTATGGCTCACGAATTCACCCCGTGTTCTTTCTGCCTTCCCTGTACTGCTTGTGCCTATTGTTTTATCTGTTTGACCAAAAAAAAACAAACAAACCTGAACAACAAAAAAAACTGAGAAGTTACACTGGGGTTTATAATAGATTCTGATTTTCCTTATGAACTAAATATTCTTTCTTTGTTTTGACCAGCAACCACACCAGGACTTTCCCCATCAGCATAATGAAAAATCTTGCCCCAGAACATTGAAGACACCACAAACCATTTTGCATATGCATCCACCTTCCAAGTTTGAAAGTGTCAAAAGCAGTAGTTCCTGATTAAAAAAAAAAAAAAGAAGTACACTCATACATAAGTCAGCTCTGATGAATGTTCTTTTCCTATAACCTCAAAGAGATTTTATCTGCGTTGAGATGTGAAGTAGGCAAGTGTTGTGAAAGCTCTAGTAGCTGGAGAGGTATCACCAAGGTTCCTTCTTAATGAGGCTTCCTCTCACTTTTCACTGGAATTGTGTGCTAGAAGATTATTTTACGTGCTAGAAAGTGACCATATTTCATCTCTTGCTCAGAGATAAGTGCACCTAGGATGCTCAGTATTGTGTCCAAGTGCACAATGCATAAAATGTGTTATTCTTATGCAAAGAAATAATCCACAATATCATCACTCCCCTCCCCCCCTAAGAAAAAAACACCAAAGCTTTTTGAACAATAGTATCACATGTCCAACCACTGAGCCTTTGGAAGCTCTTGGAAAGGTTGACTGTGAACAGTGCTAAAAACTGTAGAACACACAAATCCAGTTTTGGGGCTCCTTTATAAATCTGTGTAATTCCTTGTAAAAGGATTACATACAATGAAGAAAGGAATGAGACGCAAACAAGGAAACTCTACCATGTTAATGTTAATTTCTCAACGTTTTCACAGCACAATATAGTTGGAATTGGGCAACTATCACATTAGATAAAAAAAGTGATCGAATGTAATGGCAAACACTGACACCAGCAGCAGTTAACCTGTGATGCCAACTGCTATCGTATCAGCATTTAATTAATTCTGTAAACCAGTTCAGCTTTGGTATTTAAAAGGTCAGTCTCCAAAACGCACATGAGCTAGAAGGGAAAGGCAAGATCTTCCACAGATACACAACACGCAGCATATACATAACACAACGCTCTGTATAACAGGACCCAAATGCAAACAGAGACACACATCTATGGAAAAGGTTTCTGCCACCCAGCCTCAAGAAAATTCATTAGTTTGCACTGACAGTAAGCTCTTGTTCAACACATGGCACAAAAACCAGTAGCAAACACAGCAATACCAAGACTTAACACTCAGGAAGTAATCTCCAAAGCTAAGCAGGGGAAATAGTTGTTTTTGCTACCTTATGTTATTTGAAAAAAGGCAGGTAGGTTTGTTACAAGAACATTCTGCTCGGTTGTTGACTTAGAGATACATGAATTACTATCTTTGTCTCTTCTGGCTTTTCAAAATGTCTCCTGGAGAAAGAGAGAGAGTGAGTGTGTCACAGAATCATCATTATTAATTGAGGAAAATCTGAGACAAAAAAGTTTTTTCTTCCAAGTACATCCTAGGCCTTCAAGCTACATAAACACCTTCATAAAAATAAGTGAGGGTATACAGCTAAACAGTCTTACAAGAAATGTGCCTATTTCCAATTTAAAGAAAGAAATCTTTCTTAAGACCTATGCTTAGAAATAATGTCTATTTTCCTACAAGAGGCCTAAAGAAAAGGCTTCAAATATTAACTTGATCACAAATAGTATTACCATAAAAGCTTGATGTTGGATGAGGCCAAATACAGATTACTTTTTTTTTTTTCAATTTTTTATTAAAACAGGACTAGGAGAAAAGGCCCTAAAATAACTACTAGTAAGCATGAAGGGAAAAGTAAGATGACATGACATCAACTTGATTTTTTCCATTTAGTGTCTTAAACATAATTTGCATCTAAGGTAAAGGGAGAACACTATGCTCACTCATCTACATAAATGAGGAAGGATGGCCTCATGGTTAAGACAGAAAGCTAGAAACCACTGAATGAGGTTCTGGGGAGCCCTGGGTCTTCTGCTCTCCTGACTTTGAGCACAACCACTCAACAGCCTTACGCAAAAGCTTTCACACCTAAAGAGCAGAAGTAATACTCTTCAGAAAGGATGTGAATGTATAAAGTGCATATGGAAAGCAAAATGAAGTCCCTAAGGTGTTACATAAATGTACACATTAGCACAGAGGTATATCCCCTCATCGTTTGTGGTGAATTCTACAGAAAAGCACAAACATCCACTGTGTGCAGTGATACCTCACCAGGGAGATCACCAGTTACTCTCCTTCCTCCCTGTCCCTGGAAGAGATGGAATCCACCATTAAAGAACTGCTGTGTTCTCTCTGAAGATGTACTTTCCATCTCCCACCCACTTTCCTGCTTTATTATTATTACTGAAAAGAGAAATAAATAATCAAATCGAGTATCTGAACTTCAAGGTTTTAAAATGACACAGGGAAAAGTCCCCTGAGCGCCCCGGTAGTTCTGTGGGACAGGCAGCGGGGCCGGGCCTCAGGCCAGACAGGGACCGAGCTCCTGCCTCCCGGGAAAGCGCTGTGCTCTCCGCACCGTGCCCAACCTCCAGCAGCGCCGGGGACTTAAAAGCCCACATCCACACAAACCCCTATTCTCCGGACCACCGGGCCGGGCCGGCCCCGCCGCCCAGGTCCCGGGGGGCAGCCTGGAAACGGCGGCAAGAGGCGCTGCGGCGGGAGGAGGCGCGACCTCAGGCTACCTCTGAGCCACACCGGCGCAGCCCGGCAGCCTGTCCCGAGCTGACACCGAGCCCCGCCGGCGGACGCCTCCTCGGCGGCGCGGCCCCGACAGGCACCGAGCTCCGCGCCGCCGCTTCCCAGACACGTTAATCCCCGCGCTCTGCCGGCAGCCTCCCGCGGCGCCGGCCTGCCTCCCCGCTCCCTCTCAGCGATTCCCAACAGTCTCCTGCTTCCCTCCGCCTTCTCCTCCCAGCCCTATCGTCGTCGCCGGCACCGGCCCCTCACGCAGCCCTGCACCGGGCACCATGAGAGGGGGGTGTGAGGAGAGACAAGACGTAGAAAGGAGGGGGGGAAATAGCGTCGCGCAGGGGGTTCCTCGGCCAGCAGCCAATCAGCGTCCGGGGCGGGCGCGCGCGCGCGGTGCGGCGGGAACTGTAGTTCCCCCGCCGTCGCCATTTTGTGGCGAGGGAACTACAACTTTCCCGTGAGCAAGGACGATTCTCGGGCCCTGCGCGGAGCCCCGCCGGCGAGGCCAGGTGCTGCCAGCGCGGCGGGCCCCGGTGGGGGGCCGGGGCGGGGGTAAGCGCGGGGGGCGCAGGGGGTGCGNTGGGCGGCCGGGCCGGGGATAAGCGCGGTGGGCGCAGGGGCTGCGAACGGAGAGGAGGGAGCCCCTCGGCAGACGGGAGGAGAGAGGCGGCCGCTGCGGGGCGGGGAGGGGAGGGGGGCAGGGCAGGGCAGGGCGACCGAGCGTGCTGCGCGGTGAGGGACCGTCGCCAAACTCCCCGCTCGGGTTGTGGTGCAAGGCGAGCTGCAGACCTGGGTGGGCCGCGCTTAAATGCCAAAAAAAGAAGAGGTGTGAGCGGGGGTGGGAGAGGGAAGCGTGTGACGACGCTTGACCCGCATGAAGCGTTGAGCGAGGCCTGTTGCATGGGTTGAAGGCAGCGGAGGCCGGGCCTTGCGGCTCCCGTCCCGGTTGGGAGTTAAGGGCAGGCCCTAAGCGGTGGATGTATGTGTGTGTGTGTGTGCGTGCTGCCCCTGTGTATATATATATATACACACACGCGCGCACACACACGCAGACATATATATTAAAAAAAAAAAAAAAAAAAAAAAAAAGAGCCAGGTCCATTTAAAGTTGCTGCCGGAGAGCTGTTCTCATTGGTTAGGGGGGAGCTGGAGGAGCGGAGACACACACGGTGCGTGCAGCCCTCGCTGCCGCCGCCGCCGCCGCTGCCGGAGCCGCCGGAGCCGCCGCTGCTGGAGTTGTCTCTGCCGCTTTCCCTGCTGCAGCGGCACAAACGTGACTTCCACCGTTTTGATTATTTATCTCCTCCTTTCGGCCCCTTTCCTCCTCCAAGATGTAACTACAGCTCTGACACTAAGGACCTGCAGATCGCTTAGGTGGCTTGAGAAAAAGGGGATATCAAGGGCGTCGTTTTTTTTGTGTTTAGGGGGAAATTTTCCATTATAATGTTTCACTAAAGTGATTTTTTTTTTGTTTCCTTCGCATTCGTCTTTTTTTTTTTTTTTTTCGTCCCCCATTTCTTGGATTTATTGCTAGGAGAATCACATTGTGAGGAAAGAAAGTCGGATTACAAGATACCACTACAAACAACCCCCTCCCCCCTGGATTTTTTTCGGTATTTTTTTTTTTTTTTAAATTGTCGCGGCTTTAATTCATGAAGCAATTGTCCCCTTTTGCAATCAGAATTTGGATACCAGAATGAGCAAAGAAAGACCCAAGAGGAATATAATTCAAAAGAAATACGTAAGTGGTCATAACATATATCATTTGACTCCCAGTTTTAGGAAATGGCAGTGAATGTCAAGTTTATAGCTAATCCTGCAGCTATAAGGCTTTCGAAACCAATGTGATACTGAATTTTATTTTTCTGTGGTGTGGTGGGGGAGTTTCGGAGGCCCCTTTTAACGGGGAAACCTTCTATCCAGCTCGGTTATAAAACCAGATTTGTGTAGCGATTCCTCCAGTGAATAAATGTATTGACCTCAAATGACACAATCATAATCTAGTTTTAGATGAAAGGCGGGGGAGCTGGGGGGGGGGGGGTCTCGCGCGAAAAAATCCCGAAAAAGCCNGGGGGGAGTCTGCCGCGATAATATCACGAAACTGCATTTTCAAGCGGTTTTATTAATATTGCGCTTTTGCATGCGAAAGGAGGTGGTTTGGGTTTGGGTTTTTTTCGGTGTGATCTGCGTGTGTGTGTATCCCCGTCTGGTGAAGCGGCGGCGGTGGCTGCTGGAAGCCCTTTAAGTTGGAGCCGAGTGTCTGGTTATGGCGAGCTCGTTGCTCGCACCACCACATCCCATCTCCTGTGTGTGATCCTCCGCTTCCCTGCCTCGCCACAGGAACCCGGCCACTCGGGGATCGCCTTACGGGCAAAGCCGTCCTCGGGCCGGACTTGAATAATGGGGGAAAGGGCTCGGTACGGTTCTGAAAGGATTCGTTATGATGGCTCGGAAATTTGGGCTAATCCAGCGCAGCCCGGGCTGTGTTTCTGCCTCTCTTTCTTCAGCCGCTTAACCAGCCCCTTATAATTGTCTAATCCTTTAAACATCGAAATGTGGATGGATAGTTGGATTTTTGTTCGTGCTCCAGTTACGTTTTGATTGGCATAAGGGAGTTTTTCTTTACGTTTGGAAAAAACCTGAGGGGATTAGCCAAATATGCAGTCGAGCGAACGGTGATAAAAATCAGCACGTTTGAAAAAATTCTTCATTTTGTTGTTGTTGTTGGGAGAGGGGGAGATGTTTAAATCCTCCCTTTCGGGTGCGTTTGATGCGAGGCTTTAAAAGTTGAAGTTTATATCGCGCCTGTCGTTCTTGCCAATTTTTTTTTCCGCGAGGGGTGTTTCTTGTCAGGGAGGGTGACCTTCGGGACACTTTCCCTCGCTATTATATAGATTCGGTAAAAACTGCAGTTGACTCCAGCTGACTGCCGCGATCGATTGCCCGCCCCGCTGAAACGCAGCCCGAGGAGGGGGGGAGA
>VYZX01025144.1:0-78646 GCA_013401335.1 Brachypteracias leptosomus | reverse complement strand
GGCGCTTGCGGGGGCGGCCCGGCCCCGGGCCAGGTGAGCAGGTGCGGGGCCGCCCGGCCCGGCCCTGCCGGTTCCGGGATGGGAGGAGGTCGGTCAGCCGCCGCCCGACGCGGAGGGGAGGGTCGGGCACGTGGCCCCGCGGGGGCGGGCCGTGGGGACGCGGCGTGGCCGCACGCGTGACTCGTTTCCTCCCTCCCGTGACCTCCGGGCGCTGCGGCAGCCCGGCGGAGCACGCTGGGCCACAGCCGTTGCCCGGCCGGTGCCAGCCGGGGCCTTTTGTTGTCCGCCTGCGCGGCTGCAGGTGTGATCGCCCGCACCCGGGTCTGGGTCGCAGCCGCGTCCTGGTCTCCTCGAGGACCGCCTGTCCCGGGGCGGGGGCCGTTAAATGCCCCCCTTTCCCGTCTTGTCAGGCTCGACCCTACCGGTGACACCCCGCGGCCCTGGATCAAGCCTTTGGCCCGGGCACCGCCGCAGATGACCCAGGCGAGATGTGAGAAGGTGGCAGCGGCTGAGGCAGGCCTTGCCTCTCTGGCCGCGTTATTTCCCGGTCTCTCTGCCCTTCTGCCGGGCCGCAGTAGAACCGTGGGCCGCCGAGGCTCGGGCCCAGCTGCCAGGCTGTGAGGCCCTTGGTGCCCCCAGCCCCGAGGCGAGGGCTGTCCCAGGGGTGATATCGTGTCATGAGGAGCCAGGGGTCCGACCGAGTGTCCCCAGCTGCACAGGCACTCAGCGCTGCTTCGGTGGCCCTGCTCCTCATGCTGCTGCGGGTTGTCATGTCAGGAGCACAGCTCCCTATTTAGGCTGCTGCTTTTCGGCGTTTGCGAAATGAATTCTGAAAACAAAAAGGTGGTGAGAACAATGGAGTAAAGCCTGCGTGTTGTGGGCTGCCGTCGCGGGGCTTGGCTCCCAGCTCTGTAAGTGGTCGCAATTAAAAGTTCTCTTAAACTTTGAGAGTGTTATCTTTTGTGGCTGATAACCCAGGAATGAGGAAATCCGTGTAGGCATCTTTTTTTCTGAGCTTTAAAAACTCTATCACTTAATTTTTAAAAGAACTATGGCTGACTCATACAAATCTTTCTTCTCACTTTTCCCTCCTCCTTCTCAAACATCTTTACATATCAAATATTGCCTTTTGGCTCAAGCTTCAGAAAACTGACAGCTTTGTAAAGCATCAGCCGAGAAGCCAGACTGTGTTCAGTATGCGCTTGGAATTAATAGTTCTTAAATGAAAAGCTTTGAAGTCTTAAGCGTAATTTCACAGGTGCGTTTTTTTTACCCGTTTTTCTGAAGCCGAATAGCAAATCTTCTGTTCTTGCTGGCTTAGGTCTCGGAGTATCAGACCTGGATTGCTGTCTTAAAATACCTGCACAGTTCTGTCATGGTAGCAGATGGCAAAATATAATTAAGAAGTAATGTCGCTGCCGTTGCCTCGTGTCATTTGTTTCCTTGTCCTTGCAGAAGTAAAAGTGCTGTGGTCTGCCATGAGGTGACACGCTTCACCTACGGACAGCCTGGTAAGCCCATCAGGCAGGGGGCCGGCAAGGCCTGGCCAGGATTAGCGTGCTGCAGACATCCGAGCAGAGCTCCTCTGAGGGCTGCAGCCTTTGAAACAATACCCTCTACTTGAAACAGGCTCAGGGAGTTTTAGGGGGGACAGTGGCCATGCAGCACTACATCCTCCTGAGTAAGGGATGTTTGTGTGCAAGGACCTGGCAGCTCAACCCTTGTGTGCTGCTTTTTTTCCCCTGTTTCCTCATTTCCCTCTCCCAGACCCACAACTGACAACGTGCTTCAAGTTTGACCACTTCCTACGAGAAGTAATGGGAATACACCAGTGGCAGCAGAGGTAGTATTCAGTGTACATTGCATCTTATTTCAAGTAACCTTCTGGAGCTTTCTGGTGCTGGGTCTTTTTCAGGCTTGGGGTAACAATTCCAGCAGCATGCTCAACTTTTTTTTTTCCCCCTGCATGTATAACTTTAGCTAGCAGTGTGAAGTGCTGGGGCCTGGGCTGTGGGCCCCGAGTTGACCTGTGGATGAGTCATAACCCAGCAACATGTTTTGTTCCCCAAGTGGTCTCAGGCCCCAGAGACAGAACCTGGCCCACCCGTGTGAGGCCCCAACTGCCCCCAGGTGATTGTGATTGGGGTGATGGGCGAAGCTAGAGAATTATCCAGGAACTGACCAGTTTGTGAGAGGCAACAAGGAGCTGATCAGTTTGAAGAGAGTTCCTGTTGGGGACAGGTCACTGGGCTCTCTCTCGGTGGTGTGTTCCCCTTTGGCTGATTTGAGATGGAGAAGAGCTAAAAGATGAAGGTATGCTGAGGGGATGTTGCTGGGTTTGGTGTTGGGCTGAGGAAGAAGAGAGCTAGCAGCACATGGTGTAAGGATGCTTAGTTGCACTTGAGATCTGAGTTTGGGTTCCTCTTAACCTCTTCCTGGGCTCTTGAGACTTCAACATATTATAAGTGGTTATAGGATAGTGCGTAACTAGAAACTAGTAATGAAAATACTTTTAAAAAAGGAATACTTAGTTTTTGCTATCAACAAATGCTTTGACTTAAAATACTAATGGATTTCTGCTCTCTCTGATGAACTGTGAGCCAGGAGTCTGTGTGAGATGTGGCCAGAGTGAATTATAATGAATCAAGGCTCCTGTGAAGACTTTCTAATGTTCATTAAAGGCTTTCACCTTCTCTTATGAGGCCTACTAAGCCACTATTAAAAATATATTAGCCCTTCCTTTTCTGTAGATGTAAAATAACAGCTAATGTTATGCATATGCTAAAGTGTGGTGGTATAAACGTCCCCTGATTCTGTAAGGCAGTGGCATTCCCTCCATTTTATTGTTTGATGAAACAGAAAGAAGCCTAAATTACTTGCCTGAAGCTACATACTGTAACGGTGGCAGAGATGGAACTAATCTGTATTTCTGCAGCCTCGTCCAACATTCTATCCTGTAGCTTACAGGCTCTGGCCAGGAGGCACAGCATCTGCTAGACAGGGACTACTTTATGCAGTTTAACTTTCTTCAAGGTTTCCCTCCATTCCCAAGATCACCTTCAAGAAAAGCCCCCAGTTCTGGTCTGGGCTGCTGGATTAACAGTATATTTTTTACATAATCATAAAATAAAAGAGGTGTTTTAGTATGGATACTTGAATTATTTTTTTTTTTGAGTGATGATCATAGCCTGCAGCTGATAGAGACCAGTTGATACTGTGATGACTCAGCTATGGGAGTATTACATAAAGTAGGTCACTTTTAAATCTCATAGTCTGAAGCTAAAGAGACTCCAGGTTTAAAATTTGTATCTTGTTTATACACATTACTGATAGTTCCTGGTTTGAACATAACTGAAAGTTCTTGAGGGGGAGGGAAACGTTTTTAGGGGTTGATTTGGTGTGCTTTGGTTTTTCTTTTGTGTCCGTTTATATTTTATAGTGACTGAATTTAATCAGCTTGAACTTGGGGAAGGGAAACACCAGCTGCTTTCATTTCTAAAGTTTCCAGTTTGCAGCACTCAAGTGAAAGGGAGGCTTAAAGGTAATTTTAAAGTAGGGAAAGGAGAAGCAAAGACACGTTTATTGTTTTTGATTACAAGAACCCAGCTTTTGTGTGATTTTGCAGATGTGGAATTTGCAGAGGAATACATGCATTGCTGCGAAATTCAGATTTGCATTTAAAACATTCTGGTTTTTCCCCCTGGTCCTTTGCATGGCTCTCTTCCCAACTATAAATGTAAACCAAGTGTAAATGATGCATTGTTTGCCTTGGTAGGCAGACAGTCTGAAAACAATAGTGCTGATGGATTTGACTGCCTCTGTGTAAGATTAATGGGACATTAACTTTCAAGTCTAATAATGCAAATTTCAGTGTTGCCAAACCTGAGCTTTCCTTAAATGTTTCCTGCTGGCCCTAAATGCCCCTGTGTTAGGGGCTAAAACTTCAGTTGACAGTTTTTGTGATCTAGCTCTTCACCTTCAATATAAAGCCCCTTAACCTGTTGTTACAACTTTAGAGAACAGGGTAAAACCTACCTGTTCGAGTGAATGGTGGGGTATGGTACATGTATACTTGTCATGCTTACTACCATTTTTTTATTTAAAGCATTTTTAAGTGGTAGGAAGCCACTAGGAAACTTAAAAGCAGCAAATCGCTTGTAAAATTCAGGTCTAGTGTGTGAGGAATAGTTGGTGCTGAAATTCAGATACAGGAAATAACATGCTTGCCAAAAAGTATTTGGTGTTCTCTTAGATCTTTGATGGGTTGGTTGTTTTGCAGGCTCATTACTGCTGGGAATACTGGATGTGGTCCTTCTTGGTTTTTAACAGGCAGATTTTATTTGGGAACTTTTGGGTTTCATTTGTAGGGGTGGGTTTATTTCAGTCAGTCACAAAAACGTTTTCTGAATGGATCAGTAGGTAGAAGGTTTAAAACCATTTGCTGTTTCACTTGCTCGGGTTTCACACTTTCCCTCGTGTACTGACATCCTGTTCTGATGTTGTTCCTTCAGTAATTCAGCAGAGGCCTGGTATTTCCAGTGGTGGGCTGTGGGAATGGAATAAACCCTTTAATTATAGCAGCGAGGGCTTGTTTGGAAATATGCTAGTTCTCTTCCTTTGCACGTGTGCTTGCTTTTTGTCCCTCGCTTCCTTTTGCAGATGAAGGATCCGAAGCTGTAAAATGCTGTCGTTCAGCTTTCTCTGCAAGCCTGGCCACAATCGGTGGCAAAGCTGAGCAGTGACTGAGAGGGTTGTCACGCTGAACACCATGTCCTGGGCTGCAAGCAGAGGGGTGCTCTCTCTGGGGTTTACCCCACCTGCTCCCATGCAAAGTTTATTGGCAGAAAGCTCTTTGGAGTGACCAACTTGGCTGGGCACAGAAGCAAAGAAAAAATACTCAGGTGGAAATCATCATTCCACTGGTTCACGTAGGGAGGAGAGTGGCACCTGAAACTGCTTCAGCATTTCTGTAGCAAATGTCTCATCCCAGACTGGCGTGTCATAAACCGTATCCCGTATTTTTATCTGGGGGAACAAAACCTCCTTTAATCAGGCATAAAAATGGGATTGGGTAATTAAAAAGACATTGAAAACAAAATTAAACTAAGGTCTCTGTACGCTTTATGCATCTAGGTCAGGCCTGTGGAGCAGGAGTAGTTTCTAGTCAGGTTTGGTTTAGTACCTGTAGGATTGCCACAATTGCAGTCAGACGTTTGGACTGCTAAAATTGGTTTAGCAAAAATGTGATGATTCCCCCAGAAGAGTTTAATTGCATCACCTGAGGGGTATGGCTTAATTCTTTCTAAATGTCTCTCTTCTGTAGTGTGTAATCTACTTGGTCTCTCCTACTTGGGTTCTTGTGGTCTTTTCTGCCAAGTTCTTCCTTTGATTAGCTCTGCGAAAAGGCAGCATTGGATCTGTGGCTGTTACTATATTGCTTTAACTTCCTAAAGGGCAGAAGAAATGCAAATAATAAGAATCAGGTTGAGAAACTGTGGCCTGCTGCTGTGCTCCAGGAGGGCTTGTGGTATTTGCGTCCCTGCGCTCTGCTCGCCGTTCTCTGAGCTTGCCTTGCTGGTCTGACATCTTTTGGATGACGTGATGGTTGCAGGAGATTAGCATGTTTTGGCACACACATGCTCTGATGACTGGCTAACAATATTTATAAAGTTCAAAAATAAACCATGGGAGCTCATTCTGACATAATCTACTAATCTTAGTTTTGCACTTTGATACTGTGTTGTCTGAGCCAAGTTAGGGTAACTATATATTGCAAGCAATTCATTTTTAGCTTTGCTTGCAGATTAGTGTCAAAACGATGCATGCTTGAAATTAAGAATGATGGGAGTGAATTTTGAGAAATTATCAACTATATGCATATGGAAATCATCTCTGTTTTTAAAAACAGATTTATGTGTGTGGGCAGAGATACATGTTCCCCAATATTTCTGGACAATGTTGTGTACTGGCATTTTGACAGGCTGTTTTTTTCCTTTACTGTTCATAAGAACAGGATGGTCTTTTCAGCCCTTTCCCACGTTTGTATGTTAGGGGAAGGACTTTCTTTTCTCTTTGAGGATTGTGCTTTATTTTTTTTTTCTGGTTAAGAAAAATCTGCTACTGCTTTGAGTAAACTTTAGTCTCGTGCTAGTCATGCTGCCATTTGAGGAGTCCGATGAAGAGATTAACATTTTGAGGCTCCTCAGTGGCAGGAATTCAGTTTCCCGTGGGCCCTGACAACTCCATTTAAACAGCTAATAACACTTTCCTAGCTATGTTTGGGAATGGCCTGCATTTTTACAAGTACAAAGAGGAACTTGCCGATGTAAAGCATGCGAGTTGAAGTGAATTGCAATGTACAAATATTTTTTGAGGTTGCTTCTAATAAAATGAGCAGAAACTGTGAGTCTTGGACAAAAGTCTGTCCAGAGTCTCACTCTTTGAGATACTTATTATTTTCATTAGTTGTTACATTTAGCATATAATTTTCTGTGCTATTCTAAAACCAGGAGTCTTTATGCCCAAAAAGTACGTAGCCTAAAAATTACATTTAGACTTTGAAGTTGCTGCAGGCTCCTGCCATATGTTTATAGTTTTGGGTTTTTTTTCTTTTTATAAGGTGCCTGTTAAGCAGGCTAAGGGCGATTTAGAGAAAAGGATATGGTTTCTTCTTTCTCTCCTTCTTTATTTCATGGATATTACTTTCAGCCAGCTTGTCCCACAGAGTTCTTTTTGGTACAACAAAGTTGTAAGCCAAATCTCTCAGCTGCGGTGTGCATGCTAAAAACCCCATAATACAAATTTCCAACCCTGCACGTATGCCAGATCAATTAACTTCTTAACTCAACTCGAGCTGAAAAAACCATAGAACTGCTTCTGTTTTGCTTTCAGCCCTGCAAAACTTGGTCCAGACTTTTGAGTTTACAAAACTGAAAGCCAAGCGAGAAGAAGGTTTTCTGTTATTCTTTGTGAAGTTGACTGATAACTAAGCTGGTGGTGTTCCTTTCTGGGTGATGTTCCAAACGACTGGCCTTAATGGGAGTGTTTTTCACAGAAGGATGACATAGATGGACGCCCGAGATGCATTTTTCTGATTGATAGTCACTTTTTCCCCCCTCTCAAAGAGTAGTGATAATGATGAAAATTCTCATGGCCTATTGCCATCATGCAGGCTGGCTTTCTGCGACTAGGGAACATCCCTTTCAGTTTTGGATATAAAGCAGAAGTTAATGTGTTCAGATACTATTTCCTCTAATCATTTATTAAAAGCTGTACTACACCCGAGTAATATTGTAAGAAGAAGGTAGTCTTTCTGGTACTGAGGCCTTTATCTTAAGTTTGAAAAGCTCTTACCAATGTTAATTCTTTTCATTCTAGTTATTCAACATATAATGGTGACACAGTAATATCACTTTGTAAGACGAGGCTTTGTGTTACTTAAAAGCTGGAGTTGCAGCATGTTACAGTAACTAACTTGTGAATTATTTATAGCTTGGAAGAAATAATGGTTGTCCTAATGGCAAGTAATTTTGAAGCTGGCTTTTGCTTTTTTTTTTTCCCCCCCAAGTCTGTGATGCTTTGAACCAATAAAACCTACAAAAATAACAAGTAGCTGTCAAGAGAAGCTGTCCTGTCCTGTTTTACTTCCTATCTGTGGTGGAAATGCCCCATGTGTAGCTTTTGCATTCTGCATTGGTTAACAACGTTGTGAATGTGAGGAAGAGTGAGCTGCCTAATGCTGTGTTTTTATGGTGGCTTTAAACCTGCCCTGCACTGAAGAAGTGGTTTAGCCTTCCTCTAGCTGCCTCTCCCCCTCTCTTCTGCAGGCCAACGTGTGTGCCAGGTGATAACTCCCACTGCAGATTGGGGCTTGCCAGGTTAAAACTGAACTGACAGAATGTGGTTGGTTTTTAATGTGGATTCATTTAATATTGCAGTTTGTGATGTAGCTGTCAAAATACTTGGTCTGGGGAAAGTGTGACGGGGACGCAGAATGAAGTGGCAAGGGAGGGGTAGGATTGCTCCTGTTAGCAGTAGTGTGAGCTTAAATGGACTGAGACATTATGACTAAATAGAAGTCAAGATATGTGTTTTATTTCCTAGCCAACAAAATTAGCTGTCCTTGTCTCTTCTGATTGTTTGGGCATGGATTTTCCGGTACTGTCCTTCTGCTGGAAGTGTGGTGAATATTAAATAAGGTTGAAATGAAGTTAGGCCACACAGGTGAAAATGAAGCTGAAGGTGCTTGTGCCTGTGGTTGTGATAGTGCCATAAGCATTTCCATAGTGCTAAAATATGTTAGAAGATTAAAAATGTATTACCCTTGTTATGTGTTATGCTTGCTTAGATAGGATTTGTACAATTTTAAACTTAAGAGAAGAAAAGAGGGGAAGAAAATAAAATTAAGGTAGTTATGCTACTGGAAGCTGAATTGCACTGCTAAGTGTGGTAGAAAAAGTACTCTTAATTCAACAGCCACATGCACCCACCCCACAACACATGACCTCCACCATGAAACTGAAGCCAGGGTACTGTTCTGCTTTCTACAACAAGGACCTGCTTAGGGAAGGGAGTTTGTCTGGAAATTGGCTTGCTTTGTTTTGTCTTGCACTGCTGAAGAAAAATCTCAGATAGCTTCTCTTGTTAAAGCCACTCATGTCTATTGAATTTGCAAGAGAACTGACGCACTGATGTGTTTTTGCCCCAGGTTCCCAAGTAGTATGAGAAGGCCAAACCATGTCAAATTGAGATGCTGCAAAAAAGGTTTCCTTTAATTACAGGAACATCAGGATGTGGCATCACATGCCTTTTTCTCACCATTGACCAGTGACCCTGCTGATCTTTCCTTCATGGTGTAATGCTTTGGCCATATCAATACGACTAAAAAACTGCATAGAAATGGAGTCACTGAAATTATCAGGCTTGAAAAGTAGTTATTCCAATGCTCTCTTCTTTCTTCCCCCACCTCCTTACCTTTAAATGGTCTGGTTTCGGTGTAAGCCAGCAAAGACTTTTTAGTGGCACAGTTAAGTTAAGGGAGCAGTGGGGCACAAGGACCCCTTTGGTTTTGCTGTGGATTAAAAAGACCTGTGGAGCTGCCCCTGCAGTTCTGATCCAGCAAGGTGCTGTAGTACGTGCCTGTCTCAAATGTATGAATTCTCTTCCTGATGTCAGTTGAAGTACTTGGAGCTTGTGAGTTAAGCACATTCCGAAGTGCTTTTCAGGGCTTGAGATTTTGCCATTCCCATGTAAGAGTGTGTGCAAGTATTTGCAGGCAGGAATGTTCGTTTTCTAAGAGGGTGATGGCCACTTAATGGTTTTAATGGCTTTACTGGATGTAGATCTGCCTGGGTTTTTTCTGAATAGTTTTTTGCTTTTCCAGTGTTTCCACTTAATATTTTATTTAAATGTAATAACTATTCTTTTTCATTCCTTAATCTTCTCTTCATTATAATGTGCATGTGTGCATAGTACTGGTATTTTTTATTGTTCACTTCCCCCCACCTTGCCCTCTCATCTTTCAGTCCCACACTTCTCTCATTTCTGTGTTTTTCTTTCATTGGGCTTCTCTATCCTCGTCATTCCTGTCTAAGAAAATTAGCTCTTGCGAAGCTGCTGCCATGTTTTTGCAGAAAAGCAAAAAGAGCTGTTATTGCAGCATTATTTTCTTTTCCTGAAGGCCCAAGGGGGAGATGAGGAAAGGTTCCTGCAGTTCACTTTGGGGGCAGCTCCATAGGAAATACTGTGGAAGGGGAGGGACACATGGCTGCTACTTGTCTCTCAAGCCTGCGTGCAGCATTTGAGTGTTGGTTATAAAAAATACTGGCTGTGTACTTACGTTATGCAAGGCTCAGCAAACTGTTAATGTGGAGGAAAAGTAGAACATGGCCCTGCTCGTGCTTTTTTACAGTCCTTTTATGAACTTTTGGGGAATTGAATCCTGCTGATGTGAGCATTCAGGAAGAGCTAATTTCATAATTCACATACATTAAAGGCTTTTATTTATAAGACATTAATATTCATGCTTTTTCAGTCAGGAGCTGCATTATGTGACATGACTGACCAGTTGTAAAAAACAGGGCATAGCTTCCGTTATGAAAGGATCTCTGCAGTCTCCATTTGAGTGTGTCCTTCCAAAATAACTAAAGGTGGTCAGATTTCTTCCAGGCTGGGTGGCAGACCAGGTGTAATAATTTCTGGGTCCTGTTGCTTTGGAGAGCAGGAATACCAATTTTCAGCATAAATATGTTAAGAAAAGTATAGTCTCTTAAGGCGTTATGGGTAATATGATTTTTTTATATCATACTTAGTATTTCATTATACTACTACTTTAGCTGGCTCCTGTGAAAGCTGGTGTGTGTCATGCAGAAGGAAATGTGTTTATGATGTAGGTAATCATGTTTTTTCCTCTCACAAGTATCTTTTCTTATAGTCTTGTTGATTTCTCTTCCTTTTATGGTGTCATTTTTATGCCCATTACTCCTGCAGTCAAGGATGCAGTGAAATTAATTCCTTGTGGGCATTTTGGAAATTACTGGCTTGCTAATTTGAATGGAGGAGAGTGAAGGGATAAAGTATTATTTCCTTTTTTTGCTAACTTTTCTTAGATCCTGCCAGGGGGGAGTCTGTTGTTTTTTTCCCTTTACAGACAGCCCATCTTGTAATGCATTATAACCCCTGGTCTACTCATGCCTGATGACTGGTCAGACCATTTCTCCTGGCCAAGATGGGATCAGGAGCAGCATTCCTGCACACACACCAGTCTGTACATGTCCTGCTTTCCCCTCTGGGATAACATTGAGTTGACCACAGGGATTTCCTGGCAAAGTGATCAGGAGCTTTGTAAGACTTTTTCTGGCTATGCCTTTGCTTCTTTCTTTTTCTGTCTGTTTCGTGTCCCTGTTCACCTTGCATAACCATGAGTAGATATGTTGTGCCAACTGAGGGACTGCCTGGTTATCAGCTCTGCAGAATCCATCTCCTTCACATGAGGTCTTTTCAGAGGTGCTTCAAAACGTTGTCATTTTATCTCCTACACACTGCAAACATGACTGCAGCTGCAGCTTTGTCAGAGAAGCAGGAGTGTGCTCAGCTCTGGAGGGATAACCTGCCCTCCGGCACAGTTTGTGAAACCAAGGTTAGGATAATGTGATAAAAATGGCCAGGACATGTATCCAGATTGGAGTCCTGCTCGTGTGAACGATGGCTTACCCTGAGCTCCTGGATAGATCCTTGGCTTTAGCCAGCTCAGCAATATTTCTGCTGCTTTTACTTTTGTGTTCTCCCTCAGTATTGTGTCGTGGTCACGCCTTCAGAAGATTAGCTACAGGTTGGCTGACAGGTATGATAGCTTAGGAGGGATGTGCACCTTCATCTTTGACAATGGAAGAATATACATGAGCACACTATACTGTTGTCTTTGGAAGAACACTTCGAAGATGTCTGTTCAGGCATGCTTTTGAAAGTGTTCTGAAATTTGGTCTCAGTTATCTTCTGTATAGATGACTTATCACCATTCTTCTGTTCCCATGGAGCAGTAAATCACCTCTAGGGCTGAAAGGTTATCCTTTTTCCTTAAAAGGCTTCGTATTTTTTGCACCACTTCTTCCTTTATTCCATGCTCTCCAAATATCTAGGTATTTTTTTCCCACCAGAGAAGACCTAGTATTTTAATCAGGAACCCACGTGCTACAAAGCTGAAGCAACATAGCACAGCACTTCAGTTTTGAAAACTCATTCCTCTGTGGAAGAATGCCATTGAGATAGTTCCAGCCAGTTTCCAAATTTCCAATCCACTGACTTTCTCAGCGATTAGATCACCTTCTTCAGCAAAAGCAAGGATCTGCAGTTGATCTGAGGGAGGTAATAGTTTAATTTCAACTCACGTGAATAATGTTAGGCCCATGCATAAACTAGTCTAGTTAAGAAGAACAAAATAATAGGTGATCTCTTGAGGCAACCCTTTGAAACCAGAAATAATATCTTATAAATTTTTAAGCGTGTAAGAAAGGAGATTGAATAGCTGGCATTATTTGAGACAAAAGACTGTATGAACAATTCTAAGACTGGCTGACTGACCTACTGTTCAGCTTAGAAACTAGGACAACGTCTAGCAAGGGAAATCTCAGTTAGAGCGGACTGGTTATCAGAGCTTCTAATCCTGTCATAGATAAGAGAATATAAAACTGTCAAAACCAGGGTCTTAAATCTGCATCTCCCAGCTTGCTGTCATTTGCATGGCTTTTTTTTTTTTTTTTTAAATTGATTTGGTTGGTTGGTTGTGCAGGAAGTCCCTAGAGAGAAACCAAGACTATTTCCACAATGACACAAGGTTCTTGAAGATGCAAGTGTCTTCTCTCAGGGTTACCCATAGCAAAACTTAAGTTGTCTTCTTATATTCACGTATTTCGTACATGGTTCATGCCACAGCATGAGAAAGTTCTCTGGAGCAAAGTGTAATGCTCTCCAGCCTCATTTCATTACACTTCCCAGTCCCTGGGTTGTCTAGTGCCTATCTAAGTAAATTTTTCTCAGCTGTACTGTGTTGGTGGGGTCAGTAATCTCACTGTTCTTTCTTTAGAAGATTCATGTGGCTGGCTTTTCCTGGATTAGGTTGAAGAGCTGCTTTATTGTCACTTATGAAAAGTTCCTCTGCCCACATTTTCTCAGCACAGCGAATCTCCTTGTTATTGTCGGTGTAACTTTCTGGTGTGGAGAACCAGCACAAATACTACTGGGGCTTAATAACCTGCCTTTGGGATGACTATTACTGTTGTGATAAAAACGATACAATGTTGCTTGCTCATTGATTTATGCTTTTTGGCCATCTTCCAGGATGAAACTGTAAGTTCATTACGCAAGAGTTTCAGAACAGTACAGAGTTGTCCATTTATTTCCTTCAACTGTTATCAAGCTGACAGCTTGCATTTGGAGGGTTGTATATTCAAAAGCTGCCAATTGGATCTTACTTCATTTTAGCCAAACGTGGCACAGAGTCTGAAGTGCATTTTCTCCCTAATAGCACCCTCCCCCCCTCCTTTTGTTTTTTTTTCTTCCCCTTAACTTTTTTACCTTCTGCTCTCTTTCCCTTCCTTTCCTTTCCCCTCAGTTCCTCTTACTGAAAATAAAAAAGGCCTGGGAACAGAGGCAATGCCACAAATAAAAGGAATTAGATTTTTTTGTTGTTGTTGCTGCCTGTAATTTTGGTTTCTGTTAATAAGACTTTAGTTTCTCTGGCGAGGTCAGTTCTGCATTGTGGAGAAATGCATGGATTTCAAAAGCGGTAAATGGAAGATACTTCTCATTTTGCTATTTCTTCTAGCCATGCTCCTACCTCTAAGTTAGCTGCTTATTTCCAAATTGCTCCTTGTGACTTTGTTTCCCTCCTCCTGCTTCATCAATGCTCCCCACTGCTCTTTTGGTACCTTTACTTGGGAAGTCACCATTTGGAAGCCTGTGTGAAGTCCTCATCTGGAGGTCTACCTGCTTAGCTGAGTAGTAATCCTCTAGAAGGAGGAGAAATGGTGGGACAACAAACCATGCATAATTTCTGCCTATGAACTACGTGAAAGTAAAAAGTTGATCTCTGTTGTGGTACCCAAAGAAATGGTTTCCTCACACTAAGAAGTTGTGAGGACAGGCTTAAAATTTTTTTGTGTCAGTGAGACAGCACTTTTTTTGCATGTCTCTGCATTCCTGTAAAAATAGATGGTTTTGTGGTTCGGTTGTAAAGTAAGTGTTCTCAACTAAGCAAGATAAGCTCAATAGTCTATTTTGCAAAGTAGACAACTTTATTTTTCTCTGACCTCTTTTTTTAAATATTATGTTAAATGCAGCAGAAGAATAAAGTTTCAGTTCTGAATCAATGTATTCTGTCTATGAAAACTTTTTCAATTAATTATTTTCAGATTACCTTTCCCAAGTGACTATTTTTTGCAGTACATATTTGTGTATTTGTAAAGTGGAAAAATAATATAATCAATACCTGACTAAATATTACTATTTAATGTGTTTAGCTGCTTGCTTTAGTCTCAAAAACTCATACCAGTGCTATTAGATGAAAGTGTGTTTGCTTCCATTTTCTCTAAGACTGTCACAAAATCCTTCTGATCTCAAGATGGATAATTTTGATAGTTATTTCAAATCTTAGCTATTTATGCATTCGTTTTATAGAAGTTTGTCCTATATTTTATAACTTTAATGTGGATTATTTCTTAATTTTGCATTGTTTCCTACTGAAGCGATGTTCTGTAATTACCTGATTCACTGTGGTTGTGTGTAAATGAAACGATGAAATCTGTTGTCAATTAGCAATCAATGCGGTATCCATATTTTTAAATGTTATAAATTGCTTATTAGAGCTAATTTTCCAGGGCATCTCTATCTCCCTTCTTAATGTAATGCAGAATATTTTACAAGAATGCCTAGGTTAACAATGATAGTCTTGCTGTATTGTGCAAAAAAGGCTTCTGTGCAGACCCAGCTGGGTTTCAGGCTTAATTCATTGCTCTATGGTGGGATCACCACAGCTGCTGTGGGGCCTTTACAAATGCAAAAAAGCTGTCAGTGTTTGTTTCATCAGATGCATAAGTGATGAGGCCAAGTTGAGGAATCCATTCCAGCGCGGTGTGCATGCTGGAGGCATTATTGTTTACAGAATTAGTGTCTTAATGCTTTAAAATACATGGTGCGTGTTTTGCCTTAGAGCAAAATATTTGCCGAGTAAGATGGTTTAAGGGTCCTCTGCAGTTTAGTCCCGTCCTCTAGCAGCGTTTGTCCTGACTCATGTAGCTCTGTGTGTCTGAGTTGCTGTGCTGTACCTGCCTTGGTCACAGGGAATTCACTTCTCCTGTCTTGTGCATCCCTTCTGCTAGTACTTTGATTATTGTAAGCATTCACAGTTAAATAATTGTACACCGTTAATGCAGATTTCCCGCCCCCCCTCTCCTCCCCACCTTAACTGTCAACTGGAGGAGTTGCACTAACAGTCTCCTATGGTCACCAGAAGTCAGGGCACTTCTTTTGGCTGTCAAGGCTCGAACGAGGTTCCTTCCAGCCAATTAGAGAGTAACGATGATTGGTTTCAGAGGGTGCTGCTTAAGAATGCAAAGCATGCCTCCGTGGTGGGGCCGAGCACAGTTCTTCCACCAATTCTCCTCTCCTTTGCTTGAGGCTCCAGGAATGTAACAGGGAGTAGGGCTTTTGCTTAAATGACGCCAGGCTGGCTTTTGGGGGGTAGGGGGGGGGGGGGATTCAGGTCTTAAATTGTTTTTCTGTGGGAGCGTTCATGTGATCTTCCAGTCTTTGTTGCAGTCTGCTGGCTGCGTGCGTGAGGTTTCATTAGGGCACGCCACCCTTCCCCGTGTCGAGTAACTCCGCGATAATGGGCATTGCAGGAATTTTAACTAACGCGCTGTTTAAGCCGCCGCTGCTATGATTTTATTAAATGTGCTTGCAGCGTGGAATTCTGCTAATGCTGTCGAGCGATCTGTTATGCAAATTGAATGTCAGAATGGGCTAGTGGGATTTGTTGTCTGTATATTGGAGACCTATCTCTCACATTTGGAAATGAAATGAGCTAAATGGCGTTGGCTGAAATGTTCAGGCAGCCTTTGCTGCCCTGCTTGGGGCTGCGGTATTGTCACCGGAGGGGCCCGCTTTGGTTTGTAGGGAGGCACTCCTGGCTGGAAGCACGTTTGCTGCCGGTGCATGCTGGGCATGTGCGGGGTGAGTTGAACAACATGAGTGTAGGATAGCTTAGGCACAGTTGTATACAAATTAGATTATGAGATTTATTTGGGCTGATGGTCATGGCCAGGCAAAGCTGTGTTCTCACTTAAGCCTTTCTGCCATAATGCAGGCGGATTCCTGGGTTGGAGCAAACCATGTTTAGCTCGGTGCATGACTGGAAGTATCCATGTTTGTTGGCTAAATGGTTGGCCTGAGGCTAAAGCAGTGCTTCTGCAGGTGTGATGTGTGACGAGGATACTCCCGAGTGCTTTCAGGTGAAGTGGGAAGGCAGGAATTTGGCTTCATTTCCAGATTTGCTGCTTTACTGACGCACATGAGCTGCTGTAACCCAGCAGACATGAGAGAAGGAGCCAACTCCTTCCTGTGCTTGTTGCTACTCTTGTGGCCTCTGTTATCTCCAGGCTCAGGCTCAAAACACAACCAGCCTCCTTTTCTCATGCTCTTCCAGAGAGCAAGTTGCTTGTGGTGCTTTGTAGCTGGAAAAGCAGCAGTAGCTGAAAGAAATCCCCACCTGGCAGCCTGGGCCCTTCATCCTTTCCCACACCTCACTTGCTGTAAGCACTGCCATTTATTTCCCTTGGAGTCTGCTGCTATTTTATTATTTGTTGTGTGCTGTTGAGAGCAGCCTTTAGTGATGCCTGCCCAGCATCAGCTGGGAAGCTGCTGGTTTCAGTGTATGCACGCAGTGGTGGACGGGCTGCTGTGCTAATTCCCCAGCCATGGAAACATGGATTTGTGAGACACAGGGAGTCCCCTCGGGCAGAAAATGGGAGCTGGAGCACAGGGAGGTGAGGTGTGTGCCTCTGATAGGATTGTTCCCGGTGCACAGGCTGCTCCCGTGCCTGGTCAATGCACAGAGAGGCTCAAAGTTAAGGCTTTTGTGCTGTAGAGGACCCTATAAGAGGCCAAATTCTGTCATGAGTGCACCCTGATGGGATGAGGGTCAGGCAAGCTCTCTCCTGAGGTCTCCCTCAGCATCATTTTTCCTCTGACTCTCTCCTCTTCTGTAGTTGGTGGCAGAAGTAAAGAAGTGGCTATTAAATACGAAAGGTGGAGGGAACAGAAGGGGAATGGGTCTTTTTCCCCTCTCCCAGGGCAGGCTGGTTAGCTGCCTGCACTGCCTGCCCAGGAGTGGCTGTTGCTGCATCCTTCCCCACCACAGCATCCTTGCTTCTGCTGTGAGTCCCCACTGACCTTTGAGCTTGAGTTAGAGCTGCTTCATGGGAATAGTTTAAAAATGAAACTAAATTATCTACAGTTTAATTTATTTTTAAAACCCCCCATACATTGTTGTATAACCAGGCTTTAGAAAAACTCAAATTTTGAACCAAATCAAGTTTGTGGTTTCCTGTTGTCCTTTGCGTTGCTGATACCATGCCAAATCATGTTGGTAAAGAAAACACTTCAGGGGTTACATACAGCCTTGGATATGTCTAGCTGTCCTGAAAAATGCAGTAGTCATGTTTTAAGTGTAATAAGCATTTTTTTTTTATTCTTATTTATGATGACTTCTCCTCTCACTCACATAGGTTAAGCCACTAATGAGGAGGTAATGGAAACTGGGATTCCAGCTTTATATTTAGACTTGTAAATGCATTGACTTTGGAAACAGTCTTGTTAGTGTTAACATGGATGTTTGCATCCCAAACTTATTTCCTCATAGGAGGCTGTGTTAAGCAGTTGTCCCCTTGCTAGTGAATTGGCTCTTGATGGAGATTCAGAAGAGCTTATTTTAATTGGGCTTTGTTTGAAAACATGGCTCAATCTACTAATTGAGGTAGGTGCTACTTCCCTGTGGACTTCTCATAGTGTTAATGCAAAATTGCTGGATATTTGCTTTTTAAGCATACGTCTTCTGTCCTGTTTGTGTGAGAAAAAGGCAATTTTGCAGGAAGAACTTCATATTTCGTACTAGGAAATGTAAAAAACTTTCAAGAAGTGCATGGTTAAAAATAGTATTTCAGAAAGCTCCACTGGGAAGTTGGCTTTTGGATGAGGAACATGGATGTAATGTGGTTTCACTAACAAAGCACTGAGGCTTTGAAGGTGACAAATCAGCCTTGGAAAGCGGTAGTGAGCACTGACAACGTGGAGGCACATTTTCTGATCCTGCTCTGGCGGGGGGATTGGACTAGATGATCTTTTGAGGTCCCTTCCAACCCCTAATGTTCTGTGATTCTGTGAATACACAGCTTTTTGCTTGCTACCCACCAGCAACCGAGTGCTCACCTCTTCCTGTGGCAATTTCAACATAGGAGAGAGCTGCTTTCCGTGCTTCAGTTGGCAGAAGGCACGTTAATGTGTGGCTGCCCAGTCTGCTTTTCTTTCAAAGAGCTTAGCTGACGTTCAAGGCTGAGGGAAGTACAAAACAAACTCTGAAAATCTTTCAGATGTTTTAATTAAAAGTGATGGAAGTGGAGAATTAGAGGCACTTCTACGCTAGGACAGCTTATTCAAACATGCAGCTTAACCAGTTAGACTGCAAGGTGGAAAATGCTAGAGATTGTGTATCTGAATTAAGCAATTTTAATTTGGTCTTTCATCTGTGTCATTACCAAGGGATATCCTGCAGGCTGGTTTAATGAACTCAATCTAGAGGTGTGTAGAGGCACATCTCTTTGCTTGACAGCAGCAAGATGGCATGCTATGACTGGCAGACATATCTTCAGCTTGTGTAATTGTCTGCTCTTGTCATATGATGACAAATGGAGCGATGATCATATTAAACAACAAAAAAAGTTCAAAGTAACACGAAGGCTCTGAATAAACTCTTGGAATCAAAGAGATTCTCACATGACAGCATGTCAGCATGGGTATTTTTAGCCTGAATTAATGCAGCTATAGGAAACTCCCCTCCCCCAGAGAAGTATTACTGTGTTAAGTTAAATGTCAGTCAGAATTTTTTAGCTTAAATTCCCCACTTGCTACAGGTGTGGGAGCTTGTCTCATCCCCTCAGTCTATGTTGCACAGGCAGGCAAGGAAAAAACTGTCCCAGGTCAGTGGTTTTAAAAACATTTTGGTTTTGCAACCAAAGTTTGTCTGTTGACTGACATCTGATTTTTTTTTAATTTTCCTAATGTGCTTCTTCCAAACCCAGATGCAATAAGGATGAGATCATGCAGAAAAAACTCCACCAGGAACTGAGCATAGTTTGGAGTTTTGGCAATATATTTGAGAGGAATAGATATTTCCTCCTTTTCCCTTTCTCTATTTGGTTTTCTCTCTCATCACTTCTGTGCATGATGGCATGAGGTTTTAAGTTTTGCAGAAGTAATTTTCTGAGGAAGTCTGAAGATGAGTATCATGAGAAACACTTTTCTTCTTGTGAGTAGAAGAATTCTGCAGAAGGAAGTACCCTTCTGAAAATCCAGGAAATTTCTTTTAAGACAAATTGTGCAATATTAGGGGATTGGAAATAGGAGCTGGAAAGTAAAGAGCTAAGGGGACAGAAGCTTCTCCACCTCCCTTTTATTTTTCCCTGTAGGAGCTGGGACTGGGTATAGTTAGCCATGGGAGAAGAGTGATAGAGATTACCAGGTTTATTCACTTCTTAGTGCTTAGAGAGTCATAGAATCGTTCCAGTTGGAAAAGACCTTCATCTCTGATCAGGCTGGTATCTCTGTCACAGTTTAATTAAGATTTACCAGACCCTTACCCCTTATTTTTCTTTTTTTTTTTCCCTTTTTTTTTTTTTCTTTTTTTTCCCCCTGTCTTCTGATAGGAAAAAAAGATGTTTTCAGCAATTAAAAAACCACATATCCTACCATATGTGGCCAGATTAAGACTTTCTCTTCCAAGTGCTTTATCCATAAAGTTTGCAGAAAATGGCTTTACTTCTGAATCGCCATCCTTGTGTGGTATCCCAGCCCCAACAGCACAATTTAGATGCTGTTCTCCAAAAAGACTTTTCCAGGGCAGCTGCCCTGGAGCTGAGTTTTGTTGCCATGATGGATATGGGGAGTGCCCAGCCCAGAATTCAGCAGTACTCATCTCAAAACAGGTCTTAATTTCAGCTTTTTTACCTTGTTGATTGAGTTAGTGAGTGGCAGGAAAATGCTTCGTCTTTGTGATTTCTGAAGTATCCATAGTTTACTTTTGGATTGGAAAATTTTTACTGTGGTGGTCCTGTAGTGGTTTAATTGTAATGAGAATGGTGCTTTGCAGATGTACGCCTCATTAGCCAGTACAGCTGGAACTCTCAATTTCAGCAAAGAAGTCTTAGTCAAAAGAGTGCCTGTGTAAAAATAGCCCTGTACTGCTCGACAGTTAAACCTGTGACATGTGTCACTTCACTGAATCCATGTGTATCAAGTCTCTTGATGCATTGGCAGCTAATTTTTATTAGCCGTTTTATTCTTAACATTGTGCAACTACCACCTTCTGCAGAAATTACATGTAGCTACTGCTTTGGTACAAGTATGAGTAAGGTCCTGTCTGTATCAGGAAAATGTGAGACGTTAGAAAGCTGAAGTGTAATTCTGTACCTAGTTTTGGATACAATCCCTTGTCCATCTTTTAAAACATGCTAATAGGGTATTTTCACATATAGATAAGAGGAGCAGGAGCAGGATTTGGTTTTGACTAGTGTCAAATGAGCCTGAATCTTAGAATTGTTGCAGGAAAACCCTTTTGATTTGCAATCTCGGAGCATCACTTTACTCTTTTTGTACTAGTATGTTTTGATATGAAGAGCCATGGAGAGCTGGCAAAACCTGGACTCCACGTTGCTGCCAAAGCTTCCTTCTCAGTATAAATGTACCATAAGAAGATCTACTGCCTTAACCCTCTCCTCTTTTTAGCAGAGATGAAAATCTAGGAGTAGAGTTGATGTAGCTTAAAAAAGAAATAAAACTAATTGGGCCTATTTGCTTGTTTTATGGCTTGAGAAATAGGCGGTAGATTAATCAGAGGAGCAATTCAACATCTGGACCGTTCATGCAAAGATGACAGAGAAGATGGAGATAGGTTGCAGAGGGCTTCAAAGTGTGAAACAGCAGAGAAAAGGGAATCAGTCAAGAAATGCAAAGATGGAAGGGACCGAGCCAACACAGCAGTTACCCAAATGATGTCTATGAAATATTCTGATGAGATTCATCAAGGCAGAGTGAAAGAATATTGTGGTAATGGGGGAAGAAAAGAGTGAGAGTCTTTCACAAAGCATTTTAGCTCTGAGGAAGATTTGTGTGTCTGTGACATTTTGCAGGGAGAATTGGCAAGATCTGTCCCTGGTATGAATGCTCGTGCCTGCAGAGGGGTTTGAAACACTTGATAGCCATATTGTATTTTGAGTGACAGGTAGTCAGCCGGCAAGTTGAAGGGTTTTGCAAAACTGTTCTTGCAGTTGCATAGAGAAAGGTGGGGGCTGCTTCTGTTATGACTGTCCCAACACTAAGGGGAAGAGATTGTCAACTCTTAAAGCATCTGTCTTCATTTTGACTATGAAAAGAAAATGTTGGGAAATGATGCAGCCAGCATCTTTAGGGACACTAGAAGACAGCATGTTTATTGTGGTAAGCAGTCGACTTACTCCATATCTCAGTGACCATTTCCGTGTTGGTTTTAATCTGAGATTCATTTATATGCAAGCTGGTGGCTTCCATTTGGCGGTTGTGACTGTCAACTGGCTTGGCTTGCCAGCATGCAGTCAAGTGCTCTTGGTCAACACCGTTCATCAGCCACTTGTGTAGTTGCCATGTGTTGGCCAAGATGATTGTGTCACATCTTTCAGCTTGAACAGCATAAATTTGGAGTTAGGTGCTCCTGCAGATTGATAAGGGAGAAGGGCTTTTTGAAGGTAGCTACTGCAAGGTTTTCCTGTCTGTCTTTTTCCTTGTGGCTTTAGATTTGTGACTTTAGATGGCTTTTACCCTTCTTTCTTTGTCCCTCATATTCTTATTATCCTTCTGCCATACATGTGTACTTCAGATGGTGTGGCAGCAATATGGGATTACAAATTCTCCATGGGATTAGATTGCTGGACTTTATACTGGTCATCTCATACATAGGCCAAGATGAGGTTGCAGCCAGTGCTGCATGCCTTGTCATAAATCTTAGTTTAGGACTATGTGAACAAACACATTAAAACATTTAATTCTTCAAAATAATAAGCTGCATCTTTCCTTCTGCCTCTCTGCTCTTTCTCCTTCCTTCCATCTTCTGCCCTCACCTTTCCACAGAAATTATCTTTCACAGTTTCAGTGTAAAAATGAGTCTTCAGACTTTTGAGAAAGACTTGGGGGATTCTTAGCCTGTAGTTGATGCATTTTGATGCATTACTGCTATTTATTTTTCACTGGCTGCCAGGGCTCCCAAAGCTCTCCTGGATCACCCATCAGTTCCAAGCTGGTTGCTGTGATGGACATACTGATTCAGTATGAAAGTAGGTTAATTTCACAGCATAATTTGTGATCTCATACTGATCTTGAAGCCATCTATGCGTCTCATATTCATGTAAATATTTTGGAGAGAATTCTTTCCATTCTGTAGGCAACACTGTTTAATTAAAATGTCAATAGATGGTATCAAGTGACAGGATTAATCCTGGCCGTGGCCTGCAGAGGAGAGGTTGAGAGCCTGGAGGATGTAAGCAGTGCAGCCAGAACACCTCTGCTCCCTACCTCAGTGTCATTTATAGAATTTTGAACTGTGTGCTAAGGAAGAATAAAGTGAACATAAATGTATTATTGCTCCTATTATAACACTTCACTAGGATAAAAAGAGAGAGAAAAACTTCCAATAGCTCTGATGATAGCCTGCCAGAGTAAATGTTGGCTCAGAAGCAACTGTGGTAATGTAGCTTTTTCTCTAAATCTGAGTTAAATGAGAGCAGGGCCAAGCTGAGAGGCGAGTTTCGGTGCAGTGCTGTCTCTGCTGCTGCCAGGGTGCTCTGGGGTCTACAGTTCCCTTGTCCTCTCCATCTCTCATTGGGTCTCAGAGCTGAGCGGGTCATGTCGGATGCTCTGTCAAAGTCACCAGCAGCAACAGGGTTTATATTGCACATGACACTGGGGGAAAGGAAGGAGATGTAAGCAGGTGATGTTTTCCACTTAAATGTGGAGCTTACCAATAGTATGGTAAAATAATAATTTTAATTAAAAAAAAATAAACGGTGTGCAGAATGTGGGCTGGCATGGGTGTCTGATTCCTTGGTATCTGACATCTGGCTTTACTTCAGAATTTGTGGGCATGAGTTCAGCTTTCTTCTGGTCATACAGCTAAGACACTCCTCTTCTAGGACTATATAAGTAGAGGAGCTGTTTATAGGCGGCTTCTGAAATACGTGAGGAAATGACCATTTTTAGAATTTTAATTTGAAACACATGTAGACGCGAGTTAAAATCTTATTTATGTAGTCTCTTTGGGGATTGGAGGGAGAAAAACGTCTGCAATGAAGACAAAGGGCTCCTGAGGCTGTGGAAAGATGTTCTCGCTGCCGATGGCTGTGGTGATGGAGATTGCTTTACCCTCGCTGGGTGGGAGCTTTGCTGCTGCCTTTCAGTTCCTTTAAACTGGTGGCTGAAGGAGAGATGCTGGGCTACTCTGAAATATTTTTAACGCTAGTTTTTTTAGGTCATAGGTTTAAGGAGGAGAGGAGAGTGTAGTTGAATGGGGAAACTTTCCTCAGGATGCTCTCAGACTTGACAGCTTGGTATTGGGTTAATTATTGTGATTGTTAGAGCAAATGCTCTTTGTTGCCTCTATTAACTTGTATCAAGAATCTGAAAGACACCTGGAAATCAACCCATTACAAAACCAAGCTTTTTATCAGAAACAAACAAAAATGGTAGTAGGCCTTCTAAGGATAGACCCACAGACTTTGTATGGACTTGACCTGGTCTTGGCCAGAAATGAAATGTCAACACAAATTCCAGAGATGACCTTGATCTTGGGTCTTTGTGTCCATGTTTGGAAACGATGGCTGTAGTTTCCTGGTATCGAAGTGTAGGAGAGCAGCAGGAACCCCAGCTATTGTGGTATCCCCACTCCACTGTGTTTTTGGTGCACCTTGGTGTCTTAATCCCACTCAAATTTCAGTTAATTGTGAGGCGAGATCATCATCTGTTGGAAACTGGCAATTGAATTTTAATGGATCTATGCAGAGTAAATTCCTTCTTGTGGGATTATTTACTTTCAGTCCCCTGTACCAGGTCATACACTCAGTGCTGCGACATGATTTGGGGGGGAGGGAGGATGGGAAGAGTGAGAATGGAAAGGGCAGCTGAGAGATATATATGTATACAGAAACAACACTATGTTGTGGACTCTTTTAAGGTGAAGGACACTAAATAAATATACACGATCAGATAATTTACTTTAGCATTGTGAAGTATTGCTGTTTAACAATCAGTTGTAGCAGGGAGGATTTGTTGGGGCTGTGCTGTTGTGGTATTAATTTATCTACACTCCTTCCTAATAAAATGTGTCAGTACCATTGTACGTTAGTCTGGTCTCCTCTCTCTTTCTCTTAGAGCATTCTAGCTGGAGACAGGATTACAGTCTTGGGAACCTCTGTTTTGCACATGTCTGTGCACTGCTCACGAAGAAGCAATCACTGTAACTCATAAATATGTGCACTCGTCCTCCAAAGACATATAAACCATATTTGAGCTATAAGGCTATACAAACATGAAGCAATGCTGATGACGACACGCAAACCACAGGGGGGAAGCTTGACTGGCTCGGTCTTTTTAGAGCCTGGAAATGTTTGTATAGCCTTGTTGCTCAGCTCTGTTTCTTCCTCAATAGATAGATAGGGAGGTATCAAAGAGTTGTGTGAAATGATTTCTTCAGCTGTGTGACATGTTAAAATCTATCCTGTTGTCCAGCTTTTTAGCTTAAACTCTGTTTTTCTAGTTTTCTACACCTTGCTTCTTACAACAGCAAAAGGCATTGCCTGAAGGACCAGCACACACGATCTGGTCCTGTCCTGTTGGACAGTGTGTGAGAAGAGCCGTGTAGCCTAAAAGAGATGCCCAAGTATTATGTGGTGCAAGTCACATGCAGCTTTATAATCAGTGCATTTCTGCACCTGAACCAGTTTCATGATTATAGCCAGAAAATACATTGCTGTGTTGTAAGGAAGACGTTGAATGGGTTGGTGGTTTTTTTTAAGAAAAAAAAAAACACAACCCACATTTCTAGTGGATTTCTTTTCCTTCCTTTCTCAGATTTGCTTTCTCAGGTCAGAGGAGACAAATCATTCTATTATCTTTTATCGTTTTTCTTTCTATATGTTTTTCATGTTAAAACAATTCTGCAACACTCCAGCTATGAACAGCATGCTTCCATTTTTTTCTTTTTTGGATGACTGCGGTAAAAATTTGTATGGTTCCTTTCCCTTTCTTCTGTATTCTGATAATTATGGAAAAATCTGTTTTCCAAACCCAGGACTCCACATAGGTCCAGTTCATCAGGAAACGTTGCTTTAAAATTTTGTAAATTTGAGATTGCTCATCTTGAGGCTGAGGAGTATAGCAGGGCTGAAGACTGGGCTGTTTGTTCTTTGGGTTGTTGAGGCAGAATCAAATTGATGCTATTTCTATGTCCAGCAAGAAATGACGTGTGCATAGTTGTTAGTATGTTATCAATTAATGGATTTGAGAGCATATGTTATATTATCTGTGATTTCCTGTGGGAGGGATGTCAAACTTCATGTTGCTTACAGCAGCCAGATGGAGTTAAGGTTGGGCCTGACAGTGTCTAAGGTGCAAGCCTCTCTCTCCAAAAAGTAACAAACATGAGAGCATTGCCTGACTCTGCAACAGGGAGAAAAGAGGCTTTAAGGAGGATGTCACCATGTGCTATGTGGTGAGACATGCTGGTGTCACAGGTTGGTAAAATTTGTTTACTCTGTTTCGTGTCATTTAAAGGCAGGAGGATTTTTTGACTGGATCTGGAGCAACATTTGATCCGCTTGTCCTTTCAGAGTCTTGCAGGAAAGCGTGACTGCATCCTTAATTTCCCCTGGGCACAACTGCCAGGAATAACTTGTGTGGCTCCCCAGCCCCAGAGCTGCCCCTCTAACCCACTTCCCAGCCCTGCCAGGCCGTAGTGAGTCTCAGCTTTCCAAAGGAGATGCAGTGTCAGTGATACCTGAACCGCACTAACTTTACCCCGGTGACTACAAGGCTCTTTGGTTGATGGACTGGACCAGCCTGGGCTGGACTGTCAGCCATGGTGTTTTCCTTTTAATTATATGTTCCAAAATACTCATTATGTTGTTCTGTCCCTCCTTGTAATTATGAACGGAGATGACTGCTTATCTGCTTCGCTTGGTGGACCTGATAAATGTCTTAAAATTGTTTGCAGATTCCTTTGGAAGAGGTTTTGTATTGAACCGTGTGTATCATGAGCTGGTAGAGGGTAAAGATGGCTCATTCCTTAATTTTTTGCTGAATATGTTATATGTGGCTTTTCGTTTGTAGAAGTGCTGAGAGGAAGAGCAGAGACAAGAGCAAGCTCCAAAAATTGTCAAAAGTAATGAACTGGAGTTGTGGGAAAAGTTATATTGCCATTTGGTGTATGCATTACTGTTTGGATTGACTTTCTACTGGTGAAGTTGATAATTACTTGGGATGTTTCTGTGAGACCTGTATCTTAACAAAACTTCTGGTGTCAGCTAGTGCTGCTGAGTCATCTGCTGTCACTGAGAGGACAGTGGGTACCATCCCTGCAGGGCTTGTACTTGAAAGGTCTCAGAGCCTGACAGTTTGTGGATGTCGCAGTTAAAAATCAGATTAGGGTAAAAAAAGCTGTGCTATAATGGCTTCCCTAACACCCCTACTTGGATTTAAAGGAAGAAGGTTTAAAGGGATAAATGTGCTTCATTATAACAGCTGGATTTAAAAAAGAAATAATTGCCCATTGTTCATTCACTTCTTATTTCTCCCCTTACAATGAAAGGTAGATGAAGTTTGAAGGCTTGCCTGTCTTGAAGGAAATTCTTCTCAGTGTCATACCCTGTGAATTCAGTCTAGAGAGTTTCTTAAGCAAATAATGGGTAGATTTGAGGGACTAAAGCCCTATATGCTTTCTAAGGGAGGCCTTTTCTCTTAGAATACAAAGAATTAATTCCTCTCGGTCTCTGAAAAGAAGCACAACATTTGCTGCTCTTTCCAACTTGGCAGCTAAATGAAGGTGGTGCAGTCAAAAAGAAGTGGCTACAAAAAGATGAAGCATATTGGTTGTGAATCTGCCAAAGGTGGCCAGCTGTATTGCTATTTTCAGCTAATTCTATGCACTTAGTCAGAGCTTTTGCTTAAATTAAAGACTAAAGGTATATTTAGTGATCATTAGGTTCTCCTCTATAAAGATTTTGTTCCATGGTTTAATAATGGGGACGGCAGAGAAACAAAAGGTTCCAGCTAACCATTAGTGGGTCCTTCCCTGTGCTAAAATGGATCGGGTCCTTGTGATCTTTAGAGGTTTAAATTTGTACTTTGTGATAAATGCCTCTCTTGGTCAGGCCACATCATTCTGATTCTTGACTTTGGTGGGATCATTGTGGAAAGAGTGAGCCATTGGGAGCACTGGGCAAATGCTGGTGTGAAAGCTCCTGGTACCAAGTTCTTGAGTTAAATACCCTGTAAGTGAACCTTCCAGTCTGGGTATCCCAGCTCTGTCTGGAGTGAGGGGGACCTAGGGTCACAAGGCTGCTGCTGGTCATGCTCCTGGTTTCTCAAGTTTTTGAAAATACACTTGGAAAAACTATTTCTGAGGGGAAAAAAGTGGAAGCAATAAACAAGGTTCTCAGCTGGATGTGCAAAATATTAAAAGTTTCTCTGAGACTTAAACTAACAAGAAAAAGGATGGTTTTGGATTTATAAGGGCAACTAGAAAAGCATATGTAGAGCTTTTACATATTAAAAAAACCCTGTTAGGTCATTGAAAGAAAGGCATTCCTGCAGTCATTCCTGATTGTGGGTTTTTTTTTCTTATTCATGCCTTTATTTTTGTCTTAAACTCTGTGAAAGAATTCTTTCCCACTGTCCTTTTTTTTGAAAGCACCTTTTAAGTTTCAAGCCCTACAAAATTTTATGCATTCTTATCCACAGCAAGGTGCCTTAAAATGCTTTGAAAAAGATGAGTTTTGTGTCCCAGGCTAGCAAATTCCTTTCCCAACACGAGCAAGGCAGCAGCCACAGCCTTTTGGTGGGGGTGAGTCCTGATCCTGCAGAACTAAGTACTGCATTTTTGGTGAAGCTTTTGCGTCATTCCTGCTGCTCTCCCATCAGATGGGCTGTCCTCAGCTTAGCTTTGGGGTGCAATTTTGACTTCAAGGGCATATAAAAAAGGAAACTACCTCCATCATAAATATCCTGGCAGGTCTCAGTCCATAACTGTAAATTGCAAGATCATAACAAGAGTTTATGTTGTTATTTGTCAAGAAAACCATGAGCAAATATTTTGTAAGGGAATGTGCAACCCTAAATAGGGAAATGCAGAAACACCAGTGTGCTTCAAGAGGCTTTTTTTAGGAGGTTCATATTGATCACCTTGCACCAGAAGTTGAAGTGGGTGATCTGCGGTGTGTTTGAAGCACGGCTGAGAGCATTTGCACTCTGCTGTTTGGTTCTCTGCAGGTTTGGTTAGCATCACCATAGTGCTGCTACAAGCTGTTGTGATGTGCTGCCCTATTATTAATAAGTACTCTGTGGTCCTCAAGGTTGCTGCTGGACTCAGTGGGACTGGGGAGATCATGGAATCCTAGAATGGTTTGCATTGGAAGGGACCTCAAAGATCATCTAGTTCCAACCCCCCTGCTGTGACCAGGACACTTCCCACTAGACCAGGTTGCTCAAGGCCCCATCCAGCCTGACCTTGAACACCTCCAGAGATGGAGCATCCACAGCCTCCCAGAGCAACTTGTTCTAACGTCTCACCACCCTCAGAGTGGAGAATTTCCTTCTAATTTCCAATCTAAATCTCCCCTCTTCCAGTTTGAACCCATTACCCCATGTCCTATCACTGCAGGCCTTTGTAAAATGTCCCTCCCTGTGTCTTGTGGGACTGGACTGTGGGAGGTGTTTGACCTGGGAGTGTTTCATGCACCAGTGCCCAGTGGGGCTGGCGTTTGCTGAATGAGCACATCTCTCACACATATTTTTGATTATGGATACATCCCTTGAGGATATATGGGATATTTTTAACAGCCCTACCAGGAGAACAAATGTTGTTGGGATGGTGTTGGATAAAGCTTTGCAGAGTAGATGTGCTGAACTAGTTAAAATTTATGAGTAAAAGTGCCTGTATGTTCATTTTACCAATTTATGATATTTTAGTAGAGCTGAGTGGTAGACAGTTTGGCATTCTCTAATAGTTGGTTAGCAAAGTCTTTTCCTCCCATCAAAAATATCTTTCCAGTTGGAATGCCTTCTGTTTATTTGTTTGCATGTGTTTTGATCTTGAAGGCAAAATAGCTGTTTGTGCACAACAAAATAGTTGGATAGAGCTTCTTAAAACGTATGCTTAGAGGGTGGTGTATCTGTCCTCCTGAAGTGTTTCCTATGTTTAAAGCTTACTAGTAACAAAACTACCCTCAGCACGGGCCAGGCAGCCTCTGTGGACAGTCATGTGGACCTGAGGTTGCTTGGGGAAGGACATGTTTCTGCAGGGCCACTCTTGAAGCAAATGGCTGAATACGAGAAGATGGATTTTCTTCCTTTGCTGCAGTAACTGGGACTGAAATTAATTTTAAACAGCTCCCTCGCCTTTCAAATCTGAGATGTGTCTCCATTTACTTAGATCTGAGAAAGCAAGCTTTAGAAAACAAAAAGCATTGTTCCCAGTAACAAACCGTCAATTGGTCCGTCATGGTTTTCAGTTGTTTCCGTGATTATGCTTGTGAAAGAGATTAAAATACTTCTCTTTTATTATCAGCAAAGTGAATTCCCCTGCTGCCCGCTTTGTTAGGAGTGTGCCTGGCATGGCTCTGCTATGCCTTGTCCTCTGCTTTCTGTTCCCCACGTGCTTATTCCTGTTTGGGCTGGTGTGTATGTGGCAAAATCTGTTCAAATTCAGTATCTTCGTGGTGGGTTTAAATTTGCAGATTTCTCACTTCTTCCAGACTCGCTGTAATTGTCTTGAGAGCTTAAGAATAATTGCTGCTTCTGTTCTTATGAATAATTTTTGGAGCATTCTTCATGTTAGTAAAACCACAAATTATATTAGCGAAACCTTGCCCTGAAAGGCAGCTTATGAAGATTTTGTCTTTTTGTGTTATTGTTGATGTGTTTCTCCAATCTACCCTGTGAAAGCAGCTCTGTGCTCAGGAATGCTTATTGTTTCGTGCTTGGTCTGTCTTTTGGTTCTTTAAACGAGCTATTTTTTGGTGTTGTGGGACAGTAAGTGAATATGTTTTCTCAGTGCCTCACTACACAGTTCTTGTCTACTATCCTTTTTTTGCATGTGCAGAGCAATTAGAAGACAAAATATGGACCTGCTGTTACTTTCTAAATTATTTTAGCAGACTTGCTGCCTATGGTGTAAGTTTATTCCCAACCTGCTGAACAGAGAGAGTGTGTGAAGAGAAGTTACGGTGTAGCATATTGAAACCAAGGACTGTGCTGACTGTGCATTAATTTGTGATTGATCCAGGAACCCTGCATTTGAAGAGACACTGCCTGCACTTGCCTTGTGTGAAGCCATCAACCAAGCATCACTGCTGGGGAGCCTGGCAGTGCCTCCTGTAATTAACAGCATAGGGTCCACACCCTCAACTTGGGATGGTTTTGAGGAAAGGCCCCTAAACTTATTGCTGATGAACTCTTTGCAGTAATATAGCAAGCAGCTTAAGCGCATGGGTTCAGCTAACAAGGTGCGGTGGAAGGTTTCTATAATTAGTGTTAACGTTGGTACAAAATACCCCATCGACAATATCAGCTGACTTATCTCATTATGAGCTATAGCTGTTTCATTGATCTAATAAAACATAAATTTTTAAGACAGGGTAGTGAGAGTAAGAGGAAGGCGTGAAATTAGTCTATAAACATAAACTCTGGCTTCCCTGCCCTCGTCCAAAGCAGCATCCAGAGGCTTCTCTTTTACAGAAAGCGTGGGCTTTGTTTTTGAGCAGTGTGAGCCAGGATAATACTTCTCTGGGAAGGTCCTTCTATCAGTCTCTTAAAGAGGTATATTTTTTCAACTTCCTTTTCTAAAATCTGGGGCTTCAGACTCAACTGTAGTGAAAGATTCAACCAAGTGATTATTTAGTATTTTGAAATACTGAGGTGCTCTCTCAAAAAGGATGATTATGGTCCAGTCCTCTTTGCTTCTGTAACATGTTTCCAAGATGTACACCAGTGTCTATGTGGCTACTGTCTCCCTCTTCCTCTCATTTCGGAAGACAGAAGTTACCTGTGGAAAGGAGAGGGGAGATGCTCTTTCTAGCGCAGCAGTAAGAGCCAAACTTTCCTTTGTAGAAGGATGAGAAAAATGCAGCAGTCGTGAATTGAGTTGCTCCTGGGGCAGCTGTGGGTTTAGCAGGGCTGGGTTTTGGATGCGCTCAGTGTGAAGCTGAGCTACACGATGACATTGAAGCTGGTGGTGGTAAGTGCAGCTGTACTGCTCGCTGAGGTGGTGGCTGGGCAGAGCTGTGTTCTTTGGGGAATGCTTATTGTTCATTTCCTGACTCCAGCGCAATTTAAAATCCCTCTCAAAACACACACACCTCCCATTTATTTTTTTGTAATGGTATTTTTCATTTAGAAAGTAAGTAAAACCCCAGGCAGATCAAGGAATGCTGCACACACCTCCTGGAAGAAATGGAGTCCTTTCTGAAACCGGGAGCACAAAATAAAGTCGATGCTGAGGAGGAAGGGCTTGGGATGATCCCTGCACTCGTCAGAGCCTTTCAACAAGGCAAGAATGAACACGCTGTAGAGTTCTAGGACGTCTGAGGTTACCTGCTGTGAAAGAGCAGATTAGCATGCTCTGTAGTATTTTGTTTGAGGTTTTGAAAAATTAAAATATCCGGATAGCAAACCCTTGTGTAGAAATATTTTGTCGTTTCTTCTTTCCTTCTTCCTGAGGCATTTATAAGAAAATTAGTATCCTCCCCAAGATGGGCTTTACCGAGAACTGTCTTCATTCATAAAGCAAACAAATTTACGGTAGGATGGTTTTTTTATTTGTTTGTTTTAAAGCAACTCCTTTGCTTGGAATCTGTAAATCTATCATGTTTTCACAACAGGAGGATTGACAGATGACTAACTGGATTTCCCCTTTGCTTTTTACGGCATTTCATAAATGCTGAATAATTTCCATAGGATGAATTGTTTTCATGCTACTGAGTAGTTCAAGTGGAAACTGGTATCAATAAGTGTACCCAGTACACCCAGTACCTCATAATCTCTTCACTTATCTGTAATATAAACACTGTAGTCCAGTTGTCCTCTTGTCAGCCCTGGCTGTCCCTTGGGCAGTTCCTTCTGCCATGAAAATACCCACAAGTGTTCTCTTAATCCCCCTCATGTGTCCTGGTTATGGAGTTGGAGGCACAAATCACCCTGTTTATCCTGACCTTACTCCAAGGTGCTCTGAGAATGAGCTGTCCTCTTCAAACCCAGAGTGACAGTGTATTTCCTCTTGATGGGGTGATGGATTTATCTCTCTAGCTTCTTATGATGAAATAAAACCCTCTTCCTCTTTTAAAAAAAAAAAAAAAAAGTTTTCTGAATTTTATCTAGAAAACCATATGAATTTTAGGTTATTTTTCAGTTTTGCTGAGTTTCTTTGTGTCCTTCAACAAAACGATTCATTGTTTTGCTCATTCATGATACTTCTCCTATGCAGAAGGGTCTCGATTGCATTTCATAAGCCAACTAAATTGGGCTCACAATGGGAGAGAATTAGATTTTCATCATTAGTGATGTAGATCCCAGTAATAGATGCATCAGGAGTATCTGTGATCCTCATGGGCTGAGGCATTTTGTGGTTGTTCCAGCAGCAGTGGTGCAGTGCTGTGGTACGTGCTCCGTGTCATGTGTGGAGAACATGCAGAGAAACTTTCATTTTCTCCTCTACCAGTGCTTGCCTGGGGGGAATAACAGCCAGGGTTTGCTTGCTGCATTTTGCTGGTACTTGATAGATAACTTCCGTAGTCAGTGTTTTCCTCCTGTGGGTCTAGGTAGTCTTAGGGGGGATGTTGTCAGTCAAAAAATGCTCCTAGGGAAGGATATTTATAGTAACTGAAGGTGGAAACAACCCACAGGATGCAGTTGGAGCTGTTTGAGCATCATCTCTGCAGTGTTTTGTGATGGTAGGGGAAGGATTGTCTCTGCACATCTATTTGTTTGCTTTTTAGTACTTGGGTTTTGTAACGTTATTATAAGAAGGTAACATGTCTTAAGTTGTGTTTTTGTTTTTTTCAAGTTCAGAAAGCTGATGCATTATTGAGTGAAAGTTAAATAAGTTAGTGTGTTTTGGAGTATTTGTTAGTATCATATGTGCTCTAGAGCCTCCAGGCATTTTAGAAATAAGCTACTTTCCAGGACCTCTGATGACATCCAGATAATACATGATATTGGCCAGAGGTAAAGCTGCCTCTTTTTAATAAACTTGCAAATTTCCACTACTTGCCTTGGAGAAAACCTGTCCTTTGGGAAATGGAAATTTATTTGGGACTCATTCCAAGATATGGTTATGTTCAAACCTTTTCTTCAGTCTGGAAAGAAACACAGACAAGAAGAATATAATTTTAATGAGTACAAGATGCCTGTGAAGTGCCGCTCTGAGTTCATCAGTAAATGGACTGTCCCAACCCCTGCAGCAGTATTTTTGGCTCCGTCGAAGGGCCCGGCGTGGGGCCAGCAGGAGACAAACCCCCCCGGCAAAGGGCTGGATTTGTGCTGATGACTGTTGGAGTGGCTAAGGGCAGAGCCAAGGAGACTGTTCGGGTGAGAGGGAGGGCTTGGCTGCTCTTGAGAAAGGTGTGATGATTTGGTAGTGCTGCTGCTGCTGCCAAGATAGGTGGTGTGGGTCAGATGAATCAGTTGCTTTGGCCCATGGAGACATCTGGTGGGACCAGAGCCTGTGGAGAAGAGGTAGGATGCAGGAGGGGAGGTGTAATGTGCCAGGGGACTCTGGGACTGGGAGGAGGAGGAGGAAAGCAAGGTGAGGAGACGGGTAACAGAGGAGCAAACCTCCCCATTTAGCAACAAGGTGTTACAGCCTCGAGATGCTTCATCTTGGGGCTTTTGCCAGGCCTGAAGTCCGTGGTGTGGCTCATCAGGTCCATTCTTTTGCGGGTGCTCACTTGGACCAGATGTCCAGCCCATTGCTGTGTCCTTGCACACCAGCTCTTCCTGAAATCCCTGCTACAGCCTGCAGCCCAAGGGGCAGGAGGGGAAGGATGCCAGGGGAGGACTAGCCATTTCCAGTTGTCAGCAAGAACGGATAAGCAGATTGAGGGTGGGGGGGAAAGTAGAGCAAATTTTTTGTTGTCGCCTGCTCTCATTGATGAGAGGAGTTGCGAGGCGCCTGTGTACCCGTTCAGATTTTGCTAAGCCAACTGATCTGTAAAAGCAGAGAGCAAATCCATTTTCCCCCCACTACTTTAGTAATTGGCAGAAGGCAGAAAGTCATTGTTGACTGAGAATAGACAGATTTCAGGCATTCCTCGACTGAGAAACCTGCTTAGCTTTCTAAAATCGGTCTCCCTGGTGCTCTGCTAAAAGCTTAATTGGCTGACATTTTGTGTGAGAGAGATTTACTCTGCTGGCCTAAATTGAGTTATTTTGTGTAAATGTTTTTGTGGGGTTTATAAAATATTCTCCTCAGAACATATATGTGTGTGTAAACTCTGGACTGTTTCTTTTGAAAGAGTAATAACGAGTACTAGCTGTTGTGGCTTTGGCATACAGAGGATAATTTAAAATGGAATTCAGTTTACACTTCTAGTTAACCTCAGGAGGGATTTTGTTGGTTAAAAGCTAAATATCTGCTTTTTTTCCTACAAAACCAGCTGCTAAGATACAGTCTTCCTGTAATTATGAAAAAGGATGGCTGCGCAGGTCGTGCCAAATATTGGGGATAGATAGTCACTCTTAAGGATGCCTTTCTAAACTGTGTAAGCGTGGGGACATCATGGTGACAGGTACAACCCAAGGCACTTGGATCCTTTACGAGGGGCCAGGTCTCATTGGGAAGGAGTTAATGTTGCCACAAGCTGCTCTTGCTGTGTGTGAGAGAGGCCAAACCGTCTCCTTCTCTCTTCCTTGCAGTGCTTGAAAGTCATCTCGCACACTTCCTCGCTCTGTTTTTAGTACATTGTAATTAGTATTTTCATTCAAGCTTTAAAATTCCTTGGAGATTTGCCTAGGAGAGGGCTGTGCACTTTTAACCCAACTGCAGAAAAGGGATCTGCATCATATTAACCGTGAAATTTGCAGGTCAGCTTTGGAATTTCAATATTTGGTGTTTATAACTTGCTGCCTGGTTTGGGCCCTTTTGTTTCACATTAATTTCCACCTCTTGTGCTCCCAAATGTGACTGTGTTTCTCTCTCTCTCTTTTTTCCTTTTTCCACTGGATTCGAGTGCTTACTCCATCCAAATAGATGAACTTTCTTGGCAGGGATGTGCAGAGCCGCAGAGTCGCTACTTGGGGCTGTGCTGGTGATCTGGAATGAGTTTTAAACATTAAAAATTGTTTACTTTGGGATTTGACAAGGGCTCCCCGTGGCCCTTTTTTATGCTTGCTGTTAGTACAGTAGATGTCTAATACAGTAAAGCCCCCCGCCTCCCCCCGAGGCTGTAGGTGTCCACAGTCCAGGCTGATGCACTGAGGATGGAGAAGCCTAGTTTCTTAGGGAAATGGGACATGTATGATGGCTTTGTCTGTGTCATCCAGTTCCAAACAGGTTTTGAAAGCTGCTTCCAGTTCCTAACCAGAAGAGGATTAGGTGTCCTGCAAATAATTCAACGTTTCTTTGGGTATTTTTTTCCTGATGGAAGTGTCCTGGAGAGATCCCAAACTGGTGTCCCTGCAAGCAGAAAGGTGGGCAAAACTCCACAGCTCTCTTCATGTTGGGATGTGTCCATCCGTCCTGCCTGGCAGCCGGGAGAGCTGGAAGGGATGGAGAGAGGTGGCATTGCTGCAGCCAGAGCAGCAGGAGAGCTTTGGGAGCCAAGGCCATGCAGCTAAAGGAGAACCCTGCTCTGCTCGCTCAGCAGCACCAGCTCGTGGCACTCTTTCTATACCCCCCTATTCAACTTCAACCAGACCTTGTTCAGATCTGGTAGTCGATGGGATTGAAAATGTACGGCATGGTTGAAGTGCAGGTCGTTTTACGTAAGATTAAGGCTATTTTAAGAAAATGCTAATGTCTCGGAAATTGTGGAAGGTGCCAGCTGTGTAGAAGAGGGCTGGGTGAGTCAGAGGGATGCAGCCCCAGGGGAAGGAGCGTGGTGGGAGGAAGGGCTCTGCTCTCGCTCCTGACAGGCTGCTGTACATCACTGCTGAGGGGAAAGGAAGAGCTTCGGCTGAAGATTGTTCAGCAGCAAGTTGGGGGGATATTAAGAAAGTGGCTACAACAGGCACAGTTTATAAATGTTTAACGGGGGGCAGTTCATGCTCCTGGCGTGTTGGTCTGTGGCCCAGCAGGATGTGCCCATTTCTAGTGCCTTCAGCCACCTCTCAGCCTTGGAGTAATGCAGCCCACCCCACTGACCATGCTTCGGCATTGTAATGTGCAGGGAAAAAGAAATCCCAAGCACCATCCTTCCCTCTCTGCCAGGGGAGCACCAAGAGAGTCTCTGGGGATTCTTGTGGGGGATTGGTTTTCCTGCTTTGTTGTGGAAGGGTCTTGTGGTGCCTACCCTGTGTGACAGCCACTTCTGGAGGAAGAGCTCATGAACATTGTGAACCTGCGACTGCCACCTCCTAGATTAGATCAGGAAATAAAATATATGTCTAAAGCAGTTCTGCCTTTTGGGGTAAGTACTGTGTTACTGACTCCAAAGGGTTAGTAATTGGAACTGCAAATGGAAACAAGACAAATGAAATCTGTACATGTTAACTAGAATATGGAATCCACTCTTTGAGGTTAAATAGTGTGGTCTGAGCCAGACTGGTGGCTTGTCTGTCTAAAGGGTTGAGTCCTTCTCCTTGCTCCTTTCTCATCTGCTTCCAGTTGCAGGCTTCTGCTCTGCCCCTTGTATCAGCTCAGCCCTTCATCTGTTTGCCCAGTAAACACGATCAATTTGCTTGTATGTTAGAAACCAAATCCAAAAAATAGCAAAGAGGGAGGAGTAGGGATGGAGAAGGAGTGGAGCAGGCCCGCGAGCACAGCAAGCTTGCTCAGTGACAGTGTCTAACCACACCCTTGGACAAACACAGGCTCTCTGACTGCCATAAATCATCCCTTGGTGGTCTGTTTGAAAGGCGGCAAAGCCTTTCTGAGAAGCCGTGGGCACAGAGGCTGATTTGGGGCGGGGAATGCCACAGTGAAACCTCCACCTTCTTGTGACACCAGCACATGGCTGTGCACCCAGGCGTCATCTCATCTGGTTTGCCTTTTCACAAGCCACAGCTGGGTTGTGGCTTCAGGGTGTAGGCATCAAACCCAGCATCCTGATGAGCTAGGGGAGTGAAGGCAAAATCTGGGGCTTCTGTCACTATTGGTAATTCCTCTGTAGATGTTTAAAAAAGTGAAAAGAATATAGTGGAAAATACAACAAGATGATGTAGTAGAGAATGTTATTTATTACAGAATTGGTGAAGTAGTTACATATTGCTGATCAAAACTGAAGTGGTTTATATTATAGAAAGGATGTCTGGCCAAAGTCTGAAGGATAACATAGGTTCATAGAATCCTAGAATGGTTTGGGTTGGAAGGGACCTCAAAGATCATCTAGTTCTAACCCCCTGCCATGGCAGGGACACCTCCCACTAGAACACGTTGCTCAAGACCCCAGGTTGCTTGAGAACCTATAGGTTCACCCTATAAAGACTATCAACATTTCCTGTTGTTTCCTCGAGGACTTTTTGACAAGTGTTGTGTTCAGTGACAGCAAATAGCTCAGTGGACAACCCTGTCTACTCCTGATGGGTCGTGAGTGTGAGAAAGAGCTGCGGAGTCTTCGACAGCCTCTCCGTGTCAAGAATTGTCTGCCCTAAGAAGCAGAGAGGGAAGGCTGCAGGACTGACCTAACCGGTCGCAAATGTGGTGTTACTGTGGTTGTTGTGAGGGCTTCCTTTGTACCCAGAAAGTACAGCTTGTGTCGGGACGTTTCAATAACACGCTGCTTAAGAAAATGAGTGAATTGGGATTTTGCCAGCGTGAGCAGGCTCGTTTTGTTGATAAGCTCCTGGAAGCTGTAACTGCACAAAAAAGAAAAAAAAGAGTTTTACTCTGCTCACGTGATGTTGAGAAACTTATAGAAATATTATTCTGCAATTTCATTTTTCCGTTAGTTTACAAAGGTCGCATTGATTTTGAGACTTGATATCAATTCACTGTAGGCGCTTTGGTGCCCGTTTTTCAGGAGGCAGAACTGCCAACTGGGCAGCCCAAGGTTGATATTCACAGAGAGGGACATTGCTTGTTGGAGAGGGTCGGCAACAATAGATGGGTGTTGGAGAACAATTCGTGGGAGCCTGTACATGTGGTCAAGGCACCTGCACTTCGGTGCTGAGGGCCAAGCAGGAATAGACTTTGCCAGATGAGATGCATGGGGACAGAGGTTCACTCTAGCTATCTTGGAGGGCTTTTTGGCTCAGACTGTGCCATACTGTGAATGTGGTCACAAAACAGGCCAAGCTGAGTAGTGTGTGGGAAAGCAGGGTGCCAGGAACAGGCTTCCACCACCATGGCAAGTTACCTGGCCTGCAGCTTTCTCCTGGCCTTTTACAAGAGATACCCTGGGGCAAGAGAGCAACCAAAAAATGGGAGATGTGAGAGATTCTGGCAGCATGACCCTCCCTTGGCTGGCTGGTACCCCAAGGGATCTGTGTGTAACTGGGAACTTATTCTGGTACCTGTGCTGGGTGCTGCAAGCAAAGCTCATATGGTTTATGTGCCACCTAAGTTTGATGTTTCCAACACGTCCATATGTATAGCTTTGGTGGGTTGGGTGAGCTGTATGGCCTTCCCCATGACCAATGTAAGGTCTTGTAGCCTGCCAGTGGGAGGATTTGGGGGATGTAAGGATGAGCTGGGGACTTATTTTTTGGTTTAGTGTTTTGGACTGAATGGTATTTGCCTGCTTGCTCCTCAAAGTTTTTAATACTTTGTACTTTTGCAACATCTGCCATGAAAAGATCTTCAAGGATTTCACAGACATTAATTCCTCCTCAGGCAGGAGGGTGTATGTGCTACTGTAAATAAGGAGTCCAGTGGACATGTTAAGAGTCACACGCAAAGTCACAGGCAAGAACTTTCCCCAGACCTGTTCCTTGCTGTTGGGCTTTTACCGTGGGACCTTCTCCTCCTGACTGTCCCACTTAGACCAGCAGAGTCCTCTTCTGTGGAGCTGGAGTCAGACAGAGCTGGCTGTGCAGAGCTGGTGAGCATAGTTTCTGAAACCGAAGTTGTTTTCCTTCCTTGCACTGTTGACAAGCTGTGTTGCAAGTTGTAGATCTGTCACAGCAGCCTTGCTGCCCACACCCTTTCCAGCACATTCAAGAAGGGTCTGAGATGGAGGACACTTGGAGGAGATCCACTCTGCTCTCCAACACCTCATATTAATCATAGGTGGTGATGTCACGATAGCGAACAAATGAGGTGCATCCTCCTTCTGCTTCCTCCACAGTTCCTGGAATAGCCTCTGAACAGGGTCTTGTCTCAAACCGTGGTAAATCAGCCCGGCACAAAGGTGTTATGAACAGGACTACCCCCAGATGTCATGGGAAGAAATGGGAAATTGTGAGGCTTCCCTTTTGTGCTGTTGTCACAGAACTTCTTTTTCTGTTTTCTTCATAAATGATTCAAAGCTCTAAGGAGGGGAACATCCTCCTTTTCAAATCTGCTGTCAAAACAGAAAGGAAATGTACAATGCAGGAAAAAAAAAAACCCCAAATACCAGGTAACAATGACCTGTCTACCTTGTCCACCGTGTGTGGTCCACGGAGCTCAAGTAGCTTCTGTTTAATTTATAATATGCACGTGCTCTGCAGAGTACATCAGGAAAGGAGGAGAGGAGAAAAAAAAAAAGAAAGGGGAAAAAAAAAAAGAAATACCCTTGTGGAAAAGGGGGGATTAGAAGCAAACTGACAGACTGTTTATTACGCAGCATATAACTTACCAAATGGCTTCATTTTTCTCAGTGGTCCAGACTTGTCACTTCCATTTGGCAAACTCCAACGCTGCAAAGTCTGAAAGCAGCTATTATTGGCTCCTGCCCGAACTGTGCTCAGCTCATATAAATTTGGTGTCTGATCTTTTATATTGAGATTAATAAATATTTATTTAAGCAGACCAAATATTGCCAGGCTTTTCCTACAAAAAGTGAATTTGAACGCGGCGCAAGATTTTCAGGTAGGCATGTGCTTGCTTAAATATGTATAATGTAGCTTCACACATCTATACCTTTTTTTTTTTTTTTAGCTCAGTACCTCTCTGTTCTGCAGTGCTATATGTAAAATATGTAGCCAAACATATAGGCAGGGACTGTTATTAGATAATCATGTTAAGAATGTGCAGAACTGGGGGGTTTAATGTGGAAGAGAACAAACAAGGTAACTCTTGTTCAGCACAGCATGTGCCTTTTTCCTAGTTGGGGCCATCACTCAACATACTCTTTACTACACTGCAGTATAACAGTGTGTGTGCAGCTTGGACAATCTTGCTAAATCTATGTCTATAGATGCTTCTTTTAATTAAACTTCATCCTCCCCCTCTGATCCTTTTCTGTAAAGACCAGCCATTCACGTTGTCACTGGTTTAGCAAGACTTTTGGGGTGCTGTTGGAGGGACGTTGTGTTTAAGGAGAGCAAGTGACATGCCACTTTTGGGGAGCTCTGATGTTCCATCGCTTCAAGTTCTCAGACTGGGGTTTGGATCCTGCCATTTTATGCATGCAGAAGTATCTGGGGGGCTGCCTGGCAGCCAGCCATGCAGCTGAGCACGGGGCTTTTCCAGGGATACATGGTGTGACAGGCTGGCAAGGTGCCCTGCCAGGAGCCTGCTGCCCTCCTGGCCAGACAGCCCTGGCTCCTGCAGCACTCCAATGGCCAATCCAGTCTTCCTCACCTGAGATGTCACCTCAACATGTTTTAGAAAGAGGGAGAGTATGTGTGAAAGAAGAGTGGCAGGGAAATAGGGGGAAAAATACTCTGGATCCTCAATGGTCATTGGGTATTGGGCTCTGTTTTGCTTCCAGTTTCTTTCTTCCTTCCAGGAGGTTGCAGCTAACCCTCTGCTCTTTCCCATTAACCCCCTGGGGCCATTCCCCTTCATCCCCAGACATGTCATCCTGGTGCCTGTTTACTGAGTATTGGTGTAGGAGATGCTGTTCCTGGAAGGACTCTGTTTCATCCTCTCTGTAGAGTGCCTCAGGTTGGAGCCTCAGGAGTAGAGGGTGGGAAGGGAGTACACGTGCAGTCCCCACCTTTGCCAGGCTCCCATCCAGGAGGTATTAACTTTGTCTCAGTGGAGGTTTTAACAGCAGGTGAAATTTTCTGCTGGCAGTTTGCAGGCATCCTTCAGCCTGAATGACTGATTCCTCTCTCCTGCAGGAAGGCTGGAGAAACGTATGTGATTTGTCTTCCTATCAGTGTTAGCTGGGAGATTCAGAGTGTACCGAGCGTTAGTAATTTGCTGTTCTTTTTTTCTTGCTTTCCAGACACCTGTCCTGTTGTCTGATAAGGGAATTTATCTGTAACAGCAGTTCTTACTGTATTTGTAGTTCTCCTCTGTGGTTGTCCCCTGTTGCCTGTGATTTTTTTCAAAGATTTCCCTTTGAAGTCCAGGAAAGCTTTTATTTTAAGAGCACTCTGAAGAGCTCCAAAAGGCTGGAGCTTGTGGTCTGCATGCATAGGCTATTAAAACTTGTCCTTTGTGCTGTGCTAAGTAGGAAGATTGTATTTTGATCTTCCACACGCTGTTCTCTCTAATGTCTGATGTCAGGGGAGTCGTATTTGGCTTTTCCCTTTTGTTTTCCCGGAGGAAAAGAACACCAAATGAACAACAACAAAAAAGAGTCCCCAAAACATCAAGTCAAACAGATTCCTCATTAGTTTTACTTCAGAAAATCGTGGGAGGAACTTGATGTGTATCGAAACCTCTCAAAGCTTTTATGATAGCAGGAAGGGTGCGGAGCCTTCAGCGCAGGCGTTTGCACTCCTACATCTTCATCAGTGACTGGTGGGGAGAGAAGAAGCACACAGCTGTAGAGTGTGAATAAACTCCTCTCTCCTGGTTCCTCCAGCTTTCATCCCACTGGATAGTTGGCTGTTGTGCACTCTGTAATCACCAGGAGCCTTTCAGGGAGAACGAGACCTCACGTTTCACGTGTACTTAAAGTACAAACCAACCAGTCCACCCTCTGAATTTTCTTGACAAGCTTGCTTTTGTGTATTGTAGAGAAACAAAGGAGAGAATTTCATTTTTCTATATGCGCTGCCAATTTTCTTCTTCTATACATGCTACCTTCAAGGCAGATTTATGGGGAAGGCATTTTTGGCATCAGTCAGTGTGAGTCAGCGAACCTTTCCATCGGTTTACAAGTTCTGACAAAACCTGCTTTTCAGACACTGCTTTTGATGCACACCAGGGCTCGGGGAAAGTGCATTTCTTTCTGCCTGGCCAGCTCTGTCATTAGAAGAACCCATTGGGAGGAAGAGGATTTTTATTCTGTTGCTTCAGGACAAAATGCAAAACTGGCCTCTTTAATTTGTCCCTCTAGATAACGTGACAGTTCATCCTGACCCAGAACATTCCCTCCATTTTTATTTCTTCAGTTCTGGGCGAGCGTTGTGTCTTTGCAGAGCAGGATTTACATAATCTGGATATTAGGATGGATGTCAATTTTTTTGAATGTAACTTCAAAGAACGGGGAAAACAGAATGTTCTTTCCTCTATTTCGGAGCTAAAAATATTTATCGCATCTTGGGTTTTCTTTTTTTGTGAAATCAGAATATTTAATCTTTACTTAGCAGTGCTCCTGGTGTTATTTGAGATGATTTGATCAAATGCATGTTCCATCTGGGTCAGAAAAGCGTTTTGTAAAAATTTCTGGTTCTGATTGGTACGCAAGGACCTTGGCCTGTTTATCAGGGCTCCTCATCACCAGCTGCTCCCAGAAGAGGTGTCCATATCACAATGGGTGGGATGTGTGGGAGCATCCAGGACAGTGATGGGAGAGGTGGCAGAAGGAAAGATGGGTGGGAAAAGGTGGTGAATTCTGTCCTCTGAGTCCTGGTTTCTTATGATCACACTCCCTTCAAAGGGAGGCTGCTCTCATATTGCAGTGTGATTACAGACGTCTTGGTTTGTACTGGTTTCTGTATGATTCTGATTTTCTGGTAACTAATGTGCTACTAAGAGAGAAGCCATCTTTTACCACTGGGAGAAGCTCTATGGAGCATTAAGGAATGACCTGCTTTTTCTCTGGTGTGAATAATGGGATGAGGACAGCCTTTTTTCCCCCCTTTTTTTTCTCTTTTTCTAGTGTGCCAACCCAACCTGGCAATGTACTCCTTTAAAAATCCCTTTGTGATAGAAACACTCATGTGTTGCAGACAAAACCACTGTTCTTACACATCTGTGACTCGGGAATAAGCCTTGGAGGCCAATACTTGACATTTCCAGTGCTTTAACTGGGGACAGTAATGCTACTGCTGAGCCTGGTACTCAACTTCAGAGCTCCAGAGAAGAAATGTTGGCCATTGCTTGGCTGGCTGGCTGACCAGCCAGCCCACTTATTTCCATTAGCCAAACTGGAAAATACCTATCTCTTGGCTTACAGTCTTGGTCTTAAAATTTTTTATTTTAAATTTAGAATACTGACCCTTAATAATTAACCTTCTAGACTTGTTTCTAAGTTAATGGAGAGAATAAATTGTTAAAGCAAATTGAGAAGACCAGGACCATTCCCATTAGCCAGCCACAGTACTTCTTTCTCTGCTTTCCTTTCCCATGCTAGGGCTGGATTTGTAGTAATTGGCACCAACTTTCTATTGTGTGCCTTTTAACTTTTAAACAATTTGTTTTCACCACAAGTCTCTTTTCTGGAGTGGCTTGAAGGGCAGAGTGGGAGATGGTTTTTTGTGGAAAGGTATGAGCCGTTACTCCTTTCTACACGCTGTGAGGTATGAAAGTATGATTATGGGTGTTTACACAGGAGGAAGTGGAAGCACAGAGCAGTTCTGTGTGAGGCTGCCCGGGACAGCCTCGGGTGAGAAACACCAGCCCTCGTGCCCCTCCAGCCCTCGGGAATGCCGTGGGGAGCTGGGCAGACTGGGTGGAATGCAAACTGACTGGGTTAGAGAGTATTTGGTCAAAATATCTTTCAGATTCAGTGGCATCATTTATGCAATGCATTGTTGGGGTGAGTTTGGGTCCTGTTTTCTTCTGGCCAAAGTGCTATGCAGGAAGTTTAAAGATGGGCGAGATTCCCTTGTCACTGCTTTAAACTGAATTTCCCCAAACACAAAGGCACCTCCCCCGTTCTGAAAAACATGGTTTTTCACGTTTGAACAGTTGCTAACTTTAATGCTGAGAAACCTCAGCCTGAAAGGGAACCTTTTTATAGTCGCCACGTGAGGGAATATAAATAGATCTGTAGATTGAAGGGCTCTTTCATCCCCTGTCTGGAGCAGCCGGGACAGCGGCTGCTTGTTCTGTGGAGCTGGTGGGCTTGTGGATTCCTTGGGAGCTGGGGAAGCCAATTAAGGAAAAATAGTTAATGCTTTGAAGTACAATGCAGCATATATGTTTTCAGATGCCTATTCCCTTCCTTCTCGCATCCTTTTTTTTTTTTTTTGAACAAGTCCCACACTTTGAAGAAAATCATCACCATTCTCTTTTTTTTGTTTTGCCTTTTTTTTTTTAATGGAAACTGTGACTCATAAAATATTTTAATCCCTGTTATTGAGCATCGTTAAAATGAAGATTGTTCCCCGGCAGTGTGTTTTTGATTTAAGAACTCTTCATACTGTGAGTGCTCTCTCCATTGAAGAATGACATATAATAAGTTGATGAAATTAGAAGTTTTATAAGACACTGTAATCATAACTTTCTTATGTAAATTAAAACATTTTGTGATTTTTAATTTTCTTTGCATTTACACACACAGACACATCTTACTTGACAATATATGAAACACATTTAACTACTGGTTTAGCTGAGAAGAGAGATGAGGAAAAGAAATTGTATGCCTGCAAAATAGGATGTTCAATGGTCACAGCAGACGTGACTTAAGAGGAAAATGTGTTTCTAAGAGACCATGAGGAAGTTGCTTTTTCCCTCTGCCTTTTCCCCTCTGGCTGCACACCATATTTTGGGGAATTTTTTCTGGGATTTCTTCTAGGGGGGTCCCTAGGGGGTGTGTGTCCTCCTTTCTTCCCTTACAGGTCCTGTGCTTGCTGATACGTATGACAGTGGCCTTAAGTTTTTTTGGTTCTTTATTTATAAATAACACCACCACCACCACCCCCCAAAATAAAAAAGGAAGGGAAAAGGTGTAAAGAGAGCAGATGTGCAACATCCTGTGCACTTAGCCAACACTTTAATTTAAAGGGTTTTTTTCTTACCCTTAGAGCGAGAGCAACTGCTTTAGAAGCTGCACACTCCCGAGTACACGTTAGTGGGAGATGAAGGCAGACCATAAAATGCACAGCAGCATAAATCCTTCAAGTTAGTAATTAAAAATACCAAGCAATTTTTTTTCTCCTTTTCATGCACTACCATTTTGTGTGCAACAAGGTTAAAGCGGAGAAATTTTTCTCTGTTTCTTTTAAAACTGTCCATGCAGCACTCCTTGACTCGCCGTGGCTATAAACTCATAAAGGGTAGAGGTTTCATTAGAAACCATCTGATTTAAAAGGGAGCTGGGCAGGAGGTAGGAAACAATGCCGAGCGGGATGCCTGAATTGCTCAGGATGTTGTAAATAGGGCTGCTGCCTTTTGATCTTGTGAAGGGTCGTGGAGATGCCCTTGCTTTGACCAAAGGATGTTGGATGCAAGTGCCAAGAAATCACCCACCTTCCATCCTGTTTTCCACTGCCATTACTTGGCTTAGGGCTGGTGTTATTAAGGAGGTGTAAGGAAGGAGCTCAGACAAGGCTTCCCTTTAGGGTCTTGCTGTCGCTAGAGAATTAGAAAGTGTGTTTGTTTCTGGTCTGTTCAGATGTTTTATGGCAGCCCGTTGTTCCTTACCGCCTGCTTGGGCTGCCTACTGGCTCTCATTAGGTGTAACATCAGACTCTTGCTTAGGAAGGAAAGATGAGATGAAAGCTCGTGCATAACTGGAGAAGTCTGGATGAAAAGTTAATACTGGGAGATTGCCCGTGTGTGGTGCAGGGAAGAAAATAACTTGTGCAGCTGAAGCAGGGAACTCTGTATATGCAGCTACATATTTATACATAAAGGATAGCAAAATGCATAGGATTGTTTTTTTTTCATAAATATTTCTCTTCTATTTTGAGCAAAAATGTAGATGGAGGCAGTAGTTCAAGGATATAAATTAGGCTGAAGCTTGAGAGTCATCTCGGGCTTTTGGGGAAGAATTGGAGAAGTGAACAAAGAGCAGCCTGTCTCACACACCGCTGCCTGCCCCGCATCAGTGCGTGCCTTTTTAATGCTGCTCTCACCCGTGGTCATACCCTGCAGAGAAACTGCAGCTTACCCACTCTTGTGGGTAAGCACTCACTTCTCCAGCCTTCTGTCCTGCTGGGAAGGAGAGTTGTGGTTTACACCATCAAGAAATGTAAGGACTTGCAGCCTGATGGTTTCCTTGCCTTTACCTGACAGCCGTTTAAAACCAGAGCTTGGTCGACTGTGCCTCCTCCATGGTGTAAGGCAGCCAGGGCTGCTTAAGCCAGCTGCAGCTTGGGGCAAGCAATGGGTCAAAGACACCTTTAATTCTTAAGTGCTGATGTATCTCACCTTATACAGCACTTTCTGGACACTCCTAGTTGGAGAGAATTAGTTTTGCAGTGGTGTTTGGATGTTTTGTATATACAAGAGATTTTCTGCGTTCTTCAGACAACTGGATGTGGGGGAATTAGTTTATGAAAAATAATTGCTTCCTGTTGAGATAATATCATGTCTATAGCAAATATAGTAACCTTGTTTCGTAAACATCCCTGGTTATTTACAGAAGCAATGTTCTCAAATATTGGTGAGGTCATAAAGTAGAAAATCTGATGCTAATCTGCACTAAGTGCCAATGAAGTTGGGGACAGGAGATATTTTCCAGCATTTGCTAGGAAGATCCACATTGGGTGCGAGTAGCACGTCCTGAAAATCATGGGTTTTGTGAGCTACTGTATTTTAACTCGTCTGGGGTCCATTATGGTGCGGTTCATAAACAAGATGAAACTATGTGGCTTAATAACATGAAATGTTTCCTACTTTGATCTAATCAGAAGCCTGCCTTGAGCTGCTGGTTTAGATCTTCATCAGAGGAGAGGAGGATGTCGGAAACAAGTCCTTTAAGTGTTTCTCTCTTGGCAATTAGCCACAGGAGCTCCATTATTACTTTTCGCCTGGATCAAATGAGGTCAATGGCATGAACTTCCTGCATAAGGCCTTTCTCAGAAGCAGCAGCAGACAGTAATTGTGAACATCTCCATCCTGCAGATCTCCATCCAGAGCAGGGGCACGGGATGCAGTCTAGAACCTCAGGGGGAGGGGCAGGAAAAGCAGCCAAATGACTTCGAGGCCTCTGAGGGAAACAACGGTTTGACCATATTGCTGTGCATTAAGAGAAATACTAATAGCTTTCAGAAGGTTGTGATGGTGGTGGTGAAAGGTGAAGACTTGTATAAGTATGAGGCCTGTCTACTTGAAAATGTTGGAAGTACCTGAATTCAACTTAATTTTTACTGCATCATTTTAAGAAAATTGCTTCAATGTTGATTAAAAAATGAATGCGTTAAAAGCAGCGCCTGCACATACATCTGTGTGCAAATGTACAGATATAAGGCTTTTTCCCTTTGCCTTAGAATTAATTTCCACTGCATTAAATCTGAGTTAAAAGCATATTATTTATGTAATCTCAATTTGTGAATTTGCACACAGAATATTTCCTTGAAATGTCCTTAGAAGTTCTCTTCACCTGTGTGCTGATGAGGGATCCTGGGCAGATGAATGGGCCAGCATCACTTTGTTCAGTTGTAGTAGTGGCATTACCCATTGACTGTCAGCTCTCTAGAATAAACACTACAAATGAGAAAATTGTATATTTGATAATGATCTATTGATGTGGCAGCTTTAACCCCGTGACCTATCATGCAGTTTCTGCTGTGCAGTATAATTAAGTTGCCTCATCAAGTCAGGAAATAGTCCTATCAATAAATGGCTTTTTAAAAATAATATTCAAATATGCAAGTACTTCATGTGATAGTAACAGTGAATTTCATGAGTATTGCTACAAAGAAACTGGTTTGTTAAGGATTATTTTTCATTTTTGTGTAGCAAATCCTGGTAGAACTTGAGTGAGTCCATCCGTTGTGTCATTCTCTTCCCCCACCATCCCCAGTACATTAAATGACAAAAGTGATTTGAGGGTTTTTTTTCCTTTTCAAAGTCAGAAGGTTTATTTTTAGCTGGGTGGTTTCTGGAGCTGGGACTTATTAATCAGAGCTATGTGCTCACCCAAGCCCCTGGCCAGGGGGCTCTTCTCTAAATGCAGCCAGAGACAAGTGTTTGGATTTGGGCTCCAACATATCCTGTGAGTCAGTACATTCCCATTGGAGGTCCAGCTTGATTGTGCCCATGGTTTTATTTGCCTTTATTCCTTCCCTTCCACAAGAGAGACGTGGCTCAGGAGAGGATCCTGGAGCTTCTTGTGCAAGTGATGTACCCTGGGGTGCAGGAGAGGGGAGCAAGGAAGCTGAAGCGTGGTTAGGGCTTAGCCAAGAGTTCCTCAGACCTGGCACCTACCTGAACACCTTGGTACATACACCCTAACATGATATTTCTGGGCAGAGTTGAGGAAAGAAGCGAAATCAGTTTGTGGAAATCCAGTTCCCAACTATTTGCATGGTGTCTCCAGAGGTTTTCAGAAGTCTTTTGGATCCCAGTGCTATTCACGGGTGTGAGAAAATCAGATTTTATTTTGAAATCAGCTTTCTGGCTCTCATGGGTATACAGGGAAGTTGGAAAACTGTCAACTGTGTGGCTGAACCAAAAGGTTAAAAAAACAACAACAAAAAACCCCACAGGAGCAGAGTCCAGAATATTTGCAATCTTTATGAAATCTGAAGATACGGTATTAGTTTGGGAACCTTGTGAGTAATTAAGGAATCCTTTGAATGGATGGAAGTGGTGTAATAAAAAAACACTGAAAAAAGAAAGGCAGAGAAATCCACTCGAAAAGTGAAACGTACAATAAAATCTCAGTGAGGCAATAAAATGGCTTCAGTCTTTCCATTCACTGATGCTGGTGGCTAAAGATAATCTAACACTTGTTGCTGAGAAGTGTGGTTTTCTGATGAGCTGATTTTAAGAAATGAGGATATGAAATACTTAGAGGATATTGTCTTCTGTCTCTGAAAGGAAAGATACTATCTTTCTCATATAGGCTGGTTGAAATTTTAATTAAACTTGAGCCAAAAAGCATTGCTGACTAGACGAAAGCAAATTCATTTAGAGACCAAGGGCGAGGGATTTCTATGTGAGGAAGATAAGAGAACATTATTTAATATGTTTGTGCCAGATCCGTAGTAAAAATATTTATATGCCAAAATCTTTCAGGAAAAGATGTGCTTCAATTAGGGTGTGCTTGTCAGGGATGTAGGGTGAGAAGGGGTCAGAAGGCAGGGAAGGAAGACGCTCAATATGAGCAGGAAGAATAATTCTCTCCTCTCCTGTCACGCCCTATTTTCCTCCTGCTCCTTCAGCTGACTGGGCTGGCAGATGTGTGCAGGAGGACACTCTTCAATTTCTGTTTTGGTAATTCCTCCATCCCTGGTTTTTGTCCTGTGTGGCTCCAACCTCTGGTTTTTCCTTGCCTGGCTGTTTTCAGTGACTGCTGTGTCCCGGGGGACAGGTCACCTGGCACTGTCCGGGCACAGGGATGGAGCGTGGGAGCTGCCGGAGCCTATGCAGATAGGTGTGAAGGGATAGCTGACAATATTTGAGCCTGGTCATGATGATGTGTTGAAATAAACGCTGTTATAATCACGCTGCTACATTCTTGGCAGGCTTACTGTAAACCACAGTGTGTTTTTTGGTGTGTACGTGGTTGGGGGGTTTTTTTCCTTCTTTTTTCGTATGGGTAAGCAGATTAGTTAATGCCTGTCGTTCATGAGCAGAGGCTTTCATCCCTAATGCTGGGCTTAAACTGCATTCAAGCTGGCTGTAGCCTGGGAAGGTCACGCTACCATTTTGATTTTTCTCCCTGCCTTATAGGAGCAGGTACCAGAGGGTGATGCAGCCTCAATGCAGAGCCTGAGCCTGGTCTCACTCCCCTCTCTTCTGTTTGAAGGATGCTCTTCTACTCTAAGTGGCCTTTCAGAAGGATTTTTTATTCTCAAAACAACCCCTCAGCCCCTTCATTGTGATTTTTGCATGTTGCTAAATAATTGGCTCTAAAAGCAGCAGTTGAAAAGTAGGACATGCATTTCTCTCCTCACTTAAGACATCGCGGCTTGACTTTAGCAGGCAGCCATCTCCCACCTGGCATGGCCGAGTGAAATGGATTGCCCCAAAATAGCCTCCTTCTACTTCTTGAGTATTTAAATATTCCAAGCCTGGACCAGGCTACCTTTCCTCTTCCCTGTCACAGCATCACCACTGTCTCCCCCACTGGCTGCCTGAGCATCCGCCATCTGGTCCCAAGAACCAAATGAAAGCAGTGCGTTGCTTTAATTATTTTCTACTTGTGTGGTCAGGAGGTTATTTGGTCTGGTGAGCTCCACTTCGGGCCCTTTCTCTCATTAATCCCACCTTGCGCACATCCTGCGCCAGCACAGGAGCGGGTGAGTTATCCACTTGTGTGGCCGGCTCTTGATACGACACAGTGGCCAGTATTCACAATTACAAGAGGAAGCTGTTATATGTGGATTATCCTGTATTTTTCTCCAGTGATGGTAATGACCTACGTCAATTTCCACTTAATCCTAGGGCTGAAGTCTCCCTAAAAATATACACATAAAACCTCCGGTAGACAGAAGTAAATTTTGGACATTTAGGTGTATAAATGGTATTTATTAAACAGCCTGTTTTCTGGTTTGGAGGAATCCTGTGGAAGTCTTTGGCTGCAAAACCTCATCGGCGTAAGAAAAGGTGCAAGACTTGATGGAGAAGGGAGTAAAAGCTACAAATAAGAAAAATAGTTTTGTCAGCTTGTGGGACAAGGGATCATTTTTCACTTGAACAGACAAAGCAAATGCTTGTAGCTGAAACATTGAAGTTGGAAATGCCTCTGCAAGACATTTTGCCTGACTTTTAAGTTTTTTATGTGTCTTTCCTGGAGACGAGTGATAAAGGAAACATATCAGACAGTTGCAGATGGGCAAACTCCTGCCTCTCCAAATCTGAACAGATAAGTGGCAGCTTCAAAAATGCCATCATTGTCTAATTATTGATATGTGCTTTGCTGCAGCAGCTTGGTACAGTGCAGAAACACAGGCAGGACAGGGTTTTGTTTCAGACTGGTTTCCATTGGGCTTCTCAGTTTCAGAAAAACAAACCCTAAGGGGGTCTAGCCTGAGCAAAACAGAGTGGAGCAAAACAGAGCGATAATTACAGGCTCTGTGTTGGATTTGGCTGGGACTTTTGAAGCTGTCTCTGCCTCCAGCCACCACTGCACCAGTGGCACCTCCTCGTTTGCAGCTACCAGGGACCTTCTCAGGTGCCTGTGAGGACATTTGTGCCGGGGATCAAGGAAGGACTTGTTGCAGTATGAGAACAAGAATAGCTGCTCACGTTGGTGCAGGATTTAGTTCCAAGTCACTGTAGGGCTTCCGAGTGTCAGTGTTCAGATGGTAAGTTCAGCAACGGCCCTTTTGAAAGGAATAAATCCTGCAGATATGTCTGTGAGAGTTTGGTATCATCAGATTGCAATTTGAAACAGTAGAGATGTCTTTTATCTCTTGGCAAGCTAAATAGTTCAGATTCCTAGGGCTTCTTTAATGAAGAGACCTTAAATTTTTATATTTATTTCCATTTTTTATTTAATAGCAGAGTTCCTCTCAAGTAGGCTGTTCACATGCTCTAAATTATTCAGAAATGTGGAAGCGGGGGAAAAAAAAGTGAAAAGAATGCCAAATTCTTATGTGAAAAAGAGCAAACTCTGTCTCATCTGCATCTTACAGAGCCCTTGGATGTTTTGTGGTTGTTGATGGGACATGAAGGAAATTCAGAGTTCTGCATTTGAGTTAGATTGGGCTGCACAGTGTTCCAGTGCATGGCTACTTCTGTGAGCACCGTGTGAACAGTGTAACACAGAAATCTGTGGTACCAGGAAACTCCAAAACGTGTTCTCAGTAAATTAACAGCGTGGTTTAGTGTAGGCTTCAGCAGGCGTTTGAGAAAAAAAAAAAACACCCAACAAAAAGTGTTTGTGGTTTCTGAGTTCCCTCACTGCGCCGCTTCGGGTCCGTGTGATGCGAACCAGGTTTGTGAGGTCAGCTTCTTTCTGTCCATGTGTGGGCACGTGGGAAAGAAGATTCCTTTCTGTCCATGTGTGCAGCATCTCACTCCTAACCTAAACAGGACAAGGCTCGGGGAGAGGGGGTGTTGTCAGGGGAAGTGTAAATACCGAGGCTGGACCTCGTGGGTGAATGAGTAAATGGTGTTTCCCACAGAGTAATTCAGGCGTGGTTTTGGAGAAAAGGTGTTATGACATTTCTTGAGTTGGCGTAGGTCGTGTATGTGTGCTCATGTGAAGGGTCCTCATCTGTTCTTTTCTTTTTTTTTTTAATTATTTTTATGTTTGTGTTTTGTTTGTTTTGTTTTTTTAATATTGCATCTTTAGAGTGTTTCCATTTCTGAAACTTTTCACTGAGTTCAGAATCTACCTCCAGCCATTCCCCCTTTGAAGCTGTGTTACCACTGACTATTCCTTCTCCAATTTCCTGTTGCTTGTGTAGTTTTTAATAGGAAATTTTCTTTTTTTTTTTTTTCTTTGCAAGAAACTACAAAATACCTAAGTTCTTCAGAAGGCCAGGTTTAAAAGTACCAGGATGTCTCAGCTTGGTATGGCACTTTTCAAAGGACTGTTACAACTTGTTAATGTCTTTGTGTCTAGGCTCCAGCTCTCTGACTTCAATAGCTGGGCTAAGTGTGTGTTGGCTGAAAGGAAAACTACTTGGAAATAATACATTTGAGTACTTCAGAAATGTCCTTATGTGTGGTGCTAGATAAAATATTAAATGTTAAATGGGAAAATTGTGTCCTCAGTAAGTACCTCTTTAAAATTGAGTGTTTGATACATTCAGCAATATAAATCCTGTATGTAATTTTGTCAGAACATGGCGGATGTTTTCGCTTTTAAAGCATTTTGAAAGAAAATGATGAAAACAGCAAGAATTATCTCATATTGCTATACTGGAAGACGTTTGTTATTTTTGTAATGTTGCTGGTTTCTTCTCATGTATCTTGCCAGATGGACCAGAAATATTTGTTCACCTTTTCAGCAGTTGACAGTGTGGTATCACAACAGCTGCCCTGCAGGTGTAGCCTCCCATTTAAATCCTTACATTTTAAAAGTAAACATTTTTTAATTTTGAGGTCAGATTTGCCCTGAACCAGCTCTGAAAATATCTTAACTGTAGCTTGAGTTAATTTGTGAAAATTTGGGCATATAGACAAAGTAATTAAGGATTATTAATTATTTTTTAAACTGGAAAAGATTTGTTCCTTATTCTTTGATACCCAGGAGTTGAGTATGTTGTTGCTAGATACAGTGCAGCCTGAAATCTTGAATGATGTGCTTGGCGTGGAACATAGCCCTGAAAATACGAGTTTTATGAGGGGAATGTTGGCACAAGACAAACTTTATTAATACTTGTGGTCAATCTGCTGTAATGTTTAAAATCCCCCGTTTCCATGTTACTTTGTAAATAGAGCTTTGCTTCATTTGCTCGAAGATTGACCCTTTGTGACTTTTGGATTTGGGCACACTCCTACTTTCACTCAGGCTTTTTTCTTTTAAGGAAAACATGAGGGTCTTGAGATTTGAGATTAGGATTACTGGGTTTGCCTACATCGTTTAGACTGTCTAAAGAGAATTAGGATATACAGTAAGGCAGCCCTGAAAGAGCTTTTTTTTTTCTTTTTGGAGCCTCTTCAATAAGTAGAGCGTTTGCGAATCAGTCTTGGCAGGAGACTAGACACTGAAACACCTGACACTTCAGTTCATCTCTGTTGAGAAAACATTACATATTTTGAAAGGTAAACCATTTCATTACGACGCCGTGTTCCAGTTATAAATACCGTCTGGGAGGCAGGTTGGGAGATGGTTTGGCTGCAGCAGCTCCCCTGAAAAGCTGCCCGTACTTCTCTCCTGGCAGCTCCTGCATCACAAGGTGCAGAGACATGGCTTGGCCAATGTGCTCAAGAGGATGAGTTTAACAAGGCCTCACTCCCAGGCCAGCTGATGTGATGTGTTTTGCTCTTTACTGGGCACGAATGAATTACAGTGAATTAAAATGCCTCTATTTCTCTGTGCTATAAGGACAGAAGGAAATTGAATTCTCAGTGTTGCTCATTGTAGTTGATGGCAGAATGTTGGGGATCCTGTTGCCTTTGCTCTCCGTCCAATACGGTGCTTTCTGTCCTTCTGGAGGATGTCTTCAGTGTAAGGTCAAGCCCATATCTTATCCTTAAGTCCTCCTTCCCTTCAGGGTATCATCAGGCATTCAACTTACAAATCCTCTAAATCTTCTGAGGTGTTTTCCTATGAGAGTTTTAAAAAGTTTACGTAATCTCTGTGAGAGAGGCTTCTGCTAAGCTGGCGCACCTTGTATTTGATTAAACCCTTGCTTCATGCTTGAAGGACAGCTTGGCTCGCTTCACAAATCCACTGGGATCCCCTGTTCGAGCTACAACAGTCAACTAGAGTGCTTTTTTTTTCCTTTCTTTTTTTTTATTTATCCTTGTAGTTGATGGTGTGGGGAAAGGGAATTGTAGTGTATGTATTGGAGAGAGCAAGTCATGCAAGAGCTATCTCCAGCTGATGGCAAAAACTAATTCTGGCAGACAATTTTCTTATATCTGCCGTTAGACACGTCGTCAATGTTTCCTATCTTTTGCGTGTCTTTATTTCGCCTTCTTACTTAGCCAAGCAATTTACACCTAATAATTCTTACTGTGGAGCCCCAGATGACTTTGGGGAGGGTTTTATATCCCTGAAGCAATCCCTGCATCAGTTCACATGCTGGTATATACCCGTAGGTGTATTCCCTGTGACTGTGAAACAATTTGGCTTCTTGCTTCTGTCCCTCTCCCCACTACTGCTGCAGGGGCTGCATCTGCTACCATGGTTTCTGTTCCCATCTTTCTTGTGGCTTGGAGATTTAGGACTTGGTCTCGAGTTGCTTTACCATGTCTTCTTCAGGGTACTGTTTTTTGTGTTAGAGGTCTGGGCTTTTATGGGCAAGTAAGTAGTTGTGTTAACTGCTCTGGAGTGATCTGAGGTGATGATGGCTGAGGAGGAGGTGGTGGCCAGAGGATGGTGCTTTTCTCACCCACTGCTTTAACCCCCTGAGGCTGAAGCTCTGGAGCTACTTTCCTCTGAGTGCAGGTGGTCCATGCTGAAGAGCCATGGCCTTGGGGTCAGTACCCAATCTGTAGAGCTCAGTCTCACTGAAGTGTTTTTTGGTTTAGAGGGACTGCAGTTCTGCTCTGTTTTGTTGTCCTTCCCTAAGGAACTGTGACATGAAGTCTGTGTTGCAGGGAAAGGGTCGTGCCACCACTTTCCCCCCGAATATTCTCAGGCAGGCACCAGAGTATCACCTTCCCATGCCTTGCTACTAGCCCTGGCCACTGTCCCCTCAGCTGGCACCTCACATGAGTGTGTGCACCTCGTGTCTTCCCCGTTGTGTGCACATGGACCATCATCTATGGGTGAATGTCTAAGATCACAGCCTTCTCTTCCTCCAGATGTTCTCAGGGCCCTTCTTCAGTTGGCCATCTTGCACTGTTTGCTATCATCATTGCAGCATTATATCATAGGGACTTAGTGGTAAGATACCATATTTCTAATTTTATAAAGATCTTGTGTGTAAAAAAAAAAAAACAAAAACATATGTAGGTGAATGAGATTTTTATGAAACCAAACCCAGGAAAATGCTTACGTAGCTAGTCTTGTGATGTGATGCTGTTGTACTGGCTCTCCTTCCTTCCCATCTGGTGGTGGTGGTTGTTTTTATTGCTCTCCCTTGCAGCTCTATATACCTGATTTAACTCTGTCCTCTCCTACCATGAGTGCTGTCCTGTTGCACAGCAGCCTGCTGCCATGGGATTTAAGTCGTTGCTTGCACCTTGGGGGCAGTTGTGAGGAAATGTGTCATGGGGATAGAGATTAGGGATCTGAAAATAACATTTGTTTCGTGCTTTCTGTTCAGTTCAGTTCACTGGCAGCGTGTTACCTGGCCAGGCCCAGCTGTGATGAAGCCCCTCCTTGGCAGTTAGGTAGTGAAAGAGCTCCTGCATCTCACCTTCTGGTGCTGTGAAAGTAAAATTACTGGTTTTGGTCCCTGTGCTGTCTGGGGGAACGCTGGCCCAGGGAGAATTAAAGACAGGATGATCTACACAGTTCATTAAATGCTACTTGTTTTAATCTAGAGAGTCATAACAAATATTTAAAAACAAACCTCTCTGCTTCTGTGCATTGATTTCATAATTAATTTTTGCAGTGATAGCCTTTGAAATTCTTATTAGAAGTGGTTTTTGGGCTGATCCATAAAACCGCCTTTTGGAGATTCAAGTTTGACACACGGTTAGAAAGAATTTACTCACCACTGAGTCATTTTAAAGTGCTGAGTTAAAGTTTTGATTCTCATGGCAAAGAACTTTGCTTTTTTTTGGTGTCTGTGATTGGAGAAGTGTGACATTAAAATCTGGATGACTGGTAGATAATTGATGCTGTAATTCCCACTCTGCTGTTGGTGAAAATGTCGATAGCAGGCTTAAGTTGTTGGTTTTTTCCCCCGTAATATGAAAATGTGTCTGTTGAGCAGGTGACTGTATGTACATACAAGCACCCATAGTGAGGGGTTTTAACACACCCAGACACACACTTGCTGCTTCTCCTTCAGGTTTTCTCAACAGTTATGTGGTTGTGCAACCTGTATCCAGCCTCCCAGATTTCTTCCTCTCGACAGGGTATCCCTTCAGGATGGGTCAGGTGGAGGAAGGATTCCCACCCTGCCTACTCCAGCTTTGGATTTTCCTGTGTGCTGCTTTCCCTGCACAATGGCAGGTTATGAAAGCCAAGGCCTTGGGAAAGACGCTGTTGCCTTTCTGACAGTTTGGTACTGGGGATTTGACCTAGAAAACATCTGGCTACTGCTGGAGAGAAAATGAGTAGAGGCAGCATGGAGGTGAGAGTTCTGTGCTGGTTGCTGCCTGGATGGAGGGACCAAAGGGAGAAGGTGTGAGGCTTGTGATGTAGGATTTGGGATGTGATTTCCCAAATGATGTAAGCCAGCCTGAGAGCTGTTTCTCCCCTCCTTGCTGGCAATGTTGTCCCTCTTTCCTGTTTTTATAGTCATCATTTGGCTACAAATAAATGCAGGAATAATTCGGTGGAGAGCAGGAGTGCCCCTGTCAGCACCAGCCCGATTTTAGATCAGCTTAAGCAAAACATGAAATCATACCCGTAAGTTCTATCATCACTGGAAGCTTTCCTTCCACAGGTGTTTATGTAAATGAATGAATTAATGGAGAAAAAAACCAGCTAAAAGCAACAACTGAAAGGAAGCAGAGTTTAAACATGTTTCTTTTTGGAAGGCTATTGGGTATTTTGGTTTGTTCATTTGTGGAGGGAGGCTCGTTTGAATTGATACGAGGAGTTGGTAAAAGCTAAGGATGCTCAACTTTAGCCATGCTGTGGAGGAGCCATCTCTGGAGCTCAAATTCCAGGGGGGAATAAAGGTCCACCTTGAAAGAGTGGTTTTAGCATGACAGTGGACTGCAAACTTCTTGTATTAAATGCAGACCTTGCTGTAGGCATCTTGCTTCACTCTAGTAAAATATTTGTCTTCTTTTAAGTGGCATAAGCACTGATTTAAATGTTTGTATCTTTTTAAAGGCATTGGGAAGTGATAATAGTTTTACCTTGAGGCAATATATAAAAACAAAAAATACCACAATATTGTGAAAGTTTCGTTAATGTACGTTGCCAGAATGAGCTGGAAAAATGATGCAAGTGGAAAAAGGGCAGTGTTGATACTCTGCCCATCACTCCTGTGATGCATGCTTCTGGATATGTTAGAAGGTCATATCCAGATATACGTCTCCTCAGCCCACCCATTCAGTTTGGAAAATTGCTTGGAAAGCAGAAGCCTTCCTCTGGAAGTGCTGTGCCTTGGTCATGTGGCAGTGACAAGGATGCTGGGCACTCTGCTTGCAGCTGCAGTGCTGGGGGTTTTCTTGGGGTCAAGCCCAATGGGCAAGGAGATGGGAAATCTCCAGCATGGATTCAGGGCTTGAAGTGCGAAGCCTCAGCATCAGCCCAGCATTGAGATTTGGATGGAGAGATGAAGTGGAGGCCGGTGTAGTGAAAGGAGCATGTGGTCCACATGGTCCCACAGCACATAACTGCTGTTAGACAGTCCCCTTTTACACTAGATGAGGTTTCAGAGCTGAATTTTTCCCTTTAGTCTTCATTATGTGAGCCCTTGTAAAACAGAGAGACAAACAACACATAAATATGCTGTGTCCTGATGCCTCTTAAATTTACCCATGAGTATTTGGGAATTGATACGTGCTCAGTGAAAGGACCTAATTGGGCTAACATTAACACAACCCAAAGAACAAAGCTGGTGTGTTGGGGAAGTGCTTCAGAGATGGTTTATTTGTATTCAGATTGCAGCCAGGTGAGTGTTTTCTACTGATACACTTCAGTAAGGTGAGGTTTGGGTTATCTGGAGGTCCAGACCATAGAGAGTGCAGGAGCTATCGAGTTTTTTATGTCTGACCTGCAAGATGGTTACAGATCTTTTGGTTTTATATTCCATTGATAGTGTTGCTGGCAAACAAAATAAGTTTTTTCTTTTTCCTTTTTTTTTTTTTTTTAACTGGTCTTGTAAGTGGCATTTCATCTGACCCTTTAAATGCTGGCATTTTGGATCTAAACTTTATGCCATGTTATTTGTTCGTCCCTCCAATACTGAGCAGATGTTTTTAAGAGTTAATGTCGCCTCTCAGTTGTCTTTGACAGAAGCAGAGTCTGCTCAACATCAGAGGCTTTAGACTAATGCACATTGATCTTGGCAGGGAGAACACAGGCTCCTTGAGCTCGCTAGGCAGTACAGGCCTGCAAATTGTTGTATTAACAAGCCAATTAATTAATAAGCAGGAAATTGATGTAACCCCTGAGGCAGTATGTACTTGATACTATATTCTTAGGTTTTTTAAAAATAGATGTTGCTTTAATAGATAACATGAAGCACCCTCCATGCTGCTAAGGCCCAAGTGAGGGAAAGCTTTTCACCTTTCTTTTCAGAGAGCTCCGTCTGAAAGTTGTCACTGCCAAAAATTGCTCTCCCTGCACTTTCTTCCTCTCCCAGCTTTGTGTATTTTTCCAAGGAATCAGTGGAAGAGATAAGACCATTTACCTGCTAAGTGGAGTGGCGTAATGGGCTGTTTCTCTGCAGTTTAACTACCTGCTGCTGTTTAATAGGCTTTTGTGGGTTTAATTTTGGTGCTGTACAGATGCAGCGCAGGCAGTTGCACAGAGGTGTCCAGATGTGCTGGGAGCAATGGGTGGGTTTAGGTTGGTTGCCCTTTGGGAAGCAGAGTCCCTCCCGTGCCCCAGCTGGGACAGGGAGAGGGGGTCGTGATTATTTGACAGGTTGTGATCATTTTTGTTTCTCAGCAGTGTCTTTTTACACCCCAGGAACGTGTTGGTTTGATCTAATCTGGTTCTCATTCAGTGCCTCAAAGCTCCTCTATGTAATTTATTTTTTCATGGGCGCTGTGCATCTGTAAGAAGTCGTGCTATACTTTGAATTAAGAATATATCTCTGTAAATGACTCATATCCCTCAAGAAAATTTGACCCTCAGTAGTAAACAAGTAAATAGAAATCTCATGCACTTGAGAAATAAGTCACCTGAGTTTATAAACCAGGGTCCTTTCTAAAGTCTTGGTTTGAAAGAGTTATTTCAAGTTGTGCCATCAGCCTTTAAACCATTGGGAGTTTTACCCACGTGTCCAAAGGAAATTATGTCTTGTTTGCAGTTGGCTGACATCTCCAGCATTTTAATTGACTGCCCCAGAATTTTGTACTCTTAAGTTAGCAAATAATTTTGTAAGGAATAACTCATGTTTAATTTTTTGCAAGAAGGAGTGAGGTTCAGATGATTGCTTTCAGAACGAAGCCAAACCAAAGCAACAGGGCAGGAGAAAAAGGGTGAAAGCACCAGTGTTTCTGCCATCGACTCTCCATCCACTGGTGTTTGCAAGATGGGTTGGTTTTGGTGGGTCTTTTTCTCCAGGAGGGCTCAGTGTGGAAGCTCTTGGCACGTGCAGCTCTCCAGACTGACTCTGCCTTCAAAGCTCTCCAGAAATGCCATGTTGAAAAAGACTTTTCTTTCCGTCGGGAGGATATCACTTGCTGCCTCCCTTTTTCCATGGCGGTGGTAATAAATCACCAACTAGCAATCAAAGGCAGGTTTTGATGCAAGGAAGTGCTCAGTGGTGTGTGAGAAGCTTTGGTGTCACCCCGAGGATGGGTGGATGGCATCCAGCTGGCCATCCTCCCTCCCGCTGACCATCTCCGTCCAGCCCAGGGTCTGCTGCTTTCTGCTTGTGCCAGCAAAATTACTTCTGGGGCTGCTCTGTGCAATGGAGCATTGCACTGGCCTGGTTTAACAAGCAGGCAAAAAAAATAAAGCCTCTCAGAGCAAGAAGCACTTGTGATGGTTGTTGGGGTGTGAGGAGGAGGAAGAAACCCCTCTGGCCTGGTAGCTGCTATCGCTGTGTGAAGGTGGGCTGGGGTTTTCCCCATCTCCCTTCCCAGGTTGTCCCTTTTCTAGGGAAGTCATCCTAAATAGCTGAGATTTGAGACCAAAAGTCAGCAGTACACACTGAACCACAGCAGAAACACCTTTAATATGAGGTGGGCTTTAAGAATTCATTTCGGAAACGGCCTAGATGAAAAAGGAGCCAAATTTCTTATTCTGCTGAAATGATGGGGGAGCCACCTTACAGTTAACACCAGTGATAAATGTCGGACTGGCTTGTATTAAAAATGCTTTAATCTGATTTGGCCCCATTAATTTTTAAACTAGCAGAGGAGGTCATTAAATCACAAGTCCCTTTTTTGTTATAAATGCTTGCACCTCCGTGTTCCCTCAGCTTCCCCAGATTCTGCTTCTAATTAGAGCGGCGATGTGGTTCATGGCTTGTCAAGCAGATTAATGTGCTTTTGAAATCTGGCTGTGTTTTTTTTTCTTCTTCTTCTCCTATAGCTGCTTGCTTGTCTTCCCGGGGTGCTTTTTTGGGAGGGGGTGGTGTTACTGCACCTGTACACAGAGCCCATGAAAAGGTTTTGGGTCCTACTGTGCCGGCTTGGGTGAGGCATTGAAGAGCCAGAGGGAGGGGAGGAGAAGAGCTTGAAAGAAATCAGCTCTTCACAAAATGACACATTCATTCGCATTTTCCCTTGCATTGGAGTGACGTGCATGTTTTCTCTGATGGTGTGGATGCAATGTGTTCAGAGATTTCAAAACCTGCAGTCCCCCTGGATGGGGCCATTGGTGCTTTCTCCTGGTTGAACTTGTCCGTGGCAGGACTCACATCCCTGGTGCGTAACTTCTGCGGTACCAGGGGCTGAACTGGCACCTCGCCAGGAGCCCGAGGGTTGCACTTCATTAGCATATAAATTTGCATAGGAGTTTAATTGGAGATAAATGCACATGTTTTTTATTTATAGAGCTCTGCAAGTGTACACAGAGATCTACTTAAAAAAAACCCCACCCAGCACACCAAACCTGCCTACTTTAGAGTTGTAGGGGGTTATGGTTATAAATGGGGCTCAGACCCCATCAAGTCAACAAGCCCCCGGCAGCCTCTGACCCCTCTGGCTCCTCATCCTGCCATCCCGCAGCCCCATCCCCACAGTCTGCCTGCATCCATCCCTGCTTGTGACAGAAAAGAGCAGAGGGACCATCTCCCAGCAAGGACAGTTGTTTCAGAGAGGTTTCGAAGCTCACCCTGCTCCTTATCTGCAGGCAGCCTGTGCTGTTCTGTATTCCTCCGTTGTGAGGTTAGAAGCTGTAGCCCAGAGACCAAATAAGTGTCTTCCTTCCTCTCTTATGTGATATACAGCCCCAGTAGGCTCCGTGGGCAGCTTGCTGGAAGATAAAATTAATTTTTGAGTAATGCACGTTGGAAGGAATAATCTGAACGAGACATGCACGTTACTGGGTTATAAATTAACTGTAAGTACTGAGGGAAAAAGATACGGGCATCACCCAGCCTGGCTCTCACAAACCTTTTCATGTTCTGTTACAGCGTGCATTGATAGTCAAACAGAAATAAAATAAAATGGTGCAGAGCAGAATGAAATATAATTATGAAACTTCTCCGTTGTTCTTATAAAATTTGATGGTCTGACGTCGGCTCTAAAACTGTTCAATTTTGCTCATCTCAGAATACTGACAGAATAAAAAGCTGCCCAGAAATGAATCATATGATGAATAGAGGGGTAGAAAATGGGATTTTTTTTTCGTTTAGTTTAGTTTTGGTTTATCTTAAAAAAAAAAAAAAAGTAGTTGGGGGGTGGAATTGAAGCGATTGAGGTGAAAGGGTAAAATGCCCGCAAGGTGTGGGCAGGTGGGTTTAATGAAGGAGTGTGTAAGGCACTTATGTATGGGTAGAAATTAAATGGCAGAAGCATCCAACATAGTAAGTGGTACAGGAGGAGTAAATGGAGCGCTGCTGTGTTTAACCTCACTGTGCAGTAGCTTGTCCTGCTCCTCCCGTGGCTCCAGCAAGACTTCTGACCCCATCCTTTAACCAGGGCAGGGCCAAACACAACGTGAGGAGGTATTTAAGCCAAACTAAAAGGCAATGTTTGAAATGGTTAAAGGGAATCTTATTTTCATGGTGAATAATTAAACTGGGAGCTGATTGCCTTCAGTGCAGGAACATGCGTGGCTCTTTATAAATCAGTCTCCATCCCCTGCCACGCACTGTTCATTAAAATAGACAAACAAAAGCTCAACATGCACGTTAAGCCTTTTTTTTTTTTTGTAATCAGATTCCCTGGTTTGTTTTCCAGCTCTGGTTTTGGATTTTGGGGTATGTAAAATGGCTGTGGCAACTCCATGATCTTGTGCTCTGAGCTGTTAATGGGCAGCAGAAGCTCTTGCAGAGAAATTTAGCATGGCTGAGAGTGTGCAGGGGAAAGGAGGAGGGTGAAAACGTTATGGGTCTGAAAATGCAGGTCTGCCTAATGCTAAAATTTAGATTAGAATCTAAAGAATACAGAGGTTTTGACGGTGAAATGTGCTTTTAAATATTTTTTTTGAGTTCGTTTATGCATTTATCAAGTAAATTACCTTAATCTTCATCAGATCACTCTGAAAAATGCTCACTCTCAGACAATCCCTGTATGCATCTGGAACAAGCACATGCAAATCAGCAACAATATCGACTCTCAGGTTAAACAGAATTGAATTTGCTGGATCAGAGGTAAAAGGAGAGAACAAAGCCACAGCACGAGAAACGATTTAAGCTGTTGATCTCGCAGCTCCTTTCAGGTCTCTGGTGTGGGGATGATGTGTCTGTGTGGGTTAGAGCCAACCTGTAATGTCAGATAGCCCGATACAGGGAGAAATGGCAGAAATCTAATGAGCAAAATCTGAACAAAGCCTTGCCCTTAGGAGAATTTTAAAAAGTACAATAAAAGTTCCATCAGCAGCTTGATGAAATACTTCTCTCTGTCATCATGGCCAGTTTGACTCATGTTTGGCTACAGGTACCTCCCTCCCTTGCGCTGTGATTTTATTGATTTAGTTTGTTAATCTATGAAGTACTTTCCCCACCCCCCTCATTTTTCTGTGGGCTTTGGGGAGGCAGGAAAATTTGTCCTTTCTAAAGCCACCTCTCTGTGTAACCTGAATTAGAAGCATGTATCTTGAGCTCTGTTTTGTAGGTGATGGAGGTGCTGGGCAGGTGCCCAGAGTGCCTCCAGTGAGGAGGACCAGTAAGTCGCTGGGCTGTGAGCTTGATCTTGCTGTCCTGAAGCTGATGGGTAGACCATGCTGCCTGCTCCTTACTGGGGAGGGTCTGGGATGTGAAGGGGTGGCAAACCTTAGTTGCAAACCTACTTGCAGATTTTTCTCTGTTGAGCCCAGTGAAGCAAACCTGGTTCTTCTGAGGCTCCACTGCGTGCATGCCAAGTCTAGACTGGCAGCTTGAATCAGTGGTTCCTGAGCTTCTGTCCTCTGTGTGGTCCTCCCCAGCCTGCCTTTCAGTTTGTAGTAGGAATTGCATCTCTCATGCAATCTAAGTGTAGGTGCTCCATTCTCTAATGGGTGCTTGTCTGGTGGGAAGAAAGAAGCTTAGGGGCTGCATTTTTGCATTTGTGTAAGAGGATCCAGCCAGATGGCAGGACAGATAAACCACCACACAGACAAAGACAAGACATTTGGACTAGATGACCTTTAAAAGTCCTTTCCAACCCGAACCATCCTACATCAGTCCCCAGCATCTCCCCAGATCTCCTGCTGGAAGTGCTGGCCTACTGGGCAGTGCTCAGGTAGATGGGTGTATGTCCCATTCCAGCACAGGTTAGGGAGGGAAGAGGATGAGTTACCTGCAACCTGCCGCTTCTTGGTGCTTGAGGGACACTCCTGGTGTCCTCCTCCTTTGGGAGAAGGAGGGCCAAATAAATTCTTCTGGCAAGCCAGGTCTCTCTCAGTGTCTCAATGAATGTCTTCTGTAGGCACTCTACTGTGTATGGGATGACTGCATTGAATTAAATAGAACTGATACATATATTTTTGGTTTTTTTGGCTTTAAGATCCCAAACCAGCTGAATGCATCATCCAAGATGCTTTATGCTTTTGATTTTCAAAGGTGTTTCGTCTTCAGCTTGCACAGTGGTTTGCTGGCACTGAGATACCCCCGTTCTGTCAGGGCCTGGATTGGTTCTGCTCCATGAAATATTGACATTCCCAGTGCTGGCTTTTGCTGGTGTTAGCACACAGAGAGAAAAAAAAAAAGGCTGATTAAAGGTTTGCCACATGTTGCTCATCTGCCTGAGTTTTCTTTGTTCTGGGACTTTGGGCAGTCCTGTGTATCTGGCAGTAGTTCTGGTTTGTGAGAACAGGGTCGGTCTGTCTGTCTTGATTCTCTTGGAAATGTGTGTGGTTTCTTTAATGTAGTAATTTTATTGAACAATTTTAAATGCAGTTCATACGTGTATATTATATGTGTATACTTGTTAAAAAGAAGAAAAAAAAAAAAGTAGTAATTCTTTCCAGAAGGGGAAAGAAATAGGAAGAAACACATTCAAACTGAAATACTGTTTTCCCAAGGGGTTTTCATAGATGTTGAAGTAATTCTTTCTTTGTGTTTTCCCTCTGTGTAACATGCATGCCTTCTTTCTTTTAACTCCAAAATGTAAATTACTGCCATTATGGGCTGTATTCCTAAGGATTCTTGAAACATTTGTCTCAACTTAAATGCTAAGTGCCCCATAGCCTCTGAAGCCTACAAGAAATTGAGACTGGTTTCCCAGCTTTTCCAGGCATTTCTTTCAGATGCAGTGGGTTTTTGCCTGTATTTACTCTAAGTATGTTAAGCCTGTAGTGAATTTTCCATCACAGAAACCTCCTGAAAAAGGATGAAATTGTTGAAAAATAAGAATAATAAAAATATCTGTAGCTCAGTGGGTTTTGGTGACTATGGAAATTGCCTGATAAAGTTCTGCTGTCTTTTAGCCTCCTCAGGCAGAGATTTGAGTCTTAAAAATTTATAGAATATGTAAAGCTTTTCAGCAATCAGTGTTTCATCTAGAGCTAGTGTTTTGGAAGAGAGATGTAAAAGATCATTCCAGCCTGGTATTTTTATGTCTAGGAGAATAAAACCCCAACCACCAAACCCCCATGTTAAAAAATAAATATTTCTAAGCTGTTCCAGACTTGAGCATCATGTTGCAGCTCTGAGGAAAGTACAGCTGGAGTGATAAGAGAAGCAGCTGTGGTCAAAGGAGAATTGAATGGAAAGGTTTAGCTTTGTTATTTGGGTTGGAAGGGTGGTTTTTTTGGACTTAAAGACACAGACCACCACTTTCAGGTTGAGTGAAAAGTAGTCATCTAACAGAGTTTATCTCTTTGGGAATGGAAAAATTATCTCAAGTGTATGTGTCATGGAGAGATGCAATGATGTGAATGTTTGAGCCAAGGTTTTGTAGAAAACAGAAAAGAAAAATCAAAAATTTGGAAGTATTTGTGGTCTTAAACAATGCATCCCCAAGATGTTTCTAGTAACAAGCCAAATGTATTTGTGCTGCTTGTTTCATGGGCTGTTAAGTAAAGGAGCCCTGTCAGAGAGGTACATACTATGGTGCCCAAAATGAGTAACCTTTCTGGGTGGCTGGGTCTGGCTGGGGGCCGTAAGCTGTGAATCATTAGAGTGAAATTAAAATCTATTTATCACCTTTTCTCTTTTCCAGCTAATTCAGGCAGTGGTGTTACAAAGATTATTTTGTTCTTCTAGTGTCAAAATGTGTCGGCTACAAATGCTGCAGGTTTTTTTTAAATGCTCCCACCATCCAAACCTAGATTTCTTTTGCAAAAAAATGTTTTTCTGTGTTTCCTATTTCATGGATCACTTATGAAGGTATTTGTAAAAATCAAGACAAACCATTCTTTCCAGAGGAAATATAATATTTAATGGGATTTTCCCCATTACGTGTTGCGGTCTGGCTTGGGGAACACTTTATACACCACTTACAAGTTTCAGGCTCCTTGTTGTAACGTGCAGTGGTGCCACCACCTCCCAACCTACCTGTTGGCATCTCTGGTGTCCGTGTCCTACATGGTTACTGGTCCCCCTCCCTTGCTGACAGAAACGTTTCCAGTGGGACTTCCTGGGGACCTCCTTGTGGTGTTATACCACTGCAGAAAATGCTTGATGGAAAATAAAGAAATGTAAGGATTGATTTGTACTATTTTTAATAAAGCAGTGTCTGGAGGTACTGAAGCCTGGGGGGAAATTCAGAATGCTTCTAGAAGAGCCAGACGGATTCCAGATGTCTTTCCTTTTAACCCAGACCTCTAGCTGATCATGCTTTTCTGGTTAATTCCTTGTAATAAGTTTCCTAATTTGGTGGATTGGTGAAGAAAGGCCTGGAGATGAAATGTATCCTCTTTGGAAATACTTTTCTATTTCCAGCAAGTAGCTCAATGTAAAGCCTCGGTTGAAAGTAAAAAAAGTAAGAAGAGTAAAGTTGTCATAGAAATAAAGCTGGATTCTGGCACTGGTTGGCTTCAGAAGTATAGTTTTGGAGAAAGTTTATAGGTCTTGGCTTGGCAGACATAGAGTAACTCCTGTGGAACAGCTGGATGAGAGGAAGGATACCATAAAGGGAAATTAAGCCTGTGAAGAAAATGCCAACACTTTTTTTTTCCTCTGTGGACTGCAGCTCTGGATCAGCTAAACAAAGGGGAAAAAAAATATGCAAGGGACTCAAAAAGCAATTTTCAACTTCCAGCTCTGGTTTTAATCTTGTGCATCCTTCTGTGGTTTCTTGCCAACACCTAGAGGTCTTACAAGTGCTAAAGCAGTGATGGTGTGGAAGGAGGTTCACTGGATGGAGCCACACTCGCCAAGACAAAAAAGCCTTAATGGCTTTGCCTGAGCTGAACTTCTCTCTGCCCCTCTCTCTGTATGATGGCCATAGTCAGGAGTAATTGAGTGTGTGGCCACCAGTGGGTCTTCCTGGATGTGCTGAACTTAGGTGGGTGTGCTCCTGTCCAAGCAGAGGCCTGGCTGGGCTGGTTGGCCTCTGAACAGCCTTCACAACAGTGTGCTTACTGGGCAGAGAAAATGTATTTGGTACCCTCCTAATTCATGACAGCTTTTTTCTTTTCTTCTTTTTTATACTCAGCTCTATTACTACTGAGTAACAAGTGTGTATAATTTCTTAACTTTGCCTGCTTCCCTTCAGCCTGGTTTTGTACCAAAATACTGAAGTACACCCACCATATCCACTTCCCCTGACATTGATGGATTATTTTATGTGCTTCTCAGTGAAAGCCTCAACCGATGAAAGTCTCCCTGAATTCTGCTTTTGACTTCCAAAGAGTCTCTAATTTTATATTCTGCATCTTTTTGGATGTATATTCCTTTTAGTTTTAAGAGGCTGAAAAAAACACTTTTCCCCCAGGTTCTTAAGGTGATTAGTGTGGGGGGCAGTTGGTGTGTCTGTGAGGCTTTTATTTTTATACCATGTATAAGGATTTGCAGGTGAATTCAGGGTAACAACACAGAATTTGCTGCGCCCTACTTACGGACTTCTGTTTTATCTGTGCGTTATTCTGTCAGTGCCCATGATCATTCAGCTGCAAGGTACTAAAGGGCTGTCAAAACCACACTGCAAGATTCTTGGACTGATTCTTAACCCCCCAGGTTCCTCCTTTCTTCTAACCATTTTATTTCCCCAGTAAGAAATCTCTTTGAGTTACTATGAATGGGGGCAGGAGCGTTGATCAGATTTGCAGACCTGTGCCTGCCCTCCATCATTTCTGTCACTGCTCTCATGGCTCCAGCTCCTCCTTTGCAGCCATCCTGAGTGGCTCTGTAGCAGATCTGGTTTTCATCTGCCTGAGAGAGGCAACCTCTGTGCTCCAGCCTTCCTGCAGGGGCTTGGAGAGTCCCCACTCTGTGTGGAAGCACAGCTCCAGGCAAGCCTAGATGGGGTCTTAAAAAGTGTTTTCCTAAATGCAAGGTTGCTGATTTACAGCTCTGTTTACACGAGAGGTTGGGCTGTTGTACCTGTGGTTCCTGTCTTGGTTACATTTTTGTAATGATGTGTGTGTGTAGTAACGTGAAGGTGTGAAGCAGAGCTGTAGACATGTGAAAGAAAACAAAAAGGGTGAAGATGCAGCAGCATGGATTTCAGTCTGGACAAGCAACTGGAGGATGAGCCTTCTGAAGACACCCGAAGTAAGTGGTGGTGGTTTGGTGGCTGAGGCTGAAGCCTGTGCTGTCACATCCTTGTTGCTGCTTTTACTGAAATGAATTAAAAACCTCTACAAAATCAGGCTACTCAGTTTTATGTTGGTTGGTGTTCTTGGGTAATCCTGTCCAGAAATTGTCTCGCCACAACAGCTCTGAAACCTTAAACAAAAGTATATGAGGAGGAACTTGGCTGTGACAGTGGTCACAAGACAGATGGACACCAGTCCCTTTATGTATAGTCTTTATGAACTCTACCGTACAGATGTTCTTCTGTTTTGATTTAATTTTCAGTTCCATCCAGATTCTAGAGTAAACTGCAGAGCCCCCTCTCTCTAATTGATCTGTTTTCTTTGACCTCAGAACTGTGGCACATTTTAAAGCATTGTTGTGATGGATTTTTTGTTTGTTCAGTTTATTAAGGAAAAAAGAAAAATTTCTTCTGACAGATGAAGCAGGTCAATGATAGTCTGTGTGTCTTAATTCATAGTTATTGTGTTATTTTAGAAACTGAGTTGTGCAATCTTGATGGAGATGAAATCTTAGAATTCACTGACGTGAAGAAGAAGAAAAAAAATTGAAAGTCTTGGGTTTCTCATGGGAATGGTAGCTTCCTTCCCCAGTTCATGAAGAAATACGTGTGAAAGATTTGCTAACCCAGACCTAAGTGTGTGCCCTCTTAGCTAGAGTTGGATGCCCCCAACACTTGCTGTCTTTGTCCACGAAGGTGAGGGAGATGATATCAGAATATCCGGGAAAAGGAACATCTGTTTTTAAATAAGATTTGTAAGATTTGGCCACCTTGCTTGTAAACTTGGTGTAGTATTTTAAAAGTTGTGTTTTCCCCTTCTGTTGAGAAGGAAAAGAAAGCTGGACCTTATTTGAGCCAAAAGTGAAGAAGCAACAGCCATAAGTTGCATTTAGAGAAATATACACCAAGAAGGAGGTAAATCTATGGGAAATCTGGGGGTTCTTTTCATAAAATTGTAACATCTCTGGCTTAGTTTGGAGATATTTGCATGGGTAAAGGGTTGCAGGTGTTGTCTGTAGTTGTGCTGTTGGGAGATTTGGGGCTGGACTGAACATCTATGCTGTGGGGACGAGATAATGCTGAGAATGGACACGATGAGCTGACCATTCTCTCACCACTTTTGTGAGTTTTCCAGCATGCTTTGCCCCTCTTCCTCTGTTTCTACCTCCTTCCTTGAAGTGTAATGCTGGTAGATGCCTGCCAAGCTGTTGCAGAAAAATCTGGGAAAATTATGGCAAAGCATAAGTTGCTTCACAGTCATCTCAAATGCTGTTCTTGGTGGAGACTGGGAGCACACGAGCAGAAATCCAGTGAGGAGGAAAGCTGGTGGAAGGCCCTGGGAGCTGATGACCAGCATGAGGGTTTGGGCCATGCTTGTGCTGCCTGGTGTGAGGAGGAGCAAGGCAAGCATGTGGTGAGGGGAAAAGGGTACAGGGAGTAGACTGGTGTGCTCTCATCACCCACCATCAGTCTGTTTCCTGCCAGTGGGCAGAGAGTGCCCATGTTTCCAGAGCAGCACCTTAGCCTGATTGTGATAAACAAGTAATTAAACAAACAGCCCTGGTTTTATTGCTTAAATACAGCAGCTGGGCCCTGTAAGATGCTTGGCTAAAATGGAGAGAAGCTCATTCCATTTGCTAATTGATTTTGGTTTAGAACTTCCATAATGGCTTTATTTTCAGCTGTGTGTAGCAATAGAGATAAGAGAGAGAAGGGAGAAAACAAAGCCAAAAGCAATTGAAGCCATTTTGTCTCCTCCTTTCTGGGCTGGTCCCCCCTGTGCCAGCTTGGACATCCCTGTGGTTGGGCTTGTCTGTGTGTAGGGCAGGTTTGTGTGCACCTCCGTCCCCGACAGCCGGTGCTCTGGCAGGGTGGGTGCCCTGCCTCTTGCATCTTCCTTGCCCCATGCAACTGGCCCCAGGAGTGGAGCAGCACTGGGGTGAGGTAGTGGGATGGGTTTCTGGTGCTTGGGCATGGTGGCCTTTTGGATATGGTGGCCCTTGGAGCTGTGGCTTGTTTGGGAGTTTGTCTGAAGGCACTTGCTCTCCTACTCTTTCCTGCTCCACAGGTCTCTACTTACAGCACATTGTACAAAGGTAAAAATTGCTCCCTGGGTTGGTGTTTTACCTGAACCAAAGGCCCCAGTCAGCTTTCTCTCACTGCTGATTTATTTGTTTTCTGTCCTGCTTCTCTTAATTTCGTGGCTTTTTCATTAGTATTTCATGTTTCTTACCTGGCTGTGTTCTTTTTGCACCAATAACTTTGTTTTTCTCTTTCTGCCTTTCCTTTCTCAGTCCTGCTGGAGGTGAATTTTGAGCTTTTTCTTTTCCCTTTCCATTTTCCAAATGCCAGCTGTTTGCAGGTCAGAAACTCATTCTGCAACAGGAGTGAGGGGGTTTATTATTGCAGAAAACAGGGGTTTTGTGGTGATCTTCCTGATTGCCATCCCTGGCAACAGTTACAGGGCAGAAACTGAGATAAAAGGAGCAAAGGCAATGACTGCTTTCAAACTTGGTAGTTTATGCCCTCCTTCTCACTGCCTTGATCTTCTATGTGTATTTTTGGTCATGGATCTGAGTCTCTATCTAATGAGATTTGCTGTAAACTGCACTAGACTGTTTCACAATTAAGTCTCTTCACAGCATTTCAATTTTCCTTCTATTTCATCAACGTTTCAAAATGTTTCCAATCTGTAAATCACTTTCTACCTCCTCATACTTTTGACACCATACCTTTTTGATGAGGCAGCTGGAGCAAAGGGATCCCTAACCTGGGAGGTAAATATTTTTCTCTACTGTTTTCACAGCTGAATGTCCCAGCTTTGTTTTTGCACATATTTTTTCCCTCCTATCCAAGACTGGCCATAGAAGGTAAACACTGGAGGAGCTAAATGAGATTACAGCATCACTTTGGTAACCTTTCTTAGTGAATGGGCAGTTGATCTGCCCATAATGCAAAGCACTTAATGTATTGAAGCCTCTAAGAAAGTGAGCTACTAGTTCACCACTTAGAGTTCAATGCCCAGATAATAACATTTATTTATAGGGAATAAAGAGTTAGTTCTGCGATGGCAAAGTAGATATTGTCACTCAAAGCACTGTCTTTTTATTAACCTCAGATTTAGATGGTTAAGTAATTGTTGTATTAGTAACATTTCTTGAGTGGTAAGGAGGGAAAAAAATAAGACAGATGTCTGTGAACAATGTGCTGCTGGTTTATTTATCTGTAGCAGGCTGGGGCTAGGAAATGGCCCCACTGTCATGGGGCCGTGAGTGATAGTGAGCTCCAGCTCAGCAGTCTGAACCTCGAGATGCTGCAACTCATGGGCAATATGTGCCAGGTATTTGTGTGTACATCTCTCTGTCCTTCCCTGTGCGTAGTGAAGGGTAGGGGAAGGATTTGTGCAAAAGGGCCACGTACCTACCTTTGGTTTCCTTGGATAAGCCAGCTAACAAAAATTGTTGCTTTCTGCTATTTGTTTGAGTTTCTGTGGAAGCAGGACGTATTTCTCCAGAGCAGAAATGCACATATATTTAATGGATGCAGAGTAGTAACACATACAGAATGCCTGGGCTTGGTAGTATCAAATACAGAATGCTTGGACATACTTTTTTTCTTAGTATGATACTACTCAGATTTTGAAAGGAAGGAAAATTCTGCTAAGATTTCCATTTCTACTTGGCTCTTCCAATTTCCAGAACATTTTAAATTAGTAATGTCATAAACTTGGTATAAAGCTAAAAAGCTTGTTACAAAATAAGACAGGGGAATATTCGTAAAAGGAAAAATATTTAATCTATCTTCTCCATGGCCATTTTCTTAAACCTGAAGTAACATGGTGCAATTGAGTGAATTTCTATTAAGCAGGCTCCTCTGCTTTCATGTCACGTACCCAACAGACAATTGATGGCACATTTCCAGCTGGCAGAGCTGTCGAAAGGTAGTGTGCGACTTCAACTACATTTTTTTCCCCCTTTCAACATATGATTGTGCAAGTCTAACTAAATTCATCAGAGAGTAAATATTCATTCAGTATGTAAAATAAAGAATAAATCTGCGAGTTGGATTCAGTGAGTAAACAGATTATCACACTACGGGGTTTTCTTCAGTGCAGCAGGTGCTTTAGATGCACAGATTTATCAAAGCTGAGGCGATGATCAACCTGGTATCAACTGTTGGAGGCAATACAGAGTCCCACAAGTCTCCTTTTTGCTTTTCAGAGGTTTTTTTCAGGGGGAGGAACAGGAAAAAAGGGGTTGCTCAGTGAGTATTTCCTAATGCATGTGTGGAAAACCAGCCCATGTCAATCTGTTGACTTTTTCAGAAATAGTGAAAAACTTCACCGTGTTTTGGTGGCTGTTATTTTTTCCACCCAAGGTCCTTTGTCTGGGACTAATAACGATGTTTGCCTTTGCTGCTGGTTGTGTCTTGGTCTGTTTTCCCAAGCATTAGCTGCTTGTCTGAGCATTAGCAGCTTCTCACAGCCTTCCTCGTGTAAAATAGTGGGAGGTGATAATCTGACCCAAATAAACGAGTAACAAACTCCTCTTGCTTCCAGTGGATGAAATCCTGGTTGGATTTCATCTGGAAATAGCTCTGGTACCCCTGGGGCTATTGCACTGCCTGGGGGCATCGTAGCATCCTGGGAGCTCTTTAGAGGGCTGAAGTGGATCTAAGGTCTCTGGGCAGCACCAGCTTCCCAGATTTTGAACAGAAATTTTCTATAAGACTCTGTGTTGGAAGTATATAGCTCTTGGTGTAGACCATGCCAGTTGCGGGATATTTTAAGAGCAAGGTGCATTTCTCCAGAGCTTTCCCTGTGAAGGTTGTCACCTAGTGAAAACAGTTAACATCAGAAACCAAAACAAGCCTTGTGGCTGCTTGTGGGTTAGTTTAGTCACATACCAGGGACAAAAACTCATTGAATTGCTCTTTCCTGACATGTATTCCTTGAATGAAGTTGGTGTAAATTTAGTCAGTTCACTTTGTTGAGTATCGAGAGCAGTGTGATATGTAAATAAAGCTTTATCAGACGAGATAGATTTAAAATTCCACAGTTGGCGAGGAAGCGTTAGCAGTATAATATAATACAAATATTTACACAGTAACTTCTAAGTCTTCAATAAGTGCTTAATATTTGAAATATGTGTTGTGAAAACATTGCCTGATTAAGCTGTACCATTGCTGCTACATCTGTATGCAGCAGCTTGTGGTGGCTGGGACGCAGGAGTTGCAGGGAGGAGCAGGTCACCCAGCAGTGCAAAGGCATTTAAACAAGTCACACCGTTTGGGAGGGGGTTATTTTAAATTTAATTAGCATTCAGTATGATCTGCTCTCCCCAGGCATATGTAGCCCCATCCCTGCATCCTTTGTGTAACATGACTGGACGTAATCACGTGCCCAGTGCATCGAAGACTGCTCCAGTAGCAAAATCGAGCTACCAGGTTTGTGCCTGCCCACAACAGGGTGTGTCATTAACTACTCTGTCCCTCCTCCTGGTATCTGTCAGGGAGATGTGATAAAGAATTGCAATGGACTAATGATGGATGGCTCATCTCTTGCCTGCCCGCAGCTTCACAGGCGTGGAGCTGGGCTCTAGCCAGCCCACTTGATTTACTGGGAGCAGAGGCTGGCAGCAGAGGAGATGCTTTCTTCGGGTGGGTGTATCTGCCTTGCCCAGTCCATCATTGCTTTCACCCTCCAGTTCCAATATTACTCATGAGTGAGCTCACAAAACAGTAAAATCAATAGACTGCAAATTAAAATAAACAGAAACACAGCTCTGAAACTTGCCTGGATGATTCTCTGCTGCCACCTCATTTGCCAAGAGACAGTGAGAGCTGATCTATGCCTAAAAATGCTTCTCTCTAATCCAATCTTTTAGGCNCCCCCCCCCCCCTTTTCTGGCTACCCTGTTTTGCCTTCTGCAAAACTGCAGCAGCTGAAAACCAAAGCAAAGCTGATAACCAGAGTGGTTTGGTGTGTGAAGTGTGAGGATCGGGGTGAGTTTGCTGTAGGTGGAGGGGGTATGGTCTGTCCTACTGATCAGACTTGATCACACTCTGCCTTCAAACCTTTACTTCACCGGGGCATTGCTTGACGTTATGCAAGTTATGATTTAGCCAGTTCCTGGAATGTTTTGGCATAAACTTGTTGATAAGCTCTGCTCTGCATAGACCCCCATGACAACTTCATTTGACTAAACCTTTTTCCACAGAGGAGCTAACAGGCAGCTTCCGTCAGCCCACAGTCTTTTCCCTAGAGAGGGCTGAAATGATGTGGCTGGTCATGCAGGAAGCCCAGCCCAAATAATGAAAACTGCTTCTTTTCCTACTGCAGGCTCCTGCCAACAGCAGCACCTGACGCTCCTGATGCGTGGGGAGGTATCTATCAGCTTGTGCTTCTGCCAGCTCCCTGGGCAGCTGCTGTGTTGCCTGGCTTGGCCTCTGGCAGGGCTGGAGGTAGAGGCTGCTGCATGGGATGGAGGGGCTCACAGAGATGCCCTGAAATCCTAACTTGGTGTTTGCTCCTGCTGCGGTTGTTGTGTGGGTAACATGCAAAACTAGGTTTTGCCAGAGGAAGGTGAAGCAGCAGGTGATTCTGTCAGAAGCTGGTGTCAGGGATGTTGCTGAGGATGGTTTAGCAGGGAGGTAACGTGCTGTGAAGCTCACCTGTGAAGCTCCACGTCCAAGGTAAGGCTGCAAAGCCTGCTCATCCCAGGGACATGAGCAGGATGATTGCAGTGACCTTAACTTGGTGCAAACGAAGAGGGGTTGGGGTTTACAGAGGGATGATGCAATTCTCATACTGCTCATGATGTTTTTGCAAGGTTAAGAGCAAATAATCTTGAAATGAGCTGGCAGTTTTATGATTGGGTTTTATGAGCTTTTATGATGTTTATAATCTGACATCGAACTCACAGTTTAAGAGGTGAAAGGTTTAAAGGAGCACAGTAGCAAAGGCATACCACTAAATTTCTTCTGGGTGTAATTTTAACGTACATTTTAGGTGCTTTCCTGACATGGTGGGTTTGCTAAAGTGTGGGTGATGCAGTTCACAGTGTGGTCACTGAGTAAAACCATTCCATCCTTATCACGTGGTCAATGTAGAGAAGACTTGAACAGAAATGGTTATTTTTGCTTTGTGTAAGGACGGGCATGGATGGAGGTAGCTGCCTTGTGTAGTGTAACTGCCTCGGACCCAAAAAGCAGCCTTTGCATTTCCATTTAAATCACAGCTGCAGAGATACTGTACAATTGTCCATGCCCGCTTGTTTTCTTGTTTTTCTAAGGTCCTTTGCAATCTTTAAACTGCAATTCTTAAATTATGATCTCTCCCCATGGCATTTTTGGAGAAAATGAAAGATTTTGTCTGCCCCTTGTCCTGCAATTCTGTATCTGCTGCTTCTGATGGATGTGTTCCTCAGAGATCCTGCTGCAGGTGTTTGCCTCTGTACAGTACAAGCCTGTTCTTGCTTAACTGTCCACTTCTGTTCTCCTGCGTGGCTGGTGGAGCTCTGTGGGGCTCAGTGAGCAGCGGGTTTGTTGCTGGCTAGCTTGTTGAGGTGTCTGTTCTGCACAGTGCTGTATTTGTCTCCTGGTTCTTTGATTTGTAATGTTTTGCCTTTGATTGCTGCAGAAGGTATAAACAAGCCTGTCAAAAGCCTTGTTTAGCGTGCAGATTCTGTGGGGGTGGCTGGCAGCCTCAGCCCTGAAAATAGATCTAGCAATGAACTGAACGGCTTACAACCCTGAGAATTTAATTTGATCTTTCTCGTTGCTTTAAATATTGGGACTGAACGAGGATTTCTCTAGCAGAACAGAAGGTGAACATGTTGGTATGTGACAGTAATAGAAGAAGGGTCCAGACCTGCTGTCATTGAGATGCTCTTCTGCAATCAGAGGCTGGGCTTGGCTGCCCCAGGAGGGATGTATCCTCTGATTTCGCAGCCTCCACGGGGGAGTTGTTCTGAAATGCTTCCCTGGACCCTGTTGTGGGATAGTCACTCTCGGAAAACCAAAAGCAGTCAGTCATGGTTTTAGTGTCTGTTTGATGCTAGCTTTGCGAAGGAAGAAAGAAGGAATTGCAAAATCACCCAGAGGTTGTTTTTTTGTTGTTCTTTCTTTATTCCCCCCTTCACCCCCTTTTCCTGTAGCACCACACAGTTTGTAATATCATAGCTGGGGTTTTCAGTTGTGGTGGTGTGAAGGTAACAATGATTTGGCTTCGATGTGCCGTAACAGCTGCAGAATTCATTGGAACTTAGAAGCCTGTGAGTTATAGCTGTGATGCCATTTACAGCTTTTATGGAAGAGCTCTTAAATTTGCGAAACGTGTTACTTTTTGAAGTGCATTATATTTGTAATTTGAATTCTCTAAAATCCTGTCTGAGAAAAAAAAAAGCTTTGAAAATCCCCCTCTGCCCGCTGGAAACACGGGGAACTCGTACCAGGCAGGGAAGCGAGTCTCTTAAATTGAGTGATAGAACACATAGATGGATTTGTAAGTGCTAAAATGTCAATTAGTGCACTTAAAAGCTTAATGGTTGTCTTTGATGTGCTTCTGATATCTTCAGTGAAGTTTGAATGTTGCTATTGATCAGGGAGCGGAGGAGGAGTGAGGGAATTGAACGCTAACCCCAACGGTTCTGATGGAGCCCAGGGACAAGCTGTGCCAGCGTGGGCGGCCGGCACCGACCCGGCCACGCCTGCTGAGAAACCTGCCAAAGCAGAGGAAAAGTGATTGTGCCATTAGCTTGAAAGTTCTCACATGGACTAGTTTAAAAAAAAATCATGGAAAGGTTGAAACTTGATTGTTTTTTCCTTATCAGTCCAACACAGATCTGATTGTTGTCAAATACCTGTGTGATAAAAATTATTCTGTGCAATTAGGAAAGCTGCTGTCTCCACAAGAAAGAACTTATTTTCCCTTCTTCTTTCCCCCAAAAGCTGCCTGTTATCTTCTCAGTTTAACAGTTGAGGGGAGATGTAGGGTGGCTTTGCAAATCAGGCCAGATCTTAGAGTTGCTGGTCGCCTTGAGCTCTTCTTCCTCCCTTGTGCTTTAAACTGGAGCCAGAACTGAAGCTGGCCTGTGGCAGAGCAGTGCTTCAGCCTGGCTCTGCCTGAAATGCTTGACTTTGGTACCCTGAGCAATCTGCTGCAACTTCAAATCATTTGCTTCCCTGTGCTATTAAAATACCATCATTTGTTTGCTGGATAGTATTTTGGAAGTCAGATATGTTTAATACTGAAGGGTGAGCTTGGTAAAGCTTTTAGAGCATAGGTTTTCACTGATTATATAGCTTATCTTCGAGTAGAAGATTTGCTCATGTAGCTAAACTGACCTCAAAGTACATTCACAGCATCTTTATAGTCTCATCATATGTCTTCTT